>VYXD01016424.1:401361-511890 GCA_013397195.1 Hylia prasina | reverse complement strand
AAAAAAAAAAAAAATCACAGAATACACAGAAGCACTTAGTTTGAGTATATTTTGCAAAGTTAATGTGAATGTGCATTTGTGTTCCTGAAAGAACCCTTACACAAACAATTTATGCTTGCTGAATACAAAATTAATTTGTGGAGGAACCTAGGAAGGTTTAGGATTGGAGAGATGAAGGAAGATGAAGACTTGGGATAAAGAACATAAGAGAAAAACAGCTGCCTGTACAGGAGCATCTTCCTTCTCCCTCTGGTTTCTGCTGCCTTTCTATGCTTTAAGGAGGACTAGGCTGCTGATTTGCCTCAATTTTCTCTTCAGGTTTATATCATTCCCTGTACTGAACCTCTTGGCATGGGACAATATGACTGAAGTACTTTTGGAGACCTCACCAGCCACTACATCAGTGCCTGCTCCATTAAGCAGTGGATGTCACACCCACAAGAAAAGCTAACATTTTCATAGCAAGAATCAGAAGCAAATAAAGTCTTATTAAGCTTCTCCTCCCTCAAGGTTACTATCTCAAGCTAATGACAATATATGAGATAAGTACTGTCAACCCCTGCAGGACACATTAAATCCCAGTTAAATACAGATTAGATGAGTACTTCAAAAATCATAGTTATGAAGGGTACATCCCTTTAACTATCTGGCATCCACTGCAAGGCCAGAGCAACAGCAGGTGCTTCTGTTAAAAGATGTACAGCAGCAAGCAAGGTTTAGATGAAGGTCACATTTCTCACAGTATCCTTTTGGAGGGAAAAAAATTCAGATTGCATGACTAAGAACAAAGGAAAAAAAAAAACCAAACCAAAAAACAAACAAACAGAAACAAAAAAAAAGAAAAAAAAATGAGATACAGAAAACAGTAGAATAAGAAAAACGCTTTATAGAGAGGGACAAGAGAAATTATATGGAATAGTCTTTATAGTCAACTGTTATAATTTTCTTCAAGTACAACCAGCCATAATCCACAGTTGCCACAGTCCATTCTTCAGAGTGCACTGCTGGATAAAGAGTCACTTACCTTGCAAAGGCAGCAAGAAAAATGTTGGACAAGTAAGCTTCCTGAACACACTTAATACTGGTAAGATAAGTAAACCTGAACACAGGGATGATGAAGTGTCTGCACTACTATCTGTCTGTAAAAGTAAAACATGCCCTTGGTCAGAATTGGCGACTGAATTGCTCAGACTGGCAGCAGAGTCTTAGAGAAAAATATGCAACAAAAAGAAAAAATTATGCACTTACCTGAGCTGAAGGTCCCCTTAAGTTCCAGGGCATGAATTGCCATTAGAGTCTCCAAACTCTATGGTGCACACACGTTAAAAAAAAGTTCTGAAAAACATGAAGACAACATGCATGGGAAAAGTTACAGGAAAGAAATATCACCACCAACACAAATACAGTTAATTTCTTTCTGTAAGGCCACTGTGCATTTTTAGCACCTAAATTGCAATATGTCCAGAAAATCCAAATATTGTCTATACAGCCACTTGAAGATAATTTTACTTGATATCTGGATTTTTAGATGCACTCTGCTCTTTCATTTTTCTTTTTGGGAAAAGTGAGGGAGAAAGACATATTGGAGCAGCTGTACTTTTTTTTTTCTCCTTTCCCTTCACTCCATACCCACTGTGCTCATCATTCAATACACAAAAGCATATGGTCCATTTCTGTCAACTGATATATTACTACTAAGTCCATTCATCAACAACATGATGCTCAAGACAACAACTCTGTTATTAACTAACCAGCTCCTGTCAAATTATTTTACTAGAATTGCTAAATTCACTCTGATTTTCTTTCTCATGAAAGGCTGTATCAGCAACTAAACAAAGAACATGCCTGCTGGTGAAACTGCTTTTGAGGAGAGAGGCCCATCCACCTGTAGAACAACAGTGCCACTCACACACCACACAGCAACAGCTCAGTTAAAAAATGCTCAGAAGGGACAAATCCTCACATGCAGTAATTAACCTGCAGCTGGTAACATATTTAGAGCAGAAAAACCACAGACTTCCATAGAAAAGCTCTGATTAGGGCACAAAAATCCCCCGACTAGTTTAAACATACTAACCAGATCCTCCACTGCTGCTGAGGTTTCTGTAAAAATTTCCTTCCAATCCCACCCATAAGCCTATAAAGTCATAGACAGGTTAGACTTGTAACATGAACGAGACTACAGATACAGTTTCTCTGCTGTAATTCATAACCTCACATAGAATTATATAAAATTATATAGAATTTTAAACCTTCCTGAGCTCTCCAGACACCTCAATTTGAAATGGAAAAAGATTGAAAGTAACATCATTAGTGTGCCAATTTTCAGGTATGTAATCTTATTTCAAATCACTGCACAGAACTACAGCAGAAGTGAAGTGGAAGCTGCAGAGACTGGTACTAATCAGGTTTTTGGGGCACATGTCTACATTTAAGATGCAACACAAAAAAGCCAAGAGAATGCATCAAACCAGGAAATAAGCAGCAATAATTCATCACAAAATCGCATATCATATTCCTCTTCTCCCTATTATTTCTCCTCAATTCTCCACAAAGAATTACCCTCACAGAAAAGGAGTTTACAGCATCTCACACCGTTAAAGAAAGTTTGATCCAGCTCATGGGCCTCTGCTTCTTCATACGGAGCATAAGAAAAACCAAATCCTTTTGCTAACTGAAAAAGTTAGCAGGGACATTTATGGACCTGTAGCTGAAATCCAGCATCTTGAATTGCATCCAGAAAAGGCTCAGGCTCCACAGGTATCAAAGCAATTTTTCATCAGCTTGAGGCTGATTTAAAAGCTTTAGTCCAGAGCACAGCATGTATATTACATTAACCAAATCTGGGCATGAGAGGCAGGTGTTTGAGTTTAGGCTTGTGTGCAGAAGGAATCCTTTCCTACTCCTTATTTTAGAGGAAGAAAGGCAAGTCGCAGTGGCCACTGGAGGGCCAAACAGGACCTTGGGATAGCTAAGTAGGACCATGTCTTCTCATACCATCCTTGCTAAAACAAACCTGGGCTACAACATATGTCTCTACATGTTCGTTATGAAGTGAATATAAAATAAATACTTTCTTTTTATTTTTGGGAAATAAAATGATACTGGACTGAAATAAGACTTTTTGAATGAAAACCTTAGGTATTTTGGAAGATCACTCAATTTATATTACAAAAGAATCAAGCATAGTTTTATCTTAGGTAAATTCAGAACAACAGGGGGTGGATTCCATCACTTGTACAAGTAGCATCAGTTTGGACATTTACGCACCCTGCATAAATCCCCTGAAGGCCATGGAGACTGTTAGAGGCCAGTGAGCACAAGAAAAGTGGTACAGACAACAGCCTTGGCTGGCACCAGGTTTTGATGATAAGAACCAAGATGAAGCAGCAAAGAGTTGGTGTATCTGCTTACAATGTCCTTAAGTACTAAAGCACAAGCCCAGTGCAACTGAAAAGTTGGTATCTCTTCTTATAGCTATTTCGGCTGCAGATGTTACCAGTCTCACTTCTGACTTTATTTTTGTTTTAAGCCTAAAGTAGTCTTTACCTTAGTTACATCTCCCATTAGCTGGTTTCACAGACTAAGAATTCATTCTACCAATAGATGTTGGCAGCTATAGTTGATCACATTGCTGCAAGCATGGACTAACTGTGATAACAAACAGTTCATTGTACTCCTTACAATAATTTAGCTAGGAATAAGTGTTCTTTTTTTTTTTTTTTTTTTTTTTTTTTTTTTTTTTTTTTTTTTTTGGTGTAATAAGTAAGAACTGTTCCTGAAAGTTTAAGTTGCTTTTAGCAAGATCAGCTTATTAGAATAAATTTCTAGGGTTGCCCCCCCAAAAGTAACTTTTCTCCCTCTAAAAGGATAGTATGGGAACTTCAGCTGAACTAGAACTGCTCTAGATTCTGGAATTATGTGGTAAATCCGGGAGTTAGGCAAAGCCTGTCTTTCAAAGCCTACATTTTACTGCCATCTCTCTTATGTACACCAAACAGTATCTTACATTACCCACTATTGTTAATGTATTTCCCTGCACTCTAAGTATTCTTTTAGATTTGGTTGTTTTTGCAAAAGTATATCAATAGTACATTTTTGTACTTACAGCTCCTTCGCACTCCTTTCCAGTACTGTATTTTAAAATTTATTCAATATACTGACATAGAGGTGTTAGCCATGAACAAGTCAATCAAATGAAAATTCTGAAGAAAAAACAATCTTAAAATATTTTGATTTTATAAAGGTAGACCTGGATGGATGGAGGGATGGCATAATAGTTTTGCTTCCAAGATCTTTCTTGCATGTTTACCATATCCACACACAGTCTTAAAAATTCACTTGAAATTCTCCTAATATAATAATTCATACAGGTACTTACAACTTATCATTTGCAAAAAATATCAGATTCCAGTTTTCAGTTATCTTTCTCTTCATATAAAATTTTTGGGTTTTTCTGAGTTTTTGTATAAGTCATTCATGCACAGAAAATGAGCAGTGATGAAGAGAACAGCTCTTCTCTTGCCATTTTTCTAATTACACATCAGGCTTTCAGACGCATTTTGTTACCCTTTCTGATCAGAGAAATAAAAATAATAATTAAAAAGTCAGACTTATTTCATATAAGAGAGAAACTGCAATGAAATTAAATTTATGTGGCACATTCCTTTTTACTGACACAGAGTGTTGCTTTCTGAGATCAGGAAAACATCTGAAATAGCTGCCCTGCTTCCATTTCACACATCCTTTAGCCAAATCTAAATGAAAAGTCCTATCTCTAATATTCCAATCCTCCAATACTGCGGTTGAGGGGTTTATTTCTCCTCTTTCAATGATCCAGAGACACCATCTGCATTTTGGAAATGGATACAATTTCAAGCTTATTTTTTCCTTTAAAGAAGGACTCAAGTTACCTCCAAAAAAATCCTCACATATCTGATACAAATGCAATGGGATATAAAGTTTCAAAATGCTAGAAGAAAATAAGTACAGCACAAATCTTGGATGGCATTGTGAGATACCACAAATCAGACCTTGTCTCATATCAGGTCACCTTTCCCCAGCATGCCTGAACTGTAGAGTGAAAAAAGAAAGATTTCAGAAAGCCTTTCCACTTGTTTGAACACTCTAAGTGTTACAGTGAGATAAGATATATCATAATACTAAACTCGAGGCCCAAGCATCTTTACAGAATAGTTTTTAGAACACCAATTTAAATAATAAGCCCACTTTTCTTGAGAAAATTCTGTTTCCAGATAGTCTGGCATACTGCTGCTCATACTCATTACATAATTTCCATGTGTGGCCACCTGGAGTAGCTTGCAGTAAGAGCTGATGTAGTGTGGCTCCAGGTTACAGGCATAATTTGCAGCAGATCCTGCATAACGCTCCTGTAGCACAGACTGTGTAAATTACTTGTTAAACTCATATTTTTTGGACTAACTGGAGCACTTTGAAAAAACCATGGCCAGAAGAGGTAATCTCAGAACATGAGACCAGCCACCAGCCTTCCCAATGCTTCTATTGCTTTCTCATAAAATATTCAAGGCTCAGGAACACAACCCATGTTTTGCATAGCAGAGAAGTAAACCCATTGTTATTCTAAACCACCTTTCATACTCGCCATGATGTTGCCCAAAGCCTGGACTAACACTGTCTAAACTGTGTATTAAATAAACATCATTACTGTTACAATTTATGCCATAGTTCTGGGTCCCTAGGAATATCCCTCACATGAGCATACAACCTACATGTGATTGCACTGCTTCACAACTTCCACAGCATTCATGTGCCTCTTCAGAAAACAAAATTCTTGAGTACAAGACTATAAAGATTATGGCTTCAAGGAGAAACCAAATATTCCCTTCTCCTTGGCACACACTGCAGAGCTAAAGTCAGCACAGTCAAATGATTAGATAGGTAAGTGGAAGTGAAGTGTTTCCTTGAATTAAAATGTCATCCTTCCACACTTTTCAAACACTATTTCCCAAGGAATCTTTCTAAAGAAAGACTGGCAGTTTTTCCTTATTGAGGTCCTTGAAGATAGCAGAAAGAGCAATATTTTGTGGTCCATAGGGAGCTAAGACACCAATCTGCTTTCTGTATATACAGTCTCACAGATTGAAGTGCCAAACAGATGAAAGTAAATTTCTGATAAGGCCCTGTTCCTCAGTCCCTCTTGGACTTTCTGAACTGCCCAGCTGCGCACCTCATGGAAAGATGCAGAATACAGATTTGACTTTAAAGGCTGACTTTGCTGGAAGCCAAAGTCAGAGATCTTCAGTCTTATGTTGTTTAATTTATTCTTAATATTCCTGAGTGGCCTCTGAAGAGTTATTTCAAATAATAATTTAAGCTTTCACATACTAAACAAATATGGGAGACTGAGTATTAAATGTCAGCTTTGCTGTTTTCAATTGCATGTACTGCAAAGAAACATAAGACCAGAATGCAGTGTCCATATAGTGCATTGTGCAAAGGGTATTTGAAGCAGTTGACATCACTCAGCAGCTGACAGCAGGAGACTTGTATCACATGTAAACAGCCTTTAGGTGCACAAAAATGAAGTGCTTCCACTGGACAGCTATTGTTTAAGAGAGTTTAAAACAAAAAACAAAAAAGCTGGGGTAATATTCCAGTTGCCATGCAGTTGGAATAATGCAGAGTACTCACTGTATTTGCCATTATGCATAACCCAACATAGACTTCTTGGACCAAACTATTTCATCTGGGCTCACTGCTGCTAAAATAATTTACAGCTACAGAAATAAAAGCTGTAAATGTGGTTTTGACAGAGTAATACAACATTAAGCTTTCTGTGATAGGAACTGGAGATGTTGAATATTTCTTAACATACTGAAAGTGATTCCAGTCACTGGATCTGTAATGTTGCTCACTTATTATTAAATGACAGTCATGAAATCCTTATTTCTCCCTGAGTTTTATTCATTATGAAGCATAGCTTCATTTGGTTCAGGGCTTCTTGGTCAGGGTTTTTTATTTTATATGCTTACCTTGAACAAAAACAGGCTTTAACTCTATGAATTTTCGGGAAGTAAAACCAAAACTTTTATTTGTCTGTACTTTTACCTACTTAATTTATGGAGGATGAAATATTTGTTCTTTCTATCGAGACCAAAGCATTTAGGTCTTAAGTAGTTTTTATTATTTCAGATATCTTGAGACACATTACATCAGATATAAGACCATCACACATCCCAGTCCACTCAGCTACAAGAACCCATCATTTTTTTACACTTTACAGCAACTTTTTTCAGCATGTCAGCAAAATATGAAGTACAAGGATTTCAAGTATACCAGAAACACAACTACTCTGGTACATGATGAACTTGTCCTAATGATCTGTACTGCTCTGTACCCACTATTCTGACTATCAGAGCTCCAGTTTTCTCTGTCACATCAGCACAGATTACTGCTGCCAGGAATAAAAGTAATTCAGGGAGGGAAGAGAATTAAAGTGGATAACCCTCTTGCCAGACAGCAGAACATGCATGAACAAACATACAGTGGCCATAGTCCTTAATTCCTAGGCTCAGTCCAGGAACATTCCTCTGCAACCCTTGGCAAAGGGCGTCACAAAACTGACCTCTCCTCAGGCACCCTGAAGAAGATTTAGAGAAGTTCTATCCCACTCTCCTACATCTGCAAGGTGTTTTTTTCGCACGCTCAAAAATAAAATTGACAAACTAAGCTCAAACTCAAATGCTTCATCCTGAAAGTACTCCTTATTAATAACNAAAAAAAAAAAAAAAAAGTGGGCCTGTTTCTCTAATCACTTATGCATGTGAGAGTCTTAAAAGTACAAAAAGACTGAAGAGGTAGTAGTCAGGGATTTTCATGGCATACTTGCTTTACCAGCTGACTAACAGCATAGGGATAAATCTTGGCTGAGTATTTGACCTCACAGATATTCTCTCTCCAATGCAATATTAAATAATCTTCTCCCAGCTAAACTCACTTTGAAAGATTTGTGGTACAACATGCCTTTCTATGTTTTTTGTTTGATTTTGTAGTTTTACTTCTTTTAAGTTAGGTTATATTACACATCCTTCTTTTTACTCTGAGGAGTAGAATTTTTCTGGAAACAAGATTCTTATTGCAATTTTTCCCTCCAGGCAGTAAAAGAATATTTTACAGCAAGTTAGTCAAGTCTGCGGCTGTATCAATTTTTTATAAAACTGTAAATTTGTTCCCCTTCCAAAGCAGAAATCCATTTTAAAAATGATCTGTAGTTCCATGTTTTGGATCAGCTGTGATTCTGTCCACTGATCTGCAATCATGCCAGCACTCAAACACTATATATTTTGTATATTAGTGTAAAAAAAGGTGTTATGTTAGATTACTAGGATTTCCATTTCATAGCTCATTTAGATTAAGATCTACTTATGGATCCCACTGCAGACAGGATACTGTCCAGACTATTTGTTCAGATGTAGTCCCTTCCCATCACTTGGTCCTAAGATACTTCTGCTATACTCTTACCCCTACTAACTCAATGACAGAGTAAATGGCATTTAAAATCTTATGTTTTAAATAGTCCTTCTGTGCAAGCAGCGTAACTCTTTGTTAAATGTATGCAGTTATAAACAGATGCCAGCAAAGCTTATACCTAGGTGAGGAACAGTCTCTACAAAAGTTTGAACTGTATGGACATCTGTCCAAGTGACTGATGATTTGGGTTTGTTTTTTAAATAAGACAGCATCAGCAACAGAAAAAATGTCCAATGCTGTTAAGATGCAACACAGAAAAAGTATATAAGGCCTTTTTAATGAACATGTTGAAGACTACTCAAGCCCTTTACACACATACTGTATGCAGACACTGTCTGGAAGATACATGTGCTTTGTTTACCATGAGCCACTGAACCTTCATACCTAAATGTTAGAACAGGCACCATAATACAACAGTGGACCAGGAACAGGTCATGTCATTTGGTCTCTCCTTTTTGATCTTGAAGATGTCCTAAAACAATAGAGGTGTTTGTGTAAGGCTGCTCTGCAAGGTTTGAGTGTAGAGAATTGATTACACATCTATACTGTTCCAGAACACAAGTTTGCTGGTAGCTGACAGCTTCTCCATCTGCTTTGCCTTCCCTGCTGACCTCTACCAGAGCTCCCCAAGTTACCACAGGGTATCCCCCAGATTGTCACCGATCTGTGTAAGCAAGGAACACACCCATTTACTTTCCCAACCTTTTGAAGTTTGGTTTTGAAGACAAAGTGCTCCTAACATGCAGCTGAATCCCAGTGGTGGCCAACACCAATGAAAACATGAACTTTCAAACAATTCAGAACTCCAGTTTGAGACAGACTTCACAAGCACAAGCACCGTAGCTGATCCCCTCAAGATCTATCAGAAGAAAGTGGATTAGTCTTCCACATCACAACACTTCATTTTCTATAGATAGTCTACACAGGCAGAACAAATCTCAGCTTGAGGCACACTTCCTCCACATGGGCCTGTCATGCCCGTGCTAATACAAGAGACTTAGGCTACAGAATATAATTTATTTTTTCAGCTTCTAAAGCCTACACCATCATCTTGCCCTTAAAAATCAGTCCATTACTTCTGCAGTATAACTCCTTAGGAAAAGAGGCATATTTTCCTTCTTAGTGGCTTGTGTGACAGGTACATGTTTTTGTCAATCTTAATTATGGCTTATGAAACACACTCTCTTTATCTTGGTGGTTTACACTTTACAAACCGTACTTCCATAACCAGAATCCCAGCGCTTAAGAGTAGTGCATGCCCTCATCCAGTGAATACAGGATCAAGTCCTTAATCGATCTAAGTGTTTTGGAAAGTCTCAAGAGAATGTTGAGAAATGAACTATGCCACACAGCTCTCAATTAGCCAACTAAATTTGGTGCTTCCATACAGGACTATTTGTAAGCTAAGTGGCTACATTTACTGCTTGGTGCTGTGCATTTCACACAATCCCTTAAAATTTTGTTTTCTAAAGACAGAAAAGTGTACTATGGAAAAAAAAAAGTCACCACCCAAAAACATAGATTCAAGGGACTGTGTAATAAGCAATAACAAGATTCTGTGTAAGTCATTCTGAAAGCATTTATGGCAGCACAACATTTATAACTGTCAAGCTATTGAATAGAAACTTCTTAGACTGTATCAAAAGAGACTGGTTTCTCAACACTTTATGCTATGTTCCAACATCTTTACCCCCCACCCTCCCTGTCTTCCCTTCCTCATCTTTGGTAATCAGCTTCTAGCTCATTTTCCAGCCTGAGGTGCTATCATCACAAATGAAGAAGAAAAGGACATTTAGATGACTTACATTCCCAGGGTTTTTTTGGCTTTCTTGACCTTCTGGCAAGTTGTTTCACCATGAAAATTTCATTAAAGTGTCTATTAAATTCAGAATGGAAGATGCCAAGGAGAATAGAATCTATTTTAAGGGTATTAATAACTATAGAGAAGGCAATACATTAATGCTGAATCAAAACAGCAAAGGCAATAATAGCTTTCTGCATTATGGAGTGTCTTTTCTCCCTTACTTAAGGGAGAGCGCTCTCTTAGATTATTAGTCATTTCTTCATATCTAAAATTAATCTACAATGATTCCTCTGAGCCAAGGAGGTACAATGCTGTGGAAAAAAGATCTTGGCATAAAACCCTCAAAGCCATTGTTTATGGAGAAATGGGTACTTATCATATGGTCTGATCAACTGTAAAAAGAGATCAGCAGAAATCTGTGCTTTTATTCCTGTTTCTGCCTCTGCAGAGACTACTGCTCTTTTCACAATTAATAAAGGGAAAAATTTTGACCCACCTGTCACGGTCATATATGTTTTTTCCATGTGTCTTATCTCAAGACTTCCCACAGCCATGCAGCAATTTCCAATTGCCTTTCACATTAAACAGTTATGAAACTGCAAAATCTCCATGAGACTCCTTGAAGCCTTAATTTTCCTTTCTAAACCAAAACATTGTTTGAGATGCATTTCCATCTCTCTCTTATGGGGAAGGTTTGTAGGGAGACCATCCAGACAGGAATATTAAGTTCCAGGACCACAGTAGCAGAGCCAGTGTCCTGTACAGTGGCATGTTACGTGGTAAAAGAAAACACTTGCAGCACCGCATAGGGCACTATAACCACCACCAAAGTGAGGTTGCACAAAAAGTGGTGTGTGTGCCCAATTTCAGGGAGAAAACAGAAGCTATGTCTGCTCTAGTGAGCCAAATGGCACACAGCCTGCTCTGCACCTGAGGAAAAGTCTCTCAGGGCAGCTTGCATCCACACAGTTAAACTGTGCTCCCTTTTCAGTAGGACAGCTCTGTCCACAGAGCGTAGTTTATTAATCCAGACATAGCCCTAAAGGCCAGAACATCAGTAGAGCACATATTATAATATACAGGGCATATATCAGTAAAAGTGACATTTGCAAGGTCAGGGCTGCAGCATCCAGGGACACTCCATTTCAAACAACGTAGAATTTATAAGTGGAGAACAATAATGAGAATGACACACAAAATAGCTTCCAATCTTTTAGCTGTTCTAATGGAATCTGGCAAAAAGTGCTGAGATAGGATGCTCAATATTTTATTAAAAAAGCTGCACTTCAACATTTTAAACAGTAATATACAATTTTAATGTATATTAAAAAAAAAATCTAAGAAAACCTGAAGACCAAAAAAAGTCAGACCAAGTTCAGGGATTTTGGTTAAGAGAAGAAAGTGAGGCATTACAAAACCCTCCAAAAAGCCCCAAATAAATCAAACCCAAAACCTACCAAAAAAAAAAAAAGCAGGGGGGGGGGGGAGGAGAGAGGGAGGTAAGGGTAGATGAAAGGGTTATTCGAAAGGG
This sequence comes from Hylia prasina, assembly GCA_013397195.1. Classification (NCBI taxonomy): domain Eukaryota; kingdom Metazoa; phylum Chordata; class Aves; order Passeriformes; family Sylviidae; genus Hylia; species Hylia prasina. The sequence goes on along the minus strand of VYXD01016424.1, from coordinate 500,044 downwards.
TTATTCTAGGTAGTTGGTAGAACTGGCAGTCAGATAATGCAATAATGATCAAAGGTTATATAAATGGGACAATTGCAATGTACGTATGACAAAGATTTCATTTTGATCATGAGTTCATACATCAAGTGACAAGTCTAAAGTGCCATGGTGTACAGCACATGCACTGTTTATATAAAGTGACACTGTTATGGGAGCAGCAAAGCAGACATAATGTTCCATTAATGGGCAGAGAAGGTTATCCATGCATTTGTACCCAGAAGTCAAGGTCACGAATTTTCCAGAAGCACAAAGGATATCTGCTCTTTACAGGGGAGGATGGAGATGGGGGAAGGATATAAAATTGCCTCTCATTTTGGGGAGTTTTTTTAACATCTATTATCAACAATGGAATACATAGTGTTACTTTCATACTTGAAAGCTGCCGTTTATTACACTAAAACTAAAGTACATGTACTAAAACCATGTTCCACTGGCCGAACTTGATTTCTGTAGACCCTGGGTTCAACACTACCACTTTGTTCCTTGAATTATTGATCATGGACACAAGGCTAACCAGGCAGTGTGTAGACACATGGTATGGCAGGCCAACTGTCATGACTAATACTAAGCAGAAACTGTTACTGGATCAATGAATTTATGTTGTCCACATTTTATTTTAAAATTTTCAAGGGATGTCAATAATGAAGGCTTAATAAATTACTGCAGTAAAAGCCCTTATTATTTCAGAGATAAATGCTTCACAGGAAATAAGAGATGAGAGGGGAAGAAATCTTTCCGAAGCTTTTATGGGAATGGAAACAAAGGAAAGTTTAAATTACTAACAAAACTAGAGATAAAGGTTGATGAACAAATGAGTTAATGAAAGACAAGTTAGTCCTCCTAAGCAATAGCCCTCCAACTCAGAGTCAGAAGAACAAATAAGGAAAAAACTTAAGAGGCAATTTTACTGTGGAAGGGATTGTGTCTTCGGACCAGTCACTAACCAAAAATCAAGAACACCCAAAATATCCTGAATGTGTAAGACTGCTTTTGAGAAAAGGAAGCAAAATAAAGGCATCCAAAATAATCTAGCATGAGGTTTCCAAACAAAGAAGTTTTTGTGTGTGTGATAGCAGCTTCTTCAGTTATCTCTACCCAGGAAAAGGCTGTTGACCAGCCAATTTTCAGGCCAATTCCTGAAAGCCCAGCTGACTAGTTCTGCACAGAAAACACCAACACAAAAAAGGCAAACCACACACATCTGTAACAATATAACCCCAGGTATTACTACTTGGAGGATCTAATTGAAAGCATGTTAAAAACCCAAAAATATATTTTAATATATCAGTCCTCAAACTTTTGTGACAATGAAACAATGCAGTGGTACTAAAATGTTTAGTTTTAAAAAGCTCACACAACTCATGACAAACTCTTACTTCATCCTTTCTGTCTCTATCTGTGAGCTCAGCCAGACAAGCAAAGCAAAGTTACAGTAGAACAATTTGTCTACCTCCATTTTTAAGAGATTTGTTTGTTTGTTTTCCCAAAAACCAAGTAATCCCTCTGGGGAATTTTCACGAAGTAAAATTTCCCAAAATCATATTTTGGCCACAGGTCCCATAACTACGTAAGTAGAAATAAGCAACTTTGTCACAGAACATGTGACCTAATTACCTGTGTTTGGACCATCAGGACACAAATTATAAAAAATTAAACTGAAGTTGGGCTGATCCACTGGGGAAACCCTATCCATGGCACATCCAGAAGCCAGGATGTTTTTTGCTTTAATACACGTGTATGTAATATCTAGAAGCATTCAGAATTTGAGGCATAAATATTTCAAAAATGGATACAGTGCATGTTTGAGATGTGAAAGTACAAAATGAACAGTCTTTCCTGGCATTCTGTAGACAGCAAAGTACTTAGCCTAGAGGCAAAGGAATACAAAATTATTTTGGAAGGTTTCTCTAAGAAGCTTTGGAAAAGTCCTATGGCAACAAAGTCCTGTAGTATGTCTAAAGAGCTAGAGCATTTTAAAATTGGTTAGAAAATACTGGAGCAGTTATTTTATGTGGATAATCTTTGTTCCATGGCCGGGGCTGCATCCAGGTTCAGAGTATTCCCTCGGGCATGCTCTAATCCGGCACCTAATGACTCCAGGACAGCCTCCAAGAATCCCATGGTATCACGAGCAGTAGCAAAGCCAATGGAAATAAGCAAGCCATGGGCTGTTACACTAGTTAGGAAAAGACTGAGAGCAAAGAGTTTCAATGATATCTATTTCAACGACCAATATGGTGCTATACAGCATGTATGACAATTAATGTTCCAGTATTTCGAAGGATCAAATTACACAATCATGCAGATGAAGTACCATATTTTGTGTCATGCAAGAATGTCACCTATTAAGGGATAACTACTTCTCTTTAGGAATCTATACTGAAGCAGCTAAATTCCCCTTCTTAGACTGTTTTGAGACAACATAGTAAGATGCAAACAAAATCCTGCTGCAGACCAGAGTGATTCAAACAAAGATAAACTGCCTTTTCTCAGATTTGCAGAATCTACTTCTCAGTGGCTGATAAATTTAATTTGGGGTTTTATTTCTCCAGTTTGTCCATACACTTCCATTAGCTATATGGTCACAAGACTGACATACAGCTGCTGAATTTTAGTAGGTGTGTGTAACCATCCCTTCAGAACAGCACTTTCCATAAAAGAAAAATTTTATGTTCTCTGTTAGATTCTCATTCTGCCATTAAGTTCACTTGGAAAGTCTGTCCTTAGCATATTTTGTCTCTAATTAGAAATACTATTTCAGTTAACTATTAGGCTTATTTCCATACCTATTAAGTTTTCTAAAGCAAAGTATTTCATTTAAAACTTCCTTCTTAAATCAGGTCAGCCTATATATCTGGGTCAAAAGTTGACAGCTTTTCTGGGAGTTAAAAAATCCCAACTCTCCTAAAATAAGAACTTGATATTTTAGGTCAATGCACTTAATTGTACTGTAAGTTTAGTTATCTGTAAGACTTATCACTAGATTTTTTTCTAAACCTACTGGCATTTTTTTCACCTCTGCATCATGTTTAAGATTCAAACTCTCAGAAGCAGGTTTTTAATTAGGTGGTGGGGAAAAGTGAGACTTTCTGTATAAGAACCTGAGAATTCCTATTCATTGTCTGTATTGAGTATCTTACTCTGAAGGCAACCTGAAAGAAGATAAAGGTCTGCCTGATAAGGTTGCTGGTGGAATAGATCAGATAAATCACTTGACCTGAAATACTGCCCTGGACACTATCTCCAGTGCAGAAAGCTAAGAAAATTACTCATGACTGAACTGTTGATAGTTTAGTAGAAACTCAGAGGACACCTTACATAAAGAGTGCTACTAGATGGAAACAAAGAGAGAAAACCACAATCAAGTTAAATTTCCCCTTTTGTTATTCAAACACATATGGGGGTAGTGGAGATTTTCACAGTAAAAGAAAGGGAAAATTGGCCTTTGATGTCTAAATTTGTTTTGCCTTATTGTGCAAGTAACAACATTAAGTGACTCGACTTAGAGAAAACATTATAAATTTATGAAAACATTAAGTCCACTGAAACGCTTCACTGAAGTGTTTACAGAATAGGACAATTGTATGAAATTGTTCTGAAAAAAAGCACCAATAGTTGTTTTTTTTCACTTAGAAGGTGAAGAAATTAGTGTTAATAGCAGCATTAAGCAGCACAAGGCCTGTGCCTCTTGCTTATAGTTACTTTTTGCAATGAACATCAAATCCTCCTTGCTCAAACCAGCAGTCCTTTCAAAACTAGTGGAGTGATAATGTTTTCCTACATCCAGCTTATGAGACACAGTCCTCAACTGCAAGAGGGCAGGGGAAGAGCAGTGCCCGTCACCAGATGTCCTACCGCACCCATGACCAAAAGCAGTGAATCTCGACAGCACTCAGGCACTTGCATTGGGCAGGGAGGGAACAGAGCAGAAAAGCAGGAGGTAATACAGAGTTGTGTCTCTGAAGTGATTTGGATGAAGTTGCTGAACAGCTACCAAGAGAGTTTTTTGTTCCTAATTCATCACCTGGAGCATCTGGTCTTAAAGACTTTGCAGACTGGAAATCAAGTAAATGAAGAAATGGCATTTGGCAGGGACACAATGGCCAGGGGGGCCTGAAACCAGAAAGGAAAGAAACCAGAACCTGAGACTCCACTTACATTACTTCTATGTACTTAACACATACTCTGCAGCATAGTACTCATAGTCGATATTGTTTTACTGAGGAGTTGGCTTCTTGACTTTTCTACCTGATTAATCATCCCCTGATTATAAACTAGAATAGTTACACAAATGTCTATCATCTTGTCTTTTATTTTTTGTTAACCAATGGTTTGTTTTGAAAAAAAGAGGCAGCAATTCAGTTTCAGGATTTCACAAACTATATTTCCTCTCTCTTGCTTGTAAGTTATCAAGAGAAATTTTATCTAGAAGTACCACTTCTGGGCAATCTTGCCCATTCTTGGATAAAAGCCTGATGTTAAAAAACAGGGCTAAGAATCCTCAACAAATTAAATCCTACTAAGTTTTAGTGGGTCTAAATACCTAATTCCCCTTAGTCATCATTGATTTCATTTTCTTTTTGAAATTTAATATTTTTAGTGCATTTTAAGTTAGCAGCTGTTAGTAAAAAACACTTTGAATTAAACAGTGGGAAGTTGAATATGCTTCCTAGAAAAACCTTTAACAGGGTCATCATCCTACATTAGAGGATGTGTGCACCTACAAACACTTGCCTTACAGTATTTATAAAAATTCTTGAATGCTATTTTTGTCAAGAAAATTGGAAAGATTAAGCCTATTAAACAGACTATTTCCCTCAAGAAGCACTAATTCAATAAAATGTACATAAGCAGAATCTAGAGGGACAAAACTATAAACAGGATTAAGTAGAGCTTGCCATGAAGAGAGGCAGAGATAAGTTCCTTAGAAAGGCAATAAGCATCACTTTCACACCAATTCCCTCATTTGAGAACACCCATTTCCTTACACTGAGCAGCAAAAACTGTTCTGCAAATAATAGTAGCCTATCTGAGCAAAAGCATCTCATCCCTCAATCTCAGACTGGCCATTTTTCATGGTCTGGATGATGCAGTTTTGCAACTACTCATTGAAGGAAATGTCAATCCCGCTTTTGCTGCAAAACTCATCCAGTAACAAAACAGAATATCAGGCTCTTAAAAAAAAGAAGAAAAAAGAAGAGCTGAGCCTGCTGCTATCTGCTGTTTGCCTTTGGGTTCGTTTTAGGGCAGCTTTCCTTTTAGACAGCTTCAGGTTAGGAAGTCCTACAAGAGCTATTAAATGTGGAGAAATGGATACAACCTTTGACTTGGCGAGTCCCTAAGCCACAGATTGCTGAAAGCAATTGATGGAGTGGGAAAAGCTTCACTTAATGCCTGCCTGCTCTCATATTCTTTCCCTAAACATCAAGAATTGGAAGCCCTCCCAAAAAAAGAAGTTTAGCCTGCTAAAGTGAGATATGCACACCTTTGATGTCTTCTTCCACTCTCATATTTCTTAATTGAAGTATTTTATGCTATCGAGCATGTCAAATCAATAAAATTATGACTTCTCAAGGTAACGTATAAGGAAAGTTAGTGGTAAAGCTCTACACTAATCAACCATTTCTGCACCATATTCTCAAAATAAAACCTTTTAAATCTCACTGTTTCTTGTATTTTATCAGCCATAAACTTAATATCTTTTTGCCTAAATACAGTTAAGGGTTTCCTTCATTGTATTGAGGTTGCTCAGGTGGAAAAAAACATATGTGGAAATTAGCTGTTACAATAGCTTTTTATTCTTTAGGAGTTTAAAAAAAATAGCTTTATACTTTTCTCCAGGGCTCATCAGTATTTAGGGATCAGAGTATTTATGGTCCTTGAGAGTACTGATCATTTACATGAAACCAGCCCACACCCTCAGGTAAGACAGGCAAGTCACTTTAGAAAAGCACTGTTTCAGAGATACATTATCAAAGAAACAAGAAAATTAAAGAGTCTTTAAAAAACCCAGTACTTTTCATAACAAAGTCCTCCCTTCCCCTCTCTAAATATATGGCTTCCTTTGGACTACAAATCTGCAGATGAGTTTCACTTTTGGGGGTTTTTCTGGTGCAAAAATCTGACTGGAAAACGTTGAAGACTCCTCTTGGGCAGTTTAAGTTCCGGCATGTTCCAACTGTTAGTCATATATTCCTAGCAGAAGCGTAGGAGTTCCAGCAGGGGTAATCCCAGCTGTAGCCAAGAGAATATCTGAGATGTTTTACTTTGTTAATAAGCCAGCTCCCAAGAAATGACTGTTTCCTTTATGTAGAGCACGGACTCTGCCTGAAGAGCAAGTTCAGAAAGGATTTTTGCTTACTCCGTAAGATAAATTTAAGAAAAAAATCATAAGATTTCCTATTCAAGGAATTAAGCAAATGTTTGTCAGCATGCAGGTAAGGAATAGTTCTTTCTAATTCCATCTGTATTAGAATGTTTAATGGCTTGTATGACATAAAATTAGGTACATGTCTTGAGCACAACATCCAGAATCAAATCTGAATTTCCAGACTAAAAGAAACTGAGCCTGTTCTTCAGTTTAACTGCAGTCACTCTCAAGGAGAACTACCTATTATGTATTTCTATACCCTCTAATACCTGAAATAGATAAAGACTTCTAGAGCAAATACATATCTATAAAGAGCATGTGTGGCTTCTTCCTGGAATAAGATGTTTAGCAATGCATAGACAGGATTAAAACTAGCTGCATTTTTCTACTTTTGACTTCTACTTTTTGGCTTTAACAAGAAATCCAAAATAAAATCAATAAGAAGTAATGTTAGCTAAATTATGAAGTTCATAATTATTCATATCATTATTATCTGGGGCAAACAACAAAAATCCATCTCTTGCCAGAACTTTTGCAGGTTTGAGAGTCACACATTTCCAAAAGACAACTAGCTCTTGGGAAAAGTTACACAGAAGAAATTATATCCCATTGGGAAGGGAATTCATCAGTGATTTTCAGGCAGCGAAAAGAAGGAGCCCTTGTTTCAATAGAGTCCATTCAGCAGGCTTTGAGCTCCAAAACTTCTGCCCTGGCTCTGATAACTCTGGCTGTTACGGGTTTGTTATGGGGTGCCTCTCCAGGCGAGAAGAGTCAGATGTTTTCTCATGAACTTGTATCAAAGAAGAGGACGAACAGCTTAAAAAGCACCTTGCATCTCTGAGTTTCAGTTGAATCCCTTCTCCAGGGGAGGAGAAGCACCTGCCATCAGTCTAGCAGAGGCAGAGCATGAGACCTTGTTGAAGGGCCAACAAGCTTGAGCAACTGTGTGCCACAAAATCCATTTTGCCCAAATCTACAAAGTATGTATGAGGAAAAGATTTGTTATCCTTTAACATCCTACCCCTTACAACCCAGCTGCCAATCCCTTTAGTTTATGCCTCAAACCTATAGGAGTTCAAGATATTAAAAGATGAAAACATTTGGCAGATGGTCCCAGAAAGGTCACTGGCAGTCTAGGAGGGACTCTCTCCTCTCTTCAGGGAGAAGAACAGCTACAGCTAAATTCAAGATACAAGGTCTTCAGAAGAGCATCTTCCCAAGCAGCAAGGTACAAATTACATTACAGACAGCGCTCCTGCCTTTCTTTAATGAAAATGTAAATCTGTGTCAGTGAAGCTCCTCATGACCTCAAATATTAGAATCTATACAATAAAAATCAAAAAATCTCAAAGTCATCTAAAAGTCCTTTTTTGGTACATGCTATGATCTTGGCTATATCCATTAATTTTGTTCATTAGCAAATGAATAAAAGTAAGAAAAGGAATTGTGAAGCTCACCTAAAGCAAAGCAGTAAGCTTGTAGATATATTTGATGCAGCTTCTGAAGAAGATCAGTTCAGCTTTTCAATTATCTTTTATTCATTATACAAACCAATAACCAATAATGTAAAATTGAGCAAGCCACCTCTCTTTGCCTCTCTCACTCCAGTAAATTCCCTCAAATTTAATTGAAATCTTTGTTTTAAACTGGGTATAGCAGGTACTAAATTCCCAATTAATCCACGTCAAGAAAAAAACAATTAAAATATACTTTTTTTAAATCAGAGGAATTACCAAAACACATTTTTAAAATTTTAGTCAAGAAAGCATGCTAATTCCCATAGTTACTTCAACAAAAAATTATTACATGATACAAAACAAAATCTTTTGTTTAACATGAGAACACAATTTAAAAGAAAAGCTTCCAGTGTTCTCCAAATGAAACAAGGGATGCAAATATTACTGGATTTTCTCCTGAACATTTTTCAAGAATGCACTGTTTCTCCTGACAGAAAAAGACCAAGATTTTCCAGCAAGGACTTGATGATTTCCCCCCAGTGGAAACAAACTTTTGCATCAGATTTATTCCAGTCATCTTTGACACCTCTTTAGAATTCAACAGGTAGAAATATCATACTTTACATTTACCTATAGGCTTCAAACTAAATTAATAAACAGTTGTGCACCAGACTGTAAACTTGATGTTTTGGCAGTTTCAGCAAACAGTAAGGATGCCAATCTCTGGGTAACATGACTCCTTACAAAGTTTAAGCATTTCCATTTCCAAGGAGATATCTTAAACCTAGATTACTGGGAAATTACTTTTAAAACCTCAAAATATGGCAAACTAAGCCCAGTCTTGCATCAGGATTTAAGACATGAAAAAGAAGCAATAAAAAAAATGCAAGTACTGCATTTATAGTTACATGTCACAAGTGCATTTCCTTTCCTCAGCTGTATGCATTCCAAAGTATGACTAATGACAGTGCACACTTGGTGAGACTGCTGGTGATACTAAATTGGGAGGTGCTGTTGAGTCCCTGGAGAGACAACATGCCTTGCAGAGGGATATAGAGAGATTTAGACCATCAACAGTATGAAATTTAATAAGTGCAAATGCTGGATTCTGCATGTGGGACAGTAGCACAGGGCACAAATATAAATTGTGAGATGAGTGGCTGGAGAGCAGCCCTGCAGGAAAGGGTCTGGGGATGCTGGTCAGCAGTGAGCCCTGTCAGCCCAGCAGGCAAACCCCACCCTGGGATGCATCAGACACAGCATCACCAGCCAGTCAGAGGTGACCATCCCATTGCATCCAGCGTTGGTGTGGCCTCACCACAGACACTGCCTGCAGTCCTGGGACCCACAATTAAAGAAGCATGTAAAGGTCCTTAAATACATCTAGAGGAGGGCAACAAAGCTGGTAACAGGCCTGGAAGGGATGTCTTGTGGGGAGGAGCTGAGGACTTTGGGATTGTCTAGTTTGGAGAGCTGGAGGCTGAGAGGCAACCTCATTGCTCTATAGCTTCTTGAGGAGGGGAACTGTGAAGAGAGTAGCTGATAGGACACATGGGAACAGCTCAAATCTGCACCAGGAGAAGTTCAGACTGAACATGAGGAAGCAGTCATTTACTGAGAGGGTGGTCAAACACTGGAACATGTTTTCTAGAGAAAACCCAAACCCAAAACACAGTTGATACCCCATGCCTGCCAGTGTTTGACAGGCATTGGGAAAGTTATTTTAATACTGTGCTTTAACTTCTAGCCAGCCCTGAAAAGCTCAGGCAGTTGGACTAGGTGACCATTTTAAGTCTAGTCCAACTGGATCTACTCCATTAGATTGATTAAAATATCATTTAGTAACTAAAAAAAAAAAGCCAGCTTGTCATGTAGATGCCAGAAAACACCCAAGTTTTTCCCATGTAGACCTAACTTTGACCCCTAGGTCTGTGCACTATACAACATGATGAATTTGCATGAACACACACTGTATAAGATGAAAGATCATGATACTATTGTAGAATGGAGGAAGTAAGGTGAAGCATATTTTTTAAAGCTATGACATCTTCCTCATTCAGGATTAAATCACTCTGTCTAATCAGTGATTTAGAAAGGAACATGTAACTAAAGGAAAGATCCTCATATTTACAAGGCTCACTCAGCCACCCAGGAAGAGAGTATCTAATTATAGTCAGCCCTTTGACATATTCAGGATGAGAAAGGAGATCATGAAGCACAGTGAAATGTTAGTCATTCACACACACGTCTTTTTCTGAACTCATCTAATCATTTCTTCCTATTTTCCCTGCATGCATTGACCCTCCACACATTTACCCATTTTTCTTGCTGTCTTGCTACTCTGTTTTTTGCTATTTAAGTGTCTTTTTAAAAAAATCGTGTTATGCAGTAAAATCTGACAGCAAAGCAGCCAGGAAAGTCTGAGGGACCAGTGCTGTAGTCAGTGGTGACAGAAGCAAAAGGAAACTGTTCCTCGTAGTTTCCCAGCTTCTGCAGAGATGCAACAGATGCACCTGAAGGCTTCACCAGGGTAACTGAAGTGGCAGAGAAGCTGCTGAGTAACTCTCAGTGAGAGAGGGTGTTTTACTGCCTGGCAGTGGCACAGGACCAACAGACAGGAAGCTCAGCAGTGATGGTGGCTTGATGCATAGAACATACAGCAGAATTCAGCTAAAGGGTACTCACCACCACACAGCAAAAGCAACTCGGAGAGAATGATCTCAAAAGCATCCAAGTCAGAGGTTTGCAAATAAGATTTTTGAGCATCTTTCAATTACTGAAATCAAATTGTGAGATTAGATACCTTAGACAAAAAGCAATGCATGAAAATGAACAAGTTTTACATGGCCTGCCAGAACAAAATATGCTCAGCTATTTAGGATCTTTTTTGTTCAAATCAGGAGTTTCTGGCCTTTCACTTACAGAACACTAGAGTACTGAAAACTGAACTCTTTTTTACTGAGTGGAATAACATGGACTATTTTGGAAGAATTAAGATTAGAAAAACCCTCATATATACTCCAATGACACTATGCTGAAAATCAAGCATTTTGCAAATTGGTTAACTGATAATAGAGGCTAAAATATTTCTCTTGAATAGCATGCTAAGGAAAGGGTTGGACATCATTAATCTTTTATTCACAGGCAGCTGGGGGCACTGAGCCAGATCCTCTGTCCACATAAGTTTCAGTAGGGTTGTGGCCAACTACTGTTCTGTGCCATAAAAGTTTCAAATCTCTGATGAATGGCAATAAATTAATTATAAGCAAGCCACTATTTTTTATGACCTAATATTCATATTTACAATAAAGCACAAAGGACTTAAGCACTTATTCACTGCAAATGAATAGTCGTGTTAAGGAGGACTCCTGGATGCCTCAGTGTCTCAAAGGTGGATCAAATAGAGACATATTACAGCAGCCCACATGGTCAAGGAAATAAATCCTTAGTCATGCACTCTTTTTCTGTTGGTGTTTCCCATTCTGCTGTTCCAAAAGCACACAGATCTCCCAGAGCACACCTCCAGCCTTTCACATCTTGCTCTTACACCCTGTATTGCATAGGGTTTGCTTGTTAAAGAACTTGCCCAACACCAAATGGAGACAACACTGGTTTGATTCCTAAAGCTGATTCAAGTAGTCAAACATCAAAGCTGACCAGCCATTAAGATTTTCTCTCCTTAAAACACTGTTTACTACTGACATGATCCAAACAATATGAGCATTCCCATTCTTTCTGATCTACGTCAGACTTTACATCAGACTCTTCATACTGGCCTGCCAGATACAGTGGGAGTATCACATCAAGAGCTATACCTGGATCTTGGGTAAAGCTCAGGCTGCCATCCTCATTCTAGCTTTGGAACAAAGGTGTTTTCCTGGCTGTGTTGAAAGCAACACCCTTGCATTTCTAGGTTAGTAAATTCATAGAAATAAGTCTCAGGTCTAAAACTAGACCAACCCCTAGATTTCTCCATGGTCATTTTAAATTTAGTTCTGTAAAAGAGCTGCATAAGCTTGCAAGGATCCCAGAAGCAATAATCAATATTATTTACCTATACAAAGTATATATAACAGTAAGTATTTATAGGTTCAAAGGATATTTTATTGACACAATTTATCTTGGTTTATGCCTTCACTAAGATTCTTGTGCAAAGAACTCAGAAGATATTTAGTTGCAAAGTTTCCTACTTGAAATACACAGTCCTGTAACTTTAAGGAATCCATTAAAAATGTAAGATCCTTGAATTCACAAGTGTCAGGCAAACACATCCAAACATCTTTAAGCCAATAAAGATTCTTCAGAGTTAAAAAACTTAGGCTAGATTTCTTGAAATGATGCTGTTGATCTGATGAGATAGGACACTTTTTAAAGCCATTAAAAAAAAAATTAAAAAAAGTAATATGTCTATCTATTATGCAATGCCTTCCTCAAGCACTTTCAAACAAAAGGAGTTCACCTGCAGACTTTTAGTCCAAAGCTCATGATAAACCTGTTTTGCACAAATCAAATGTTTGATGCCAATTAAACTGAGAAGGCTTATGTTCTGTAAAGCAGGTAATCACAGTTACAACACTTTATATCGTTAAATACCAGTTGAGATAATGTCTACTAAAAACAAATACAGGTTCCAAGGGGAAGGTAAGAGGTGCATTTTAGCTCTAAGAGAATTACTTTTATTTTTTTTTTCCTTGCAATAGATGGAACACACTTGATTTTAAGATCTCATTTTTACACTTACAACACAAAATTCTAGCAGAGAATTCCACATGGATACAACAGATTTAGATCCTGCAATCACACTAGATACAGCTCTCCTTATTGGCATCAAGGAAAACAGTTTTTCTTCCCCACACCTTGGGATGCCCATTTGTAAAACAAAATTATGACATTTGCCTCCATTATAAATCACTGCACTGTTGACAGAAAAGTAGTATGTAAGAATACAGCAACATTTTTAGGAAGAAGTTTAAGTAGGTTCTTTTTAAAGAGCAAGCTATGTGCATCACATTTGTTTTAAATACTGATTTTAAAATAACTACCCTTCTTTTCTTGGATTTCAATCTTGTCAAACCACAATAAAATGAGACTTGGTCACCACTCAGCAGTGATATTTCTGCATGTACAAGAAACAGAACCCAAAAGGAGATTTGGCTTTCTTTTTAAAAAATACCTTGCCAAAGTTCCCCTGTAAATTTTAACACCACTCACATTAAAAGTTCATTTCCTTTTTTGCCTTCCAGACCCCAGTAGCTATGATCCCTCTAATATTAGATGATGAGGGTGGCTATCTCCAGAGACAGATTTATTTCCTACTGAACACATCATCATTTTCAAACATGAATAACTGTGGCTTGAACACAAAGCCATATAGGACCAAAGAAGGAGCTTATTTCTGAAAACCTGTGTGGAAGAAGGTCCCTTCACAGCAGTAAAGCTTACACAAGGTAATAACTAGCTTCATAACAAAATCTCTAAAGCAATGATCTCATAGTGAAAGGCTCTGCTTCTCATTACCAGGTCTGGGGTTCATGCATCCATATTCATGAATTGTTAAAAAAGAAACCAAAAACAAAACAAAACAAAACAAACAAAAAAAACCACAACCCACACCAAAAAACCAAAACAAAATCACAAAAACAACACCAAAAAACCCCCCAAAAACCAAAACAATCAAACAAAAAAACACCACAACACACCACACACACAAAAAAAACCCCCACACCAAATCCTGCAGAATATGGCTTTTACAGCTTTTTAAAGACTGCTGTAGGTGCTAGGTTTTCCTGACAATACTAAGAGTGTTTACATGGAGTTGTGTATTATGTTTCTCCTGTCCATGGCATGAAACACCTGGAGACTTCAGCAGCACATCTGGCAGGCAAGGCAGACAAGATCCTGTCTTCAGTATCAAAGTAGCAACAAGCCAGTAAGTCTTTCCCCACACCCACACTTTCACATACACAAATGGCCATTTAATAAGTGCCATAAACTAACACACCCTAATAGAAACCCTTTCACTTATGCAGAAATAAATCCAAAGGACACACAGGAACACAGGTTGCTGCATCACTCCATCCTCCTTAGATCCTGAAGGAAAACAGCCATTATCCTGACTCATCAAAGTGGCATGACTCTTGAGAAGAACAGAGTAGGGTACATCTGAGAGTCATTGCTCTCAGAGCCCTGACCTAGCCATGAGAAGACACAGTCCTCCCCAAGGAAAATTACCATTTAAAACAAGCTGACAGCAGCCAAAGCAAAAAAGTTTGAATTTGAAGTTTTCAAATAGCCTGTGAACAGGACTTATATAAGTTGCAGACAGCCAGTCCTGAGCTTCAGACATACACATGCAGTGTTTTGTATCACTGCTCTAAAACAAGGCTGCTGAGCCAAAGTAAATGTCTCCAACGATAATGCTGGAACTTTGTAGTTTAATCTCCAAGTCCACACTCTCTGGGAGAATTCAAGCTGCACACTAACAAAATCATGTGCACAATAGTTTAGAAATATCTTACTGTTTGATCCACAATGAAGTCTACTACTAATGTGACCTCTAATAAATCAGGCTGCACACAAGTTCCAGCTGGCCCTCGGAGACAGTCATATCTGGTTGCTACACCAGCACACATCCAATGGTTCCAGACATACTTAAAACGGAGTGCAGAATTTGTTCCAGAAGGTTTAGGAATCTGTATCAAGACTGTGATATTTCCAAAATTATTGTTTCCCAGTTACCACAAAGAGACTAGCAATGAGCACTCAGAAGATAACAAACTGAGAGCTATGGGTAAACTCACTCAGAAATTGTTTCACAATACTTGTTCTTAAAATATGAACCTTAAGGAAATTATCATAAAGAACTTCTGAAGTGTTTTCTGGATGTTTGCATTAATAAACAGAAAATCCCTTATGGTCTATTAAGGAAAAAAATTATATGATATTAGTTCCTTTGTTTAAAATGAAAGAGGAGAAAACATCCAAGAAGTCTCTAAGTTTAAAATAGGTACAAAGGCCAATTTTATCAGTTTAAGAAGCCATCGACTGATGATTTGTACGCACATGAATTTACATATTAATAAATGCTCACCAAAAAAGTAAATTCAGGGGAAAAAAAATCCAAAAAAACAGCAGAATGGACAGATATAGTCACCAAATACCTTCAGCATTTTGAAGAACTTTGAAATAAAAATGAAAGGGAGACCTATGAAAAACTGAGATTAAGATTTCCCACATAAAATTTCATCTTCACACTTTGAAGATTTTCTCCCAAGTAGATCTGTTAGTTGCCTTTTTTTTTTTAAGGTTAAAATGGCTGAGTAATCTCAAAACAGAAGAAAATATTACATTGTCCTGATCAGAAACTTTCTTGAGATAAAATATTAATAACTGACCCTCACTGACATAGGGTGCTGCCTAGGGCCAGACAGTATATGACAACTGCATGAACAACTGCAGCAGTACCCAGGGAATGCCAAATCCCCAAGCCCCGTGTGAGATGTTTCTCCTCTTTCTCCTCTCATGAGTCAACCTTTTGCAAAATGAGGAGAACATGAGTTAACCCTGCATTTCTCTATCCTGTGCCTGAATATGATGGATCTTAAAAGAGGGCTGGCTCATTTCTTCCCCTAGCTAGCACTTTACTCTGTGAGATTTCCCATTAAAACCTCAGGAGGCTTTTCAGCAATTAACACAGTGGGGATGGTAGTAATCAGCCTGCAATGGGGTTGTGCAACAGCCTATTTGCCCACAGGAACACAATGCAATTGTAATCATTAGTAGAAAGCTTTGGAAAAGCTTGAAAGCTTTCCAAGTCACTCATAATGCTGTCATTGTGTGCAGCTCCTGGCTAGGAATCCCTACAAAGCTGCCACAGCACCTGAGCTGGGCTGTTAAAACACCGTGAGGAGCAAACATGAAACACATTAACCTCCAAAGCACTAGCTGCAAACAATTACCAAGAGGCTCTCACTGCCTTTAAGAGACTTCATGCAAACCCAAGTTTCCCCGTGTCTGTTTTCATCTACATCAGAATTAAAGAAGTTAGCCTCTGGCATGTATTTTATCCTCAGCCTTTGTTTGCAAACATCAGATTTTGAATGAGACCTCACCATGTGTTGGGATTTATTTTTCTTTTTTCCTTTGCACCTTCTTAAACCAAGCCCTGAGGAAACACTTGGAAGTGGAAGGGGGGTTTTAGCACAGATGCACCTATACTGAAAATATTTATCTGAAAGTTTTTCAATAGTGGAATAATAAGAAAATAATTACCTTGTACCTACCAATTCAAAGTTTTGAAAAATAGGAAAAGAATTTTTCAACTGATTTGAAAGGGAATATAAATCATAATTGTTGCAAAGGGAGGAGAAAAAGATTGAATTTCCCAAAGTCAGGCTTATTGATTAGACTTCTAAGTACATTATAGAGGCAAAAGCTGTATCCAACAGCTTCCACACATTTGCTGACTCTGCAGGTCATTTCAGACAGCACTGCTTATATCTCTACCACAGAAGGGCCCATTTCCAAGGTCACTGAAATGACTTTTGCTGAACTTTAATACTGCGTCTGCACGTGCTAAATCCTGGATATTACACTATTGACTTAAAGAAAAATTACTTTTTCAGCTTGACTACATCACGTTCACTGAAATTTATGTGCTCTGCTTCAGTGCCCTTATTGGAGCTACTCAGCAAGGTACAAGTTCTGGATGAGTTTTGAAAGCACCTACTTGTACAATCAAGCACAACTTCCCTCATGTGTATTCCAGCTGCTTTTCTGTGCCAGGTAAGGAATTATCAGAGCAAAGCAGCTTCACAAGGTCACTCCCAAGCTTGACTCTCCACTGCCCCCAAGGACACATAGAGGGGACAGGTTCTTGCCAGGCAGTGCTACACTTAAAACAGAAGCAAGGTTGTTGCTCTTACCTGAGGAATTCCAGGGGCTGGCTCCACCACATTCTGCCTTTGAAGAGAACTGGAGCAAATCCACAGGGAGCTATAGCTACTCCCTGCATTGCCCCATGTCTGCAACATTCACAGGAATAAAGAACAGCCTAACCAGCATCTTTCCACAATAAAAACCTCCCTGCCACTAAATACAATTTAAAGCCAAGCACCTGAGGATGTCTCTAGACTGTGATTGCCCTGAGAGGCCTCAGCTGGGACCACCACCAGCACATGCCCTGCCCAGTACCCAGGGCTCCATTTAGACTCAAGCACACAGCCAGGTTTGGTCTGGGTGATGCTACAGGTACATTTATCTCTTGCCTGGAACATAATTTCCCCTTCCAGAGCTGCTGATAACCCTAGTCACAGCAACCAGTTCCACCCTGCATAAGTGTACCCCCCCCCCACTAATATAGAGGGGGAGAAAAAAAAGAAGGCTTGCATTCTAACCATTAAAACTCAAGCTCTTTAATCAACTAAAGTGAAGTGCCAATATCAATGTCATTGCTTTATGTGAATGCTTGAAGACTGATTGGATCAATTTTTTTCTTTTTGGTAGCCACAAAGAGTGACTTTTTGAGACCTTTTCCTTTAATAATTCTGCCTAGACCTTCATAACAAGGGCTATTATGGACTTCAGAAATAGAAACGTATGTTCCTCCCTGGAGGAGGTGAGGAAAGATTAAAAAGCTTGCTATGAGGAGAACTTTGAACAAAATTAAGCACAGGCTTTCCCTCCATTATCTGCTCCATTTCTGTGAGCAGGTACAATCTCCTGTGGGCAGGTACAATCAGGATTTTTCTTTTCAGCTCCACAGTGTAAGTGATGGGGCAGAAATGGGCTGTATGTTGACTGGGAAAAACAAAGTTGGGTCCAGGCTTGTGATCTGCACAACAATAAACAGCCCTCAACTCTTTCCCTGTTCCCTAGCTCAAGATTGCATTTGCACCTATCCTGTACAGACATTTCCCAAGGCCTAAGCTATTTTATATCACTGGCTGATATATAATATACTGTCAAATGGCAGCAATTTGGCTACTTTGCCTGAAGTCAAGTTGGTTACGAAGATTGCTCTGCTTCAGAAAATTCCTGACACACCAATTTACTATCTCATTATGTTCCTACTCTTTAGAGATAATACAGTCACATTAAATGCTCATTAACGTTGAGATTAAGAAAAAAATTAACCCCTCATGCTACATTTTTCTCTCTGTTTCTTAAATAGCTCATGTCCTAAACACTTTGATTTTTTTATCTCATGTACATGCCAACTAATCATCTTTGCTCGAGTAGTAAGGAGTACTGCACAATGTATCTGATAAAGCTTATTAAACAGATGGTCTTTCCCTTGGGAGATAATACACAGAAATACTCATTTTATAAAATGTACCTTTTTTTAGGAAGAAGAAAAGGATGGAAGAGGAGCAGGGAAAAAAATAACAGCATTAGGAAAAGAATTAGTGATCAGCCATGTGCTAAATTTTCCAACAGAACTGAGACTAATAGTAACACAGGGGCCACAAACTTCATTTTGCTGGGGCTTTTGTGTGGAGACTGGTCACAGGTATATGTGCATTTTTGTTACCATAGCCCTGGGAAGAGACTACAGCAGGTTGATTTGAGTTTGGGAGGGAGATTTATTTGAGAAAAACTCTGCATTCATATGCTTATACAGCTTTTCTTCTTCATGCCAAGTAATTTTGTCAACTTCTTCACCTTATTTCCAATGTACCAATCAATCTCTCCTAGTAAATACTAAGTACTCTTTCAAAAGTTTATGTACTGGAGATGCTACTTCATGTATACCAGGTTGTGAGCCTTAAAATCCTCAGCTCAGCAGAGCACAAACACATGTTTATTTACAGTAAGTGAAAATTAGCATTATCTTTAGGGTATTTTGGAAACAATGTGTGAGGGAGGTGTGGTAAAGAACAGCCATTTGCAGTTCCTAGTTGCTTTGAACTGCATTGGGTTAACAGCTCAAAAAATTATTATATAGAGAAGCATAACCATCAGGTTTTAAATCGAACAACATCAAGAACTCTAGTATGAACTCTAGTAGACTAGAAATAATAGTACATTGCCTTCACGGAATTTATTTTTTGCCTACCAAATGATTGCCTACATAATGAATTACACACACAATGAGGAATAAAACAGTGTAAACATAACCATCTATCCAAAGTGCACTCAAACACATGAAAAACTTCAGCATGAAGTATTGAGCAGTTTAATTTTCCAAAGTCTTCATTTTGGAGGAAAAAATACTGCATCACCTAATCAGACTGCAAGCTCACTGCTATTGAAGGATGAAGTGCTGGAGTTAAGCTCTCACTGTATTTGCTTATAAAAGCCTGGGGATAAGGAAGAGAGAAGAGGAAATGAAGGGAAAAATTCTCCTCTGGGCTACATAGCAGAACCATCTGCCAAAGTAATAGAAGTTCCTATTTGTAACAACAATTGCTGCCCAAGACGAGCACAGAGGAGCAAGTAGTTAATCAGCTGCCCTGAAATACCAGTCTGGTATTTCACAGCGAAGTGAAGTTACAAGCAGAGTAAATAGGCACTAAAGGGCCAAATTCTTCTGGAACCACAAATCAGGGTCCTTCCAGAATAACTCAAGATGATCTTCAGCCAGATTCAATGTAGCAGGAAGGGAAATGTGGCCCCTGTCATGAAGAACAGACATACAGTAGATAAAAGTATCTACTTTTATCTGAGCTGCAGTCTGGCTTGTGTTATGGAGGAAGGGTTCATGGACAGGTCTCAGAGCATCCACTCTGAGTCTTTTCAGGTATTGTGTATTTTATAGTAGGCCACAGATACAAATAAGCCAAACAGGGAGATTAGAAAGCAAGTTATCTGTTTGGCACAGATTTTCATTGGTGTGAGGCCCTGAGGACCAGCAAGGATTTGCCACAATAGGCTGCTGACAGCTTTTCTTCTGCAGTATATTGTCCTGGCTCAATAGCACAAGGTCAGGCTGAATGGAGTTTTGCCACCTTTCTGCTTCTCCTGGGGAGCAATTGCTTAGAAAAATATCCCTTTACTTGACAGGTTTGTAACACAAACAAAAAAATCCATCCTTGTTGTGGTTATTGAACTGACTTCTTGGGAATCAAACAGTGTAAGAGTAATAGTGTCATAGAGCCACCAACCATACCAATGTAAACTTAAATGCACATGAGTGATAGAGGAGTGGGGATAGTCTGGTACAATAAACAAATGACAGTTACTTCATATTTTCTTTTTTTCATCTTAGACAGATACTTCATTTTACAATTCGCAATTAATTCCTACTCCATGCAGAAAGTAAGCCAGGATAACTAACTATAAGAATTTCATTCACACACCTCTGTATGCAAAACCTCAAGTCATTTTGCAGAACAACATCTACAGTGAATGTGATGGAAAGGGAGGCAGTTGCTTGGAGATTTTAAAAGTGTTGACAAATTACAGCTATCTTTGTACATACTCAAGATGAGTACTTTAAGGTTGACACTTTTGTGTATACAATAAAAGGGGATAATGTGGGGGAGGTACTGACACACCAAGGCTAAGAAAGAACATCACTACATTAAAATAGTCCCTATAGACACAGCAATCCCCTTTTAGGGCACATCTGGGAACAAAAGAGATAGCTATAGAGGTTTCACAGAGGCCTTCCCTAATGCTCTGGTCTCTTGTGCTCAGGAGGAAGATCCAACCCCCACGGCTGTCTGTTCCATACAAGACATCTCCTGAGCAAGCACCTGTGCCCTCAGCATGGCTGTCAGTATGTCCAGGCATCACAGCTTCACAGAATATCACAAATCTACTGTGCTCAAATACAGTGAATTTTCTGAGATCTCCAGAACAAACCCTGTGCTATAATCCCACAAATGTACATAAACTACCCTTTTAAATTATATGTACTTTACTTATACATCACCAAACAAAAGATCAATTTGGCCATTGTTATAAGTATCCTATATATATTTAAGCATTATTATTAGCAGACTGACAGCGAAGGCTAGACAGTGTATCTGAAGCAGCAGTCCACTTTTCCTGCAGATCCAGCTCGCCATGCACTGTCTTGCCTCCCCCCAAAAAAGCCTTTACAGTACAGGATGATTTATGTCGTGTTGGTGAGGAGGGCTGTTGTCACTGAAGCTGCAGGGCTGGAAGAGTGCAGCTGATCTCCTGAAGGACACCTACCCAAGGCAACCTTGCAGGACACGCTGCCCCACAAGTGCTGACAGTCTCATGTGCTAACAGTCTCAATCTGGGAAGGGTCCTTTACCTCCCAACCTGCTCCTGAAACCACAGGAGGGAGGTCTGAGAGGATAAGGGATGCTTGCCCACATCTTAGGCACAATTGGCCCTGGACCCTTTCAGGCTCAATCTGGCAGATTGAGCAAAGCCTGCAGGGGAGGTGCAATGGCAGCAGCACTCCTTGAGGGACAAGGAAGCAGCAGAGGCAAGAGGCAGGGTGCAGGAGAAGGGGCTTGGGGCACACCATGCTCTGCAAAGAGCCAGTTGTCAGCCCATTATGGTGGTCATCTGCATAATCTAAGTCTCAGAGGTGTTCTCCCTGAGAAGACTTGTCTTCAGTTTTAAATACCATTAGATTTGTAATAAAATTGATACTGTTAAAGGGACTTCTGCCACGTCTTCTGTCTCCTCAAGCAGGGTCCACACAGTCTATTATATCCTACTGTATTTTCCAGGATGCAAAATTAAGTTAATTAAAGAAAGATTAATGTTAGCCTCTTTGCATACATTTAAAATTGTCTCTGTGACAGAGCTTCTGCTATTGATACCCAATGTCAATAACAGAATTAGGACATGATTATAAAAACATCATCTTTCCAAATGCATGTCAGCTTTGCTTCTCTTCTTGTTTTCTTATACTAATGACAAACATGCTGCAGATGCTGTTTCAGAAATAAACACGCAAACACTATTGTTACTTCCCCATGAAAGCAAGGGTACAGGCAATTTATGACTATTCATGATTTTTTATTAGATAAAAAGGGCTGTCTATATGAAATTGGCTGATCTACATTTTTGTTTTTAATGTCACTATAATGCTACTATTCCTAAATGTTTTACAAGCTGTTTACAGGAAGCAAAGTTCAAGCCCATAATATAATCTAGCACTTAGCTTGGTCAAATTTAGAGGAAACTAATCCATGCAATCTAGTTATAGTGAGCTGAAAACAAAAACTGACTGCAAAGCAGTCAATATAAACCTACGTGAAAGATTTTAATAGATGTACTCATATTTACTTGATTCAAATTATTCAACCAAATATTATCAGTTTATTTGCATTAAATATATTTAGATGTTTACACTGGTTGTATATTGATCTGTAGTCTTCACAAAAACCAGAAAACACAGGAAAAGAAGGGCACTATGCAGTGAGAGTATATGGCTGTATTTAATCTCCTCCTGGTATGAGAAGGAAAGAGGAATCTAGGAAGCTGGCCAAATACACGTCCATCACAAATACTCTCCTAACACGCTTTCAATTATGCATTCTCAAAGGGATCAGAAGGTCCTAATTACAAGAATGAAAAATAAACCTGAGCAAAACACCAATGAGGGTGGCAGCTCAGCCTCTGTTTCTGAGAGATACTGACCCTCATGCTCAGGGGAGAAGCAAACACTCAGCACAGCTCTTTGCTGGGCATTCAGTGAACAGGATTTCTTTTCCTGGTGTTTTTCTGGGCTCCAGAAATTTTAATAGGTTTTGGATTCATATTACTGGCTTACACAAGAATACCCATGGAAATTCCCTGTCTCAGGATCCCAGCAGTGCTGGTTTTGGAAATAATGTGAGAGCATCTCCTACCCATTCCAATTTGGGTGCCATTATGGCCAAGCAAGGCTTCAATGGAGAATTGTTGCTTCAAATAATAGTTTTCAGAGGTTTCCTTAAAAATAAGGAAAAAGGGCCTTAAGGATACTTTTTTTTGCCCCACCTCGTCCAAACCAAGCACAGATAAGATGCCTCCAACTGTGGCCCATTTTCTACAGCACCATTATTCCCATGCACTGGCACAGGCAGCATGAACTTCAGGGTCAGAGAATTCATTGCTGAAATCACCCAGGGTGAGCTGGCAGCCTCTCTAGGAGCCAAGTTGCTCCTACAATACTCAGTCACAACATTAATCAGTTTGAAACTTATTCCCCATCCCACCACAAACTATCTCTGACTAAAGAAATGGGCTTCAGCAGGGTCACAAGGTCTGAAAGAAGTGCACACTGACATCTTACATATTCACCGCCAATTAAGAGTGATATTGGCATCCCCAAATGATTCTATCCTAAGTCAATGATCATCAGCTGCAGTTATCCAGTTCTGCTTTATACTTATTTGTAAGCAACCCATGTCCCTGTTTGAATTTCTAGTTCATTCCACTCCCTTCCCCCCTCCTCCCATTTTTTATTTTAGATCTGCAGATGTTTTCACAGGCAGGGAAAATTTTATTCTATTCTTCCTCTACATGACCTTCCACAATTCTAGCTTATCAGATGGTGTGCACACTTACATACCAAAAGAAAGCATGCAAATGTAGATCTTGTTTTAAATACTAATTAAATGCATTACAATAACTCTGTAAGTTTTATGGTCTATCTTGCATAATTTCAGAGCAACTTTAAGCTGTACCTGACTACTTCCCCAAAACTACCAGCATAATGCATTCAGGTTTTCATCTTTACTTACTAACTACTGACTCACACTGGGATTGCAAATGGTAGGAAATGACAATGAGAACATTAACTCCTCATTGCACAAAGCTTTCCATAAATCAAAATCTGTTCTTCTTCATATAATAGAAACAAGTTTAATTAAAGGAAATGGAATGGAGGAAAGAGCCTGTTAGTTAATAAGAGACCCCAGCCCAATGAAGGAGAATTCAGCCTGAAAGGTGAAATTGAAATTTCTTCAGTCAAGATGGAAACCCACAAAGTTAGACCATGACTTTATAGTGTCAGCTGATGTTGGTCATTGAAAAATACAATAATGGCAAGAAACACAGTATCAGAATAAAATCTAAAATTAAAGATAAGATTTACTATTACCATTTAAAACTTGTCATGTTTCTGATTAGAGCACTGATCTTTGGGTAGAGATGTTGAGCAACAAGTCTCAGCAGCAAAAAATTCTGTATAAGGATAGTGGTGGTGGCAATGGAGTGGCATAAGGTGCAGCCCCTTGCAAGCACTAAGTTACCCCTGAGGCAGGATTTTTTATTCCTATCCAAAGAAAGCCTTCCAGCATGCCTCAGCTAAGCCAAAAAACCTCTCTAGACACCAAGCTTTGATTGCAGTTACCTATGACAATCAATATTGCTTGGATTTTGCCAGCCTATCATGAAAGGGAAGCTCAGTCTCACTCACTGTAGCAGCAGCAGGGCAGAAAATCACCAGTTGCCTCCTGCCCCTGGCTCCTGCAGAAAGAACAGAGGAGCAGGTGGAAAGGAATAGGTCTCCAGGCAAGAAGAGAGCAAAAATCACTGCAGAAAGCAGGGAAAATTATGAAATCCAGCTCTGACATGCCCAAAGTGCAGCTGGTAGGATTTTGGGGTTAGCAGTAAGTAACAATAAATATCTTTTCCTCACTGTCTTGTTGTATCAGAGTATGCTGTCTGGGGATAATAGCAAAACCTCATGCTTACTTGCTCCCTGTCTCCACTTTTCCACTGTCCAGTTATTTAAGACCAGAAATAGTCCAATTTCACAACCATTAAGCCAGTTTCATCTCCACTGCATGAAAGAATAGGATTTGGTTTTAATTAATTAATTATTATAATAAATTATAAAATAGTTTGAATTATTGATTATCCAGATACAAATACTCCAGACGTAAAAAGTATCTGACAGCAGCGAAGGCCTGCTTACACAGAGAGGAGTTATAAGTGAATCCAGAACAATTACTTTCAGACCACAGGCTTTCATTTTGGAATAAAACTGAGAAGCCCATGCCTGAAGTTACCTAGAAGTCCAGTCAGAACTCTGAATTCAATCACTCTCTTCCTCTGAATTAGCTCTATAGTGAAGACAAGGTTGTATAGTTAAACTGTAACTTGAGGAAGGCAGGAAAAAGTGGCAAAATTGCTCCTTAAGGAATGAGCATGGACTTCTTTTTTGGTTGTGTTTTTGCACTTAGGATAGCATTAATTTAACTATCTGTAACTCTCATAATAAGCATTTCATCAACTAATCTCACCACCCAACACTTTTTCAGTCCCCTTTCTGGAAGGCTGGGTTCCTCTTTTCTCTTGTCTGACAAGCAGCTTTGTACACTCCATTAGATTTAGTGTCGATGGACCCTGGTTCAAATTGCACACTCTTGATTCAGTCACCTTCAAACAGTTACATGATGGTTCATCGCACCTAAAAATCAGTATAAAATCTGCAGCAGGAAATTTTCATGACTCTTCAGTTTACAGATTTACAGTAGCCCATTTCTCAGTAGTGCTGGACTTTGTTCCAGAGCCATTTCATTTACTCCCCAGCAGAATGCTTCTTCTGAGAACCTGTGCTACAGATCTGAGTTCCAAAGGTGACAGCAGAGAGAAGGTCATTCTGACCCCTGACAGAAACCATGACAGGCGTTTTGCTGTGTGCACTCTCTCCTCAGATGGGGCACACAGTCAGAAGTAGAAGTAGCTGTCTTTATTTTTCTGAGACAATACCTGGCAAAACAGACTGAGGAAGTGCATTGCTATCCCAAAGTATAGTGGTAGAGAAACTCCTAGGGGAGAAACCGTGTGTCCAAATTCAAGTCCAGAATGGAACAAGTGGGCAGGAAACTTGCTATAAATAAATTTGGGATGGAAGTTAGAAGGTGGGTCTTTAGCCAGTATAGTGTCCAGCCTCCCAGAGAGCATAGGGGGCACAAAACACTCAGTCTCTTTCTGATTGTGTGGCAGAACTGTTAAAGGAACTGGAATTCTTTCAAGAATTCAAGAACTTTTCTAATCTTCCATTGATTTGATGAAAATCAAGAAGTTTTTTATCCTCTGGACAATTCTAAGCCCCTCATCCTAGGCTATATGATTGTACTTTGAAACAAGAGATTGTTATATAAAACACACCACTCATTATTTTAGAGATGGGAAAAGAACAGCAAGGAGAAAAGAGCATTCCACCTTTCCAAGGATCTTTGTAAGTTTTGACTGCTGTAATTTGTAAAAAGCTCCAGTGAAATAAACTTCCTGTCTTATGTAAAAAGGTTCTTGCCAACTAACCCCCACAATACTGTCCTGGAGATGCATTCCATTTAGATCAGGTATCCACCTGATCTTTTGCAAATGACAATATGGCTCTTCATATTCATCTAATGATATCTGGTTTAAAAAAAAATCCATGTCAGGACCCCTTGATGCATAAGCAAGAGAAATTTGGGTATGGTAGATTAGAATGGACTCAAACCAATCACAACATTGACCACAAATGCAGAGAAATGTTCCTGACATTCATTATAATCAAAGAGCCTTTAATTTTAACAAAAGTCCTTGGTCTTACTGAATATTAATGTCCATGGCTAGAAGTGGCAAGCCAGAGGCACTCACCATTTTTCTTTGAGCTGCTTATATTGTATTCATTAGCAATTTATCATAAATATAAAGACAAAATTCAATTTCATCTGTGAGCTTCAACGCACATAAGACTTGTACCTTATGAATTGCAGATAAGCAAGAACTGGAGCTGTCATAATAGAGGTTAAAGGCCTCTGAAAGCTGCAACAATTTTATGATATTATGCAATTTTGATAATAATTATAATCATCAAAGGTAGAGCTTAAGTAACTCCTCAGAGAACACAGTTACATAAACTTGGAACCATGCTAAATTTTAAAATCTCAAATATCACATTATAGCAGCCTTTTAGGGACTTCTAACTACTTCAGACATGATTCATTTAGAATTTTTGTGCTTCAATTTGATATTATTCAATTCATATTTCCTGTTAAACGTGAACTGCTTAACTGGAAGCATTGGGCTGTGAGGATATACCTGAACATTGTTAAACATTGCTTAGGGCAGGGCAACCAGCAAGGCAATCAGACAAGAAAGGCAACCCTGATGCAAGTAGCAGGGGAGCAGCCTGGCCCATTATAGGCAGAACTGTAGGTTAAATCTTATGGATTTCCTTCCTGCTTTGCTTACACACAGAGGGGTTCAGTAGCACAAAGGCAATCCATTCACCCTCCTCCTTTGCCCAATCAACATTATCCAAAAGACTTATGACAAATAGCTTTCCTATCAGCCTGTCCCTGTAAGGTTGCAGAATATGGTGTGGCACCATAGAATAAGGTAGACATAGTCCCTCTTTCTAAATAATAGCAGACTCTGACTTAGTATCTGGTCCCATTTATTATTATATGCTTTGATGCTTACAGTAGGCATCTGGAAATCATTTGAGGAGAGTAACAGTAGGGCATAGGAATAAATTAATCAGACATGACCGTAAAGCCACCTTCTCAGAAAATCCCCCCATATGTAATTATTTTTCACCATTATATTACAATATAAAACAACTAAATACAATGGACAAGTTTTGCACACAAACAGAGAGAGACAGCACCACATGCAATGTAACAGGGAAAGGGAAACACAAAATATTAACTCAAGCTCATGATCCACAGTTAAATTTGTGTGCAATAAAATGGAAATGTCATGTGTGATCATGGTTTTTCTATGCGTGTACATACACTGATTTCTGAACTTTGCAAAGCATTAGTTTGTCCTTTAAACTAAACTGAGAACTAAAGCTGGAGTTGTATAAAGGTCACCAAAGTGTAAAGATACTTACCACTCTAGAGCTTGACCCTATGCAAAAATAAGGAGTGAAAAGCCAAATTCACCTGAATTATTTGCAAAAAGCATTTAATGTACTATTTTTCTCTTTGGAAATTACTATTACATTATCAGCCCCTGAATAAATACTCTATGCAGAGTTTTGTGAAATTAATGTAAAACAACACCATGTACTTTGCACATACTGGAAAAAGGAAACAAAAATGTGACAGTAAAGGGACCATGAAGTTACCAGTGGTAGAACCAGAAGACAGGTGCTGTCCCCTCCACAACTCCCATCTCTCTTCCTCCCTCTTCCACTACCCCCACCAAACTTTTATCCATACATTAGTCTTCCAAATATCCTCATGTGGAAGTCAGATATTAAGCAAGATATAAATAAGAGGTTTGTGTTTAAACAATTCCAAGAGAAAATTTCAAGGTGATGCTTCACTTCCTACCACCAGTGTGTTTCAAGTGGAAAGGAAATATTGCTTTAAAAGGAGAGGATGGTCTGGCATGGAGGTTGGGGAGAAATTTGAGTTCACTATCACAGGTGTGAATACAACTTATAGACAAGTTCAAAGCTATGAGAGACCTTAGAAGTAAGGAGAGGGGGGAAAAAAGAAAGAAGGGAAAACCTTGAATACAACGCAGTTATCTTCTAACCTCTGAATGACAGAGGACAAAAATAATTTCAGCAGCTGCAATTTTGAGTGTAATGGAAGTGAGCAGAAAGCAGTAGAATGCTGTCATTGAGAGGGTAGATGAGAGTTTATTTGTTAGACTGAATCAAAATCTGAAGCCTTTTTTTCTTCCATCCCCAACGAACCAAGTTGAGTCAAAAGTGTTCTTCAATCCAGCACTAAGTTTTCTGAATTATATTTCAGTTACATTACTAATGATTGGTCACTTGTTAAACCTTTTCTGTGAGATGTAAGCAAAAAGACACTAGGATAGTAATAATTTAAAATAATAATTTAATATTTTTAAATATAAATGAGGTACAAAAGCTAATGTAAGACTTGCAAATGATTAAAAGCTGAAAAGGAAAAATAAAAATAAAAATAATTAAAAATTAATGAACAGAAAAACTCAAGCCCATCTGGGAATTATTTAAAATTAGAACAAGTGATTATACAAGCATCCAGAGAGTGAGTACATGCCAGCACTTTCAAAAACAAAAACAAAGCAGTAATGGAGCTATAGAAGGCATGACAGACAGAGAAAAAATGTCAAGAAATAATGGATTTTCAGACTGTGTTATGAAAACAAAAGTTGTTCTACTTTAATTTTTCTTTTCAGAAGAGAAATGTGCCTTTTTTTTTAAGTAGAATCACGATACTTCCTTGATTCACAGTGTTCTAGTGTCCTCCAATGGATACTTTTGAAAGTACTTGCTCTGTAAAAGAGTATTAGAATTATAGCTGTGCCTTACTTAATGGTTTTGGTATGGCATTTGTTGCAAGATATAAGAAGAGACAATGTAAGATCTTACAGACTCCTCATCCTTCTTTCTATATTTAAAGACACATTGGCACTGCCAGATTATCTCATCTTCAAAAAAGGAAGTGCGATCATCTGCCAAGTTTTAGCAGTACCACCTGACAAACCACTGAGTCCAATGCTGACCTTAGCCATTCATTCATCTCATGAACACACAAAAGGATCAAGGCAGTAGAATAATGAGAGTGTAGGCAGCCCTCAGCAGCTATGTATAGAACAAAGATCCCAAAGTAAGATATAGCAGTCTCTGGAGATGTATGGCACAGCTGACAGTGAATCTCTGGAGCCACAGTTTCTCCCTCTTCTTTCCAGCTGGTTTTGAATAAATTTTGAATAAAACATCGCTGAAGAAACATTCAATACTTTTCATAGCTAAGTGAGAAAAAAACTGGAGTCAGCACTCATTTACATTGATTTAGTTGATGACATACTGCTGCCATTTGGAGAAGTAGCAAAAATGGGGGTGATTTTATTCCTTTTAGTTTTTCAAAAATCTAGATTATTAAACTAGCTCTTCCAATTTATAATCTGGAAGAATTATGCTCTAAACAGTTTCTCTAGGTACATGGTTTTCCTTCAGTTATTTATGGCTTCTTTAGATGGCAAAGTTAATGCATAGTAAGTTGGCATAGCAAATTTCTTTCCCTGGGTCAGCTGATAGCACCCACAGGTCATAGCTTTCCTCTGGTCCTCATCACTGATCCTTATCGTGGTCAGTGTCTTCTACCAGTGGCAGCTGTGTTAGTCCTACCTGCCCCATTCCCTAATCCAGTCCTGGCATCAGCCCTCTTCTCCTGGCTACGCTCACTTTTTTCCAAATATTTTCAAGCATCATCTTCCTTAGGATAAGCTTAAAAGCCTTAGGGAATGAAATAAGCGTGCATTAGTCACTACTTACACAGAAACAAAGGACTCTTTTGTGCAGCATGGATTATCCTACTTCTAAAGAAAACAAAGGTACTGGGCACACCTGATATATACTAGGAATACAGTCATAGAATACTTTGGGTTGAAAGGGATCTTTAGAGATTGCCTTGTCCAAATCCCCTGCCATGGGCAGAGATACCTTCCACTAGACCACATTGCTCAAAGCCCCCTCCAGTCCTGAATTCCAGGGATTCACAGCTTCCCTGGGCAACATTTCTCAGCGTCTCTCCATCTCTCTTATAAGCCCCCTTTAAGTATTGAAAGGCCACAACAAAATCTCCCTGGAGTATTCTCCTCTCCAGGCTGAAGAGCCCCCAACTCTCTCAGTCTATCTGCATAGGAGAGGTGCTCCAGCCCTCTGATCATTTTTGTGGCCCTCAGCCCAAGAGGTCCACATCCATCTTATGATGCTGTGCTCCAGGCGGGGCCTCGTGAGAGCAGAGCAGAGGGGGAGAATCACCTCACCTCCCTCACCCTGTTGATCACGTTGCTTTTGAGCCAGCCCATGGCACATCTGGCATTCTAGGCTGCAAACACACACTGCCATCTCATATCCAGTGTGTGTTTGTGAATCCATGAATATTCCCAAGTCCTTCTCCTCACAGCTGCTCCCAGTCCATTCACTCCGCTCTACTGTAGTGATATTGGGGATTGCCTCAGCCCATGTGCAGACCTGGCTTTGTTAAACATCATGATGTTCACATTGCCCCACTTCTCAAGACTGTCAAAGTCCCTCTGGAAGGCATCACTTCCCTCAAATATACCAAAATGTGTAAAAAAGCAATTAGCTTCAACAGTTGCATGTAACTGGCAGCAAGCCTGTGACTAGTCTTCTGTGCCAAACTTAGAGGAGTTAAGGGCTTTAACTTATACTCTTAAGTCCTGTGCTCTTTTACACTTCTCAGATTCCTCCTATAACACATAATCTCTTAGATTTTTCTCTGTCTCACTCCATCTTTCAAGAAATTTTCTTGAAATATAACAAGAATATCCTTAACACTAAAAACCTTAGTGTAGGCCGCAGCTCAGTAGTATGATCAGTGACCAACAGTCTAACAGACTTCTAATAGCTTAACATGAAAACACAGCTGTCATTGTGGAAAATCAAGGCTCAACTAAACACACAGAAATTTTAAAGAGCAGAAACCATTTAATGTGAAAGACCACAGCAACACACTTAACACCTTGAGCAGTCATGGCTGTTTCATCACCATTTGATGGATTTCAAACACTCAGTGATACAAAATTTCATATATCCCATTGACTGATCCATTCAGTCACCATCTTTTGTGCCTTCTCCATAAATATAATGTTGCTATTATACATAAAAAGGAAGAGTTACTATGGTTCTTTACTGTAAATTTAGTAACTGCAGATCTTTCACTACTTCTTAGTGTTCTTAGCAGTTCTCTTTCACACAAAGCTATACAGCATCCTTTAATTCTTTCAAGTACAAAGCTTAGTAGTATACTTCAAAGACCTTTTACTCAGAGATGTCTGACACATTCTCAAATTCCCTGAAACAAAGATCTACACTCCTGTGTCTAGCTCCTTCAAATGAGAGTGTCCAACACTTTCACATTCCATTAAAAAATGGGGGAGGGGTTGTATGCTATAACATCTGCTACTCTGACAGAAAACTTAATAGTTTCAGGATTTTTAAAACAGTTCTTCATTGCAGTTTGAATTCCCTCCTACCTTTCACTTTTTTTTTTTTTTTCCTAAGCAAAATCAGTCTCTGAATTTGAGGGGTTTGGGTTTTTGTTTGTTATGGGGTGGGGTTTTTTTTTGTTGGATGAGGTTTTTATGATCTGCTAGTAAACACAAAGATACAAACACTGTTACAAATTTAGCTGGTGTTGGAGGTATTGCCTAAAGAATCTAACTCCCAAAACTGTTGAATTTCAATGTCTCTGATATTAGGATTTTCATAAGCTCACAGTCACATAAAAACTTTTACAGAAGAGAGCAAAATCCTGTTTTGTGTGCACAGAGCCCTATTAAAGTGAGATTAGGTTCCTACTGGAAAAGTGTATGCCCCAGTTCATTCACTTGCTTTTACAGGTCTCTTCTTAGAGGTAGCAATCAGCAAACTTCTGATATTGTATCTTTGAAATTCTATTTTAAAAACTTTCCTTCACAGAGGATAGAAGGAAACCCCCACTACTTCCCCCAGTCCTATTTTCAGGTGGTGTAGAGAAGGGGGTTATGCTCAGAGAATCTTTTCTCCTTTTCCCTTTCTGCAAAGTTGCAGGAACATAAGGGTTAGTCAGTGTAGCCCAAGCAAGAGCATCACTCAGGGCTCCGGGCTTGCTGCTTCCCTTACTGCTCAACCCTGAAATCCTAGCAGCTTGAAACCTCTGGGAAAGGGTCATACCTGATCTTAGCAACTCATCCCATCCAAGTCAAACAACAGAGAACCATTCCAGTTTCACCAATTTGTTGTAGAATTTGCCAAACATCTTTAGGGATAGCCTTGGCAAAAAGTCCTGGGACCCGTGCAATGTTAACAGGAGGCACCAGAAGTGACTGTCAGACCCAGTGAAGGACAGACTACCAGACCTCAGGACTTCCAGACTGACAGAAATCTTAATCTAGACCCATTCATGCTGAACAGCCTGTGGATCTCAATTTAGGGGCAGAAAGGAAGGAGAGAAATGGTGTCAGCAACAGAGAAACAGACAACAAAACCAATATACTGTGACCTGTGATAGCTCATTAAGTTTTCCAGTGTCAAAAGACAACCCTCCCTCTAAATTATATGTTGGGATGTGGGCAACTAGAAAAACACTAAAAAATATTTTTAAAAGTCTGCCTAGTGAACGGGTTTAGTTTTTTATATTTAGAGGAAGCAAGAGTTTTAGATCAATGGACTAAATGTCTGTGTGCAATTTCATCAGAGAAAAAACAACGAAACAATACTCCAAAATTTTCAACACACCATAACCTCAGCTAAGTTCTACCTCTGTAAAAAATTATCTAAAGAACACACACATGTGCATATATACAATTTTTTTTCTTTTCACTACAGATGGAGTAGAGAAATGCATGTACAGTCTTTGTTCCAGATTTTCTGAAATTTTCTATGGCTGCATTAAACACCCAAGACTTAGTCTGAAGTGTATGATTTCTATGCACCAAGCAGATAGAGCTCTTTGCACCTCCAGAAAATTGCCACCTTGAAAATACCTGTCAAAGATGTTCAGCACTATCCTAATCTTACTCCCACTCAGTGGCAAAATGGTGTCACTGAAGTTGAAAAGAGCAAAATTAAGATAAATGCCACACTTTTTTGAATCAACTCTCTAATATAAAGCCTTGTCAGTGACAAGAAAGTTGTGTCTTTCAAGATTTAAAAAAAATAGCAAACCTCTAGAGACCTCTCCTGCTCACAGTACATATTTCTGTATAGCTGCAGATTATTCGACATAATGGAATCATTCCCAGATGAGCTATCACTGTCTTTTTCTTTCCTGTTGCCACTAGACCTGCAAGTACATTTAGAAAAACTTGGCATAAACTGATTACTTTAAAATTCATTCCGTGACTCTGCACCAGCAATAGCTGATTGCTCCAGGCCTTGAAAGAAAGCCAGATTTACAGACTGTCTGTAGTAACTGCCTATTTTACCTACATCAGTTTCAACAGATACGTAGAATAAGTAGTTTAAATATGCCCACTGCAATAAATATGACTCATCTTTGTAGAAGACTTAGTATCACAGAGCAGAGCTCTTTGTGCAGTTTAAAAGATTATGTATCAAGAGTCTGGGATGTACAAGGAGTGCATTAAAACTACAAAAGAGATGTCCCTTGAGAAGCTTTGCAATTGACTGGTGTAGAGATACAAAATGCTTTGGAAGGAAAGTTATCTTCTCTTTCTGTTATCAGAAAGGATGCAAATCTGTACTTAAAGATTGGCACTTTGTACTAAAGTATTGTAATGTGATGCAAATGAGGAGCTGCATTATGCTTGGGTGGTGTGAAGAGAGACAGCCAAAGGACTCCATATCCACTGGACTAGCCATAAGTGTTCATTCCTTACACACATTCTGTACCTGAGCTAACTAGCATGATAAGGTCTTAGGAAAAATTAAGTATTTTTTATCCTTGAAACCATGTAAACTTGCTTTCTTCAGAAAGCATTTTTTGTTATATAAGCTGACAGTGTAGTTGTAAAATAAAAAAATTAAAAACCCCAAAACAACAACAACAAAAACCCAAACAAACAAAAACCAACCAAACAAAAAAACCTCCACACAAAGTACTTGGGCTTGCAGGATAAATACATAAAAAATTCTTAATAGGCAAATCTCAGTGTTTTAATCAAAATTAGTTGTGTCAATAAGCAGAAACATTGGTGAAGGATAAAATTCTTATCAGGAACACCTTCATAAAAGCACAACATAATTTGTTGTTCTCAATACATTTGTTCAGCAGATAAATTTTACCTCAGTAAAGGTAAATACAAAAATTCCATTGCACAACTTACTCTAAAGCATATTCAGGAGGGGACTAGAAGTGCAGCAGTGAGCAGTATCAGAACAAACTGCTGAAGATTTAGAACAAGCATACAGTTTACAACTTGAGTCCCCATGTGACACAAGTTATAAAATTATCCCTGTGATAAACCACCAGTACTACAGAGCTACACAATATTAGAGAGGCGATTTATGGACCACATGCTATAAAAGTTGTAGACACAGAAACACTAAAAATTATTTTCTATTGGAAATCTGAAGGAGCAGCATATAACAAAAGTATTCCATATATTTAAGAAGAGCATTACCGTCATTTTGAGCCAGTGAGGTGAAGCTCACATGCAATCATCTGATTCCCTGGAACAGCCCTGCCAAACAGTGAGCAATCAAGCAGCACAACATATTGTTGCTCTGTAAAAGTCTGTTCACCTGTCATATTTACCAAACATTGGGCTTGTCACACCTGTTTCTTCCACAGAAAAAAATAGCTGCATATAACATCAGCTAAAGCCTCCTGTCCTAAGAAGAAACAGGCTATCCCCAGAATTCTGCTTTTCAGTGTAGGGGGTAATTTGTTGTGGGCAGGGACTGGGAGCTGCGGCACAACTTACAGCCATAGGGCTGTCTGTGGCCCCTGCCTCCACTGTGAACATGCTTGGCTTGCTTTCTGTTTTGTATAATCAGCATATAAGGTGTTTTCTGGGTAGGCACAGCAAACTTCAAACCACATATATTCTTCAAGATTGAAATTCTGCAAAAGGATGAGCATTTCACAATCCCCGTGATGTAAAGTATGCATATTATTTCAGGAATGAAAAGAGTACCACTGACTGAAAAGTGTGTGGAGAGACACCTGAAATGGTATTTCTACCTTACGTGCCTGTGAAGGGCTTGGCATATGATAAGGAGTTGGTGTGAGCAACAAGTGATGCACACAAGGGTTTTTGTGACTCTAATTATAGCCAGTACATTCAACATCTGGCAGGACTAAACCTTCAGAGACAGAAAGTGGAAGAGACAGGAGAGGGGGAGATTTTGACAGAGTATCTAAGGAATACAAAGCTGGATTTCTGGAAACTGGAATCACACAAAGACTAAAGCTGACTGAACAAGGGCTGACAGGATGTATTTGAAGAGCAGAGTCATAATAGCTGTAAAACAGCATTGTTAACGCCTAATTTTGGCATGTCCCTCAACCCACATAATTTTTTTTCTTGAGTACTCTTTTTCCAAAAAAGACACAAGGGACTACTTTTTGAAAAAAATTAGCCAAAGAAAACTCACAAAGCAGGTTCTTGACAATGGCTGAAAGGAGATAAGGAGACTGAAAACTTTCCCATTTTGTGAGCTCTTGGTTGGATCTGTGAGGCTTTTCCCATTTCTCTGTCAAACTGAACCAAAATGCTACAGTGGCTTCCACCTTGCAAATCGTCCTGGTGCAGTTCCAGCTGAGCTTTGTGTCAGACTGCTCAGAGGATTATGGCACTTCAAAGGGGCAGCTGGAATTCAACCACATGCTAGAAAACTGCAAATACCTTCCCTCAGCTCAAAGAAAGGCTGTGTGTATTTGAAGTGGAAAAGTACAAGTTTAATGCAAAGCCACTTAGCAATTAGTAAAGAAAGGGAGTCTCATTAATGTTTAAAAATTCCTCTGCATTACTTTTCACAATGTCTTCTAAGTATGTATAAACACTAGAAGGAGACAGAGGACACTACCTTGAAAGGTAGTTTTCCTAAGGCATTTCATTAAAACAGGATTTACTTCTGGGAGCAAAGCAAGATCTTGTTCCCAGACAAAGAGAAAAATTTCAGACTAAGGAGTTATTTTAAAACCTTTTCTCCTCACAATGATCCACATGTATTGCATTAGCACTCAACATACTACATCCACTTTAATACACATTTCAGTCTGCAGGGAAGTTGAATACTGCAGGTAGTGAATATTATCATTCCTACTTGTCACGAGTGATCATAAATATTCTAATAATCATAATCTCATCTAGCCTAGGAGATATTGAGGTAGCTCCTAAAGTACATTTCTGGTGCTTTACATATATGGCAGCTTCTCATCCTTCTCATTCTTCTACTGTACACTTTATGTAAGTCTGTCAGGGAATAGATATTTAAAACACTTCTAAATTTCTGGATTTTCCCCCTCTGTCTTCAGCCACATGAATCTGTGGGTGAGGGCATTAGGAAAAAAAAAAAGTGTATTTGAAAATGTCTTAAATGTTCCTGCCCACAGGATCCAGAGACCACTGGTCACTTCTGAAGAGAGTCAGATAAGTTATTCAGGATCCATATTTAGACACTTAAAATTTAAAATGTTTTGGTCATTCCCTCTCCCACCTTATAAACGGACTATTCCTGATGTTTCATGGAGTTACATGAATAAACATAGTTCTCTTCAAAATCCCCCAGTATTATCTTCCCCCACATCAAATGCAGACATGGATTACAGGGAAAGGAGAATTTAACTATAGAGACAAAACTGGTTTTCACCAAAAGAGGCCATCAAGTTCACAGCCATTTCAGCATTGCAACAGTTTCTACCCAGAGCACTGCCATGCCATAAAAGTACTGCCTTCAGAGTCCCCAGTATTTCTTTTCTTTGGGCAGAGTGTGGGTATTTTGAATTATCTTTGCCTTTGAAATAGCTGAAATAGCAATATTTTGCAAACGTTTTGCTTTGCTGGTGGATGTCCTAGAATGGGGATGGAGAACAGCGGACACAAAGCTGTTGCTAGGTGGAATAAAAAAAGGGGCAAGTCCTAATGACACTTATATTTCTTCGGTTTCTACAGCCAACATTCTGAAGAATAACAGAAAGGCTGAGTAGGAAATTGAGGGGGGGGAAAATCAATTTAACCATTGAAGAATGATTGTATAAATTTACAATCATTCTGGTTTTCAAGACTGCAAAGAAGGTAACAGCTAATTTTTTAGAATGTGAAGAAGTGGGGTTAAAGACAAAAAGAAAAAAAAAAAGCCAACTTCAAGAGGAAAAAGACATACATGATCCTCTTTTTTCTGCTGTATTTCTAAGATCAGCGTGAAACTAGAAAGTATTACCATGGACACACAGCACCTGCTGGAAGGAATTTTCACTGAACTCCTGTCAAAGTCACTGAAACTGCT
Organism: Hylia prasina; assembly: GCA_013397195.1. Classification (NCBI taxonomy): domain Eukaryota; kingdom Metazoa; phylum Chordata; class Aves; order Passeriformes; family Sylviidae; genus Hylia; species Hylia prasina. Next base: position 462,387 of record VYXD01016424.1, on the reverse strand, counting down.
GGAGTTCAAGATTTGCAGCAGGCACAGTGCAGTGGCAGGTATGCCAGGCTCTCCAGCTGTGCTACAGCCCTTCTTCAGCACTACTTGATCCCAGAGAATGGAGACCTGAGGGAAAACTCCAGATTTGGCACAGTACGAACTGAAAACCTTAAATTCACACTGGCCTCTGAGGAGCACAAAAAGCCTTTATAAAAANAATCAATAATAATAATAATAAAATTAAAAAAAAAAAAGGCGCATGCCTTTGCAAATTCTTCCAGAAGCAGAAGGATGGCTTTTAACAGCCATGAGTCCAGAAAGGAGGCATAAGTTCAGTGTTAAAGAAGTTATTGACCATGTAGTGGGGATTTCAGTAGAGATTTAACTTCTTGAGGTGGATTGTGTCTGGCAACTGAAGTATTAACACCTTTATTCTTCCTAAAAATGCAATACCAGCTATACTGACCCCAAGAGAGCAGTGCCTTTCTCTATAAACCCCCTGTGCAGGTCATTAGCACACTACTATTCATCACAAAGCTGTTTCATTAACGACTTGTTCAAGAGGGTCGTCACAACTCTGCTCACTGAAAGATCCCTCAAGAAGTATCACAGCTGAAGACTTTCAGCATGGAACTGAAGACCTTCTTTAACCTCAGCATCATTATGGGCTGCTTAAATGACTGAACTAAGGAGCGAAGGGGCTTATGAAGTTCTTACATTTTTATGGGAGACCTATATTGGAAAAACTTTCTTTTAATTAGATTAAACTTCCAAGAAAAAGAAGCAAAAGGCTCTTTCCTAGCTAAAATCTCCTCTCTCTTATTCACCAGGCAATTCCACCAATGCAAATTCCTACCAAGTGAAGTGGAGCCCTCTATTTACTCAGCTGCACACTTTGATCTCTTCCAGCTTCTGCAAGGAAAACCTCAAACCTGAGATAAGTTTCCTAACACCCCAGATCTGTGGAATTAGGACTGCACATCTCGGCCAGTATGCATTACTTTGTGTATTGCTGCAACTTAATATGAAGAGCACATATTTCAATTGAAAAAAGTGTACATTTTCCATATTTTTTATTATTATTTCACTGGAATCCAGCAACAAAGTTGGCATACCATTTATTTTTAAAGTGTACAATTGCTGGTACTGCACGCTCTTTTGTTCTACCCTCATCAAATCAGAAACAGATAATTTATCAACCATAACTGCTAACCACTTTATCGGCCAGTTCTGTGCTGTGTTACTGCACTTACCACTCATTTAACCCAATCAACTTACTCAATGTATTTGCTAATATTGCAGCAGGAAAGAAAAAAGGCGGCAAGAGTACAAATGTAGATTTTGCAGGATTCACATTCTAAAGCCTAGTTCCAATCCAAACACTTGAGTCATATTTAATTTATTTCAAGTGAATTCTGCTTACTCACACGCATGGCCAGAAAGGTGTATTAGCTCACAAAAGAATCTTGGATTTCTAGAAGTGTTTCCTACTGCCACTCTTCCAGCTGAACCTGCAGCAGCAGCAGCTACCCTTGCAACCATCAAGTGTGTCACATTTCTGAATTGTTTCAGACAGCAATGTCATGAGCTCTTTTTTTCTGTGCCTTAAATCTCAGGAAATAAGGTGAGACATCCCTGTCAAACAAATTGAGAAATTTAACTTGCTTCAGAGGCAAAGGTAGAAATGAAACTGTATAATTAAGGCTGGTTGCAACCAATGTAATTCATCTTAACCTTTCCAACAAAGATTTACAATAACACAAAGCCTTTCAGGGCTATTTAAAAAGTTAAAACTTAGATATTTTTTCATTCATCTGACCTGGGAGGAAAATAAAGCCATTACGGAATGCACATTAATCATCAGCTTCAGAAGACTGACATTTGTAGCTGTAGCACATCATGCAGCAAAAACCTGCACAGTAAATTAAAATAAACTGGTAAGCAGCAGCAATGGCTACTTTGAACTACCTTTTCCTCCAGGCTGCTGTTTCCCTCAGGAGCTAGCTGCAGGAAGTAATAGCAGCCAGAGAACCCCAAAGCTCTTCAGGCTTCTGCTATGCCAGCACGCAGTGTTGCAACTGAGACCACCAATGGGAGTAACAAAAAGGAAAATGCAGAAGTTCAGTAGCACCACAGACTCTGGGGTGGTTCCTTCTTTCCCCGTAAGCTTATGTGTGCCTACAACACAGGACAGGTGCTACAGCTGTGCCAGTTTCACACCTAACCCCATCAACAGCACAGGGAGCACAGTGAGAACAAATGATTATACCTCCTGGGAAGGAGAGGAGCAGTAATAGTCTGCCAATAACTTATCAGTAAAGAGAAGTCTGATAACAAATGGAATTCATCTGAAAAAAAGCCATGAGTTGTGATTTTATTACTACGAAAGGAGTGAACTCCAGTTTTTAACCAGAAATAATCAGCACAAGACTGCAGTTTTGGAAGATGAGGCCTTGGACGGCTTTCCCATTCCCATCCCTGCCTCTAACTCAGCAGCTCCCTGTGGCCAGCTGTGTCCCCCAAGAGCTGCCAGGTGAGCATCTCTCACAGGCACTTCCTCACACACCTCAGGCAGAGCCTCACAGATAACCTAAAACTGATGCTTCAAACTGAGGGTCAACATGTTTAATGAGCCAGCAGGTTGTGAAAACCTGACTTTAAGAAATGAGTGGCATGGGAGGCCTCCAGCCACTCTTCCTCCTGCTGGTGTACCTCTCATTTTCCTTATTCTTCTAGTTAATCATCGCTGATGTTTTTAGTTTACATGCACTATCCAGCCTACATAAAAGAGCATGACCACGGGGACCCAAACCAGGGACACCCTACCCAGCCAGTACATATCAAGGTGGGCAGCTGGTCAGACTGAACATGCACAGCCCCACTCCCAGGTCCTTCCACTAAGACAAAGAGTTGCCCTGATCTCCACTGCCAGCCCAGGGGCTCCACCTGCCATAGCACTGATGCTGGTTATACCACCTAGCACAGAGAGATTTTCCTGAACCCATCTAGGGAATTTTCACATAAACTTCTCCAATGGAAATCTACTAGAGAAAAAAAAAATCTTTGTAGGTCAGAAAGAGACTGAAAAATAGCCACAGGTCAACGGCCCTTTATGTTGGTACAGCCAGATTATGGAGCTGAATCTACATTATTTAAATCTACAGCACAGTATGGCACAGTAAGGTAGGAAGGACTTTCACCTCTTCTTTTTCTTCTTTGTTTCCTCTTAATTAGTCGTACATGGTATAGCAGGAGGAGTAGTTGTCGAAACATATCTAGAAAACCACAGAAAAGCAATAGCCAGGGTCTGTACCAGTTTAAGTAGGTTTGAGGTCTTTGTATTACCAGCAGGAAAGAGTATTAGGACTACTACAGAACAAATTATGCTCTTATGCATTACTGCTACAGGGTTGCTGCAACCTTATCCACACACCCAGGGCCAGACATGAGGCCAAAGTAATACCAGGAGTTACTTTTCCAGACCAGCTTTGCCAAGGCTGGCCAGGCTCAGGGTAATTTCTAACACGATACTTGAGCTCCTCCATGTGGCAAGCAGTAGCATTAATCTTTCCCGTGTGTAACAAAGAACTTGTCTTTATTCTTCACAGCGTCTTTCCTATAATTTTTCTTCTTATATAAAATTAAATACTATGAAAAATACAATATCACACTACGGGACAAGAGGATAATGAAAGCAGAACAAAGGCAGCATTACTCTGGTAATTTCTATTAGTTGCGAACGGGTACTTTCATAACACAATGTAGTTAATTTGCATGTTCACCCAAAAAACCTGTTCGAAGTTCAGATACAGATCAGCTGTTTTAAACATTCGGCTTTGGACAAAATCATACATGAATGCAAATAGCCTCCTGATTAAAGCAGTGGTGAAATATTGATCAAAATGGATATTATTATGTTGAAAAATTACAACTTCTGCTTTGTCAGGCTAGAAATAACAAGACATAGTGCAGACTTATTCCCTGAAAAATTGATAAAGAGTTTTTTTATATTTAACTGCAGCCAAGGGAGAATCTATCTGCCTTTTTTAAAGAGTATCTGGAAATTAAAAATGGCTTTTGTTTAAAAGAAAAAGGCTTATGATTCCTAGTACATCAGTACACATAACAAAGGACGTTTATTTTTCCCAACCATTTAACATTTCAATTTGTTTTGCATGCTGCAGAATATTGTTCAGTCAGGTTTAAATCTGTGCTGAAGGCCAGTGCCATCTCCTATTCCTGCACCTACACAGCAATGTTTACTAACACATGACTTAATTAGCTCACACACTTGTTTTTCCATTGACACTCTAACAAGCACTGGTGAAACTGCTCACTTTTCAGTTCACTTGGGTTTGGTATACATGGTCACCACTCATGTCATTAATTAACTCATTTAATGTGTATACTTAATAAATATTTTGGTTGATTATGGGAAGAGCTGAGACCTTGTTTTGAAGAAGTTGTTTTTTCTTAATGGAAAGTTTAGTTTCTGCATGGTTTTATTTGCTAGTTAGTGAATTGTTGGGGGAATTTGCCCCACACTATAATGAGAACATCAGCAACCAGAGGGTGCACATCTGAGTTGTTTCAGTGGCAACTAGGCCACATGAAAGGAAGGAGAGGTGGCAGAAAAAATGTGACCTTCCCTGAAATACCTGCATGGAACCTAGAAGCAAAAGAACCATAATTCAGGGGGCAGGTATGTAGTTACTTGCCTCCAGCCTCTTTCCCAGCATTGCCTGGATAGTCCATTTCCAAAGTTCCTCATTTAGCCCATTGGTTCCTCATTTGGCACACAGACTTCATAAAAGTTCAACACAGTGGGTAGCAGGCAGCAAGGAAGAGAACTAAACTCACCTCCCCCTAAAAACCAAGAACATAGAAAATCTTGTTTAAAAAAAACAAAACAAAACAACAACAACAAAAAAAACCACCAAAAAAACAACACCTTTGTTTATTCAAAAAGAATGCAGTCTCCCCAAAAGCTTCTAGCTCATTGAACTTCATGCCTTTTTCAGGCAATTATCCAATTATCCACAAATTTTCTCAAGTCTGAAACTGCACAAACTAGAAACAAGTTGATCAGTCAGTGCTTTGACTCTCAGGAAGACGAAGAAAAGCTCACAGAGATTTCTGTTCTTAGTAACTTTAATCTTATCTGCAACTCACGAGCATTCCCCTAAAACCACATCTAAGAATAAATAGTGGTTTCAAATTGCCTCTTCTGCTGCCCTTGCTTTATCAGCTCTCACAGACAGAGGGAGCAAACTGCTAATCAGAAAGGATTCCTTTGGAGAAGAAACTCTAAAAGGAGTCTAAAAGGAATAGTCCGGGTGGGGAAAGGACGGCCGCAGACCTGCTCATATCATGACTGATCTGTACAGGCTATTTTCTTTTGCCTAAGACCCACATGGAAATCCAGTGTGTGTTTCTATGGTCAAGCACCATCAGTGAATTGCTTTTGTTTGATGCTTGGGAATAGTCTTGCTCCATTTTCGATAAAAATATGAGACAGGAAATGAGAGAAGCAGGGAGAGTTAAAATAACACTAAAAACAAAACAGAAAAAATGAACATTCATATATAATTTAAACATCATTTAATTTAATTCCCACATATAGCCATGTGGCTAATTTATAAAAATTCTGTGACGTTTGCTGTTTAAAATGTATCAAAAAATTAACTTTTCTTTTAAGTACATTTAACACAAATTTTGAGTACACTTATTTGTATTATGCATTAAAAATCCTACATTTATGTTGCTGAAGTTCTCATTTTACCCAGATGCAGAACAATGTGAACTTCCACATGCTATCCCATTCCCAAGTCATACCCTGAAGGGATTCTTAAGCTCACCAAGTCCTTCTCCGGCAGGAACAACAATGCCTGTGGTGGGCACCACCTCACAAAGCATTAAGCCTATTCGTATAGACCACAAACCACCTAATAAAAAGTAAAAAGCACTTCTCCTCACTACAAACCCCACCAGAATTTGAGCTGATGTTTTGTTTTCAGTGCGGTCATGGCATACTTCCCATATGAATCATTCTGCGCAGCCTCCACTCCTATCAGGCATGCAGAGAGGAGCACTCTGCATTCCTCACACTCTGGGCCAGCCTCGTTCTACCAGAGCCCTCAGCATCTCCTCCCCTACACCATGCTATCCTCTGTCTTCCCCAGGCTCCCTTGTAAAGCTCAATTTTCAAAAGCTAGCAGTACTGCAGTAATACAGCTTGTGAAACTAGCTAACAGGCAGGTCAGGAAGGCAAACTGGGATCACGCTTTCTGAAGGGGAGAGGGTGGGCTCACACAAGACCAGATTTGAAAAAGAAAAAAGGTGGGGGAAAAGGCTTCACTTTGGGGAAATCTGAAAACGATTCAATCAAGACATAGGATCAAGGCAAAACACTGTTTCAGAAAGGGGAAGTTTAGGAGGCTAAAGAACAGTACAATAATCATAGAGATGGCAGACATTACATTCCACAGAATTCCCCCAAATAAATTCTATCCATCATCTGCAAAGATTGCTCAGTACATTATCCTTCCTCTGTAGCTATGACAGTTCAAGTCCCCTCCTCTCCACACTGCTTCCCAATGTTTTAGGTTCATTAACACTACCGAGTACCCATCTCCTTATTGAACCGAGTGTAAAGCATCCACTGCAGGCTGATCACCTATCCCCAGGAGCATCCCCAGCCACAGCCTAACAGCTGACATCACCCTTTAAACAAGAATGTAGAAGTTTGCAGTTATTTTTTTCTGTTGGCAGAGGAGGGAGGAGGAGAGAAAGTAATTAAGTGCATGAATGCCTAAGAGATCATTTCTTTTCCAATTTATCTGAAGAACACAGGAGGTTTGAATCATGATATGAGGAATTCAGATTCATCCATGCTTCCAGATTAGCCCAACTACCACGTGTTTCTCACCACAATTACATGATGGTACACCAATATTTGGGTACTCCAGCTTCCCTTCCCCCCAGCCTCCACTCTTTCATTTATTTAATCATTCAACACCATTTCCTTTCCCCAGGTCTGTCTATGAAAGTCAAGGGATTTACACCCCTTGAAATACAGCAATAGATCATGTACTGAATTTAGCTTGTAAAACTATTCACTGTAACAATAGAGTGGAAATTAATGGCCACATCCTCAGCTGCAACCATCAGCTTAGCTCCATTAAAATCCACCCTACGGCCTGACCCCTGAGCACTGACCTAACTCTGTGCTGGCTGACAGAGTTTCCATGGGCTTTGTAGAAAGCAGGAAATAGCTGGGGTGTGGGAAAGCCCCAGACATGCCTCCTCCTACCCAGTCCGGGAGGGCTGCACGTCTGGCTGCCCGCCCACCCCGAGGCCCCCGGACCTGGGCTGCTCCTCCAGGCAGACATCACCGGGATGCAGCCAGCCTGGAACACTTCCCTTTGGAAACTCTTTCCTGCCCAGTAGNAAAAAAAAAAAAAAAATATTTGGAAAGAGGAGCTTCATTCTGATTCCCCCAAATTTTTTTTCTCTTTTTTTAATAAGTTTTCAGTCAGACCTTAGCGTGAGGAGAGCAAGCATGAGGTAAGGCTCCCAGAAAAATCTGCCATAATTAAAGGAAAAAGGAACACCAGTGTCTCAGCCCTGAAGCAGACAAATTGGAAAGTTTCCCTCTTGTAGAAGTCAGTTCTTGCTGCCATGTGTGTTTTTGTGGAAATACCAAAGTCCGAGGACCTGCCTCTATGTACACTATACAATCCTGTAAAAATCTGTTTAAAGATAAAAAGTCTTTAAACTCCAGTAATTTTTATGTATTTTAAATGAGGAAATTATGCTATTTAAAATAACAATGGATGATTAGTGTATTACTGGTCTCTTGGAATAAAACTCCCTTGTTCCATGTTCTGACTATACAAGCTTTGAATTTTACCTTTCCAACAGAAAGAATAGTACCCACTGTGCAATAATTTGCAATAATTTGCCTATATCTGTTACTTTTCTTGATGTTCTACCTCTGGCTTAATTTGGACCTTAATGCCAAGATACCAGGAAGAAAAAAAAAGTGAATATTCCAACCTTCCTAATAAAAAAGACCAAAATCCTTGAATCAAAGTGTTACTTTATATGCCACCAATTTCCCAGTAGCCCTATTTCTCAATCAGAATTTGAATAATCTTTACAATTTGTATTCCCCAAAACTCAAATTTAATGAGTTAGTAGGTATAGAAAGAGAAATAACAGCTGCAGCTTATCCCGCTGTGCTATTCAGTAATGACAATGTTATACCACATTAGCAATTGTGACATTAATAAAAAGAAGCCCATAGGATTAGCCAGAGACAGCTGACTTTAGTCAAATGTAGGTCATGCTTTGTTTGCTCAGAGCTGGGTAATAAATTTCCAGGTAAGTGCTCTCATGTGTCATACATATATGCCAGGAGCATAATTTCGGCTATACTAAATGATCCACATTCTTAAATTTCTGTAAGCCGTTCTTGAATTATTGTTAAGCATTTAATTCCACAGCAGCATCTTACAGGCTGCTTAGAGTTATTAACTCATATGACATTATGGAATGTTTTCTTTCTAGTGGCAGTTAATAGCATCTTGATCTGGTTTTCCTTTCACCTTAAGGTAACTGCAACTCTGAATTGCCAGTATTTAACAAAAGATACTTAGCAAGGAATCAAACTGACTACATTCTGCAGCTCTAGCTAAAGGGGAAAACAGTATTTGGAATCAATCCAAGCAGCAGCAAGATATCTTCCACCACAGAAGGGAGGCTTTAAAAAAAATTTAAAGGAAATAAAAGCATAGCCTTCAATTAATAGTACAAAAGATCCTATCTCAATCTCTGCTACTTTGGCAAGCCCTCAAAATTTGGATTGAAAGCAGACTTTTAAACATATTCATATTTAATCTCAGCACAAGATGTGCATATTGTACACCGAAACCTTAAAGGCCAAATCATGTGTTCAGTTACACCCTGGCAGACTTCAGTGTGAAAAGGTGAGAGCACTACAGCAGAAGCTGACCTTGAGGCTGTAATCTCACTTTCACTTTTTTAAAAAAATACTATGGTAATAATAAAAGACACCAAACAAGATTAGGAGCTTTTTGTACAAGGCATCATTCTGAGATGCAGAACAGAGAAGGGAATTCTAGCTAAGAAAAGCTCAAATCAAACCTTTTTACAGATGAGAGACTGATCCACAAGAAGGCTAAATGACAGGTCCAGATTCCACCCAAGTCTCTTGTCCAAGTCTCTTGTCTGGGAGTTGCTATGCCTTCAGTCAGCCACTTGTCCTTAATTTTAGGGGCACCAAGCTCTCTCCTCACACCAAGCCTGCGTGTCATTGGGACTAGCTCAGTTGTGTCTCAGGTGTTCTGATACAAGTTCCATCTAGGGGGGGTCCATGGCTGCATCTTAGTTCATGTATTGAGGCCTTGTCACCTTATTTACAATTAATTAGCCCAATCATTTCTGAGCAACAGTAATGTCTTGACTCTTTTCTAATTTTACCCATGTCTTTGCTAAAAATATATTTACACATCAGCCAGTCTTTAGAGGCTTTTGAAGCCTGTCAAGGGGAAGAGCTGACATAGCTATAATTCAGTTGATTTTTGTTTTAATGGCATATAAAAATTCCATTTCTTGAAATAGAAAACAAAGACTAGGTAAGTTGTTTCTTCTTTAGTAATTTAGAAATCTTGAAATCAAAAAGATTTTTCTTGTGTGTGTAGGGAACTAAAACTAGAAGGCTTTGCAGTCTTTCAGTACAATCCATCAAGTACTGGTTTCTTCAAAGTAATGATATTTTACTGATCTCTTTCTTGAAGGCTGCAGTTGCATCTTTATTACCTTTCATTGTTATTGGTGAAGCAAAATGTCATAGCTATGTTTGAGGCAAAAGAAATTCTTTTTGTGAGAGGAAATAATTTCCAGCAGATCCTGAACACTTTTATGCTTGACTTCAAGGAAGTAAAGGTGGTCAGCATTCTATCCACAAGTCTTGGTAAGTCTGTGTAATACAATGTATTAGGAATATAGGATGTTTGAGGAGGAAGGAAAGAAGGAGAGAAAGAGAGAAACAGTGAGGGAGAAAGAGAAAGAGAGAAAGAAAGAGAGAAAGATCCACAACACACACACAAAACATAGGAGGACAAATGACGCCCTGAAAAAACTAATGATAGGAGCAAATTTGTCTAAGGGTCAGAACCATGAATAATACTCCAATAAGTACTGCATACATATGTCATCCCAGAGCGGCACTGACCAGCCTGCCTTTTATTGATAATTTCTACCTGCTTTGCAGAAGGACAGAGAAGCCAGCTGAACAGGACTCAGCCCTTCATACTTATTAAGCAGATGACGCTCCCTCACATGCATTAAAATGCACACACCACGCACAGAAACATCCTCTCCTACAGAAAATGGTTTTAGCAAAATGAAAGCATGTAAAGAAAATATTTTGCCTGAAATTGCCTGTATTTTTTCTCAAAATACAAATTAAACATTTTCAGTAGGATAAGGAAAAAATAAACAGATTGCATTTAAATAAGTGAGGGGAGGTTGGGTTTTGTTTTTCTTTTTTCTTCTTTTTTTTTTTTGCAAAGAGAAAAACAAAGAAGACCTTTTGGTGGGAAAAATCAATCCCTCCACTGATGGGCTGGCTGTCTCCCTGTCTGCACAGGCTGATTCTCCTTTGTTCCCAGCTCTGTTCCCCAGCCTTCCAGCTGAGCTGGTGCCTCAGAGGATGCCTCCTGGCTCCCTCCCACCGAGCACAGCCCAGAAAGGCAGCTCACTGCCCACCCTTCTCACCCCTGTTGTGACTATCATCTAAAATCCCTCTTCCCACAGGACACAAGGCCAGCAGAAGCAGGTCTTTCCAAAAACTCATATTCCCTTTTCATCCCTTCCTTAAAAATATCAAAGAGAGTATTTTGTTATTAATTGTTATTAATTCAAGGCTTTTTTCCTCTCTCGTAGAGCCAATCAACAACACAGCACAAGAGCATGGTCAGGGTGACAGGCAAAAAATGAGTCTTCCTCACCAAATTATTTGCAGTGGCAACCTTTGTTTTGGGTAAAAGCTTAAGACTTATAAGTGCAGCAAGGCCAAATTAAGGAAGCTATTTCACACAAGCAGAGCATGTAGCTCATTTATGTTGTGGGTCTATGGGGATGTTCAATACAGGTGATAGGATGTCCAACAAGGAGGAAGCTGGATGTAGGGTCCTGTCCCTGCCACAGCAGCTCCAAGTTGTCTTTCTTCCTAGCACAGCCTCAGTAGCACTGAACTCAATGCAGTCTCCTCAGGGCTCTGCACACATTTTTGTCCCTAATCTCTCATCCATCCTTCCCAGTCTGTCCCACACATGCTGGCATGGGAGGCCGTGGGGCTGGGGCACACTGCTGCAGCTGGGGCCACCCCACAGGGCACCCATGGCCACCCCACACAGTGCCCAGCATTACCATCAGTCACAGGCATTCACCCACCACAAACCTCCTCCCACGTAATGACACTGTTCCTTTTCCAGCCTGAAATTATGTTTGTGCTAGCACAGTTGTAAGGCTGAAAGCGCTCTCAGACACCTCGATGGAAATGATGGTCAGCAGAGCCAAATTCTTTGTAAGAACCTGAAGCTACATTAAACAGCCCAGGAAAGGCACAGAGAGGCACTAAAAAATTTATTTAAATAATCCAGCCTGCCTCTGCTGCTGTGTTGACAGGTACAAACAGGTTACAGGCAGGAGGTGCAGTGCTGCAGATTGTCCTCTGTAGCTGTGGACAGAGTATAAGAGTATAACCCCTGCTTTGCGTCTCAAACCAAAAGCTGTCACAGAACTTTGTACAAATACCATCAGGATTTTTCTAAGGCATGCATTCATAGCTGCACAGATGAACAGTGGGATTTTGCTTTAAAAGAAAAGACAAAAGGAGGGAGGAATTCCTGCTAATGTTTCAACCTGGGCATTCAGGTGTCTTGGGAATCCCTCCCTGATTTGTGATACACACTTTGGCACTTATATTCAAAGTCCTACAAATAACAAGAATAAAAAGAGCAGACAGAAGACAACACCAGGCAAAACCATTTCTAACCTCTAAACCAAATACCATCTGTAAAATATCTTTCTATACAAGTAAGAGGAAATAAAATAACACTTTTTTCAACAGTTATGAGGATGAGACCTGTATCAACTACACGTTTGATCAATGCCTAGTCATCAAAAGCCATAAGCTCTCCTTTCCTCAGAATAATGATGAAATGGCTGGAGATACTACAAGTAAACTGTTTGCAATCACATTTCCAGATAATTAGATCACACTGTTACTTTTAAAACCACTTCTGCATCACTGGAAGGACAGATATCTGATAAGAAAATGGAAAACAGGGGAGAAAAAAAAATCCCCAGACAATTAAAGGGAACTGTAATTTAGGCTTCATCATCAGGACTTATTTACAAGCTGCAGAGCCACCCCTATAAAAACAAAAAAATCTGTCACTGGTAAGACAAGCATTGTTACATGCAACCTGTAGTGCATGCCAGACTCCCTGACATCACATTTCAGTTAGCTAAGGTAATGTTGGTGAAATACCCTTAATCATCAGTAAAATTACCCCTACATGAAAAAAACATAAGGGTAAGGGAGACAAGGAACTTCTCAGGGACATTCAGGCTGCTGGTGGCCTAAGAGCTCTGACACCCAGAGAATTCTGGCTGAAAGCAGCAGATAAACTCTTCTTGCAGAGCTGGTAGTTAGTTGCTCATGGTGTTGGTACATTAAATCTATCTATTGAAAAATAAAATGATTAAGCAAGAAAAGGTAACATTAATCTCTAATTAATCTCTAATTAATCTCTAATCTCTAATTAATCTCTAATCACCTGTGTAACCACAGGTGATGTCACTTCACCAAAGAAGACCCAAGATGTTATTCAAGCAACAGATTTAGAGAGATGAATCTTCTCAAGAGAGTTAAGAAAAATAGCTAACTGGGACTGGTGACTGAATTCTCTGCTCATCTTGAAATAAAAAAAGTTCCAGTGGATTTTGGGAAAATACCAGGAAAACACCTGAGAGTCAAACTCAGTTCTAACAGCACAAGACTCAAAGAAAAGCACACATATTGCATGTATTTGTTGAAAGTATCAAATTAAAGACTGCAAATAAACCAAAACTAAGGTTAATTGGTTAAATAAGGTTAAGGAAATCAGATGTTGTACTCATTACCATCAACTGGTATCAAATATGACTAATATGCTTATGTTACTATTAAAAGCCTGTGGTAGGCATTAAAAAAACTATGCAAAAAATGAAGTAAGTAATTATTAGACAAGAACCATGGAATCAGTTTTGGGGTGAGAAAAGTTAACACTAAATTTCAGAAAAAAACTTAAATGCTCTCAGTTAGATTCTCTCAAAAACTAGAGAGTCAGAAGAAAAAGTAACTATTATCTCTACTGTCTGTCAAAATCCTGCTTGTGAAATAACTCTTATTTTCACACTGACACACACAGGAGTCCTGGGAGGTTGATGAATGAAAGGAGAAACACAGCTACTCTCCTGCAAAGCAGAGAAAATGAAGGGTGTCCTGTTCCAAGAATATACAAGCCTCTTTATTATGAGACAGAAGATATAATGAAAGAAAATATCCTTCTTCACCTTAGAAAAATGCACAGTCTCCACCTTGACTGCTGCTCTCTTGAGTCTGCTACATCACACCTACCAGCACACTTTCCATGCATGTGCTTTATGGGATTCATTTGTGGAAACAACTGAAGAAAAAACCTCTGCTTTGAGGAACGCATACCAGTGGCTTGCCAGTGACAGATGAGGCCCAGTACTGCATTTGGTTGGCATCATTCCCAGTCACCAATGTCTGAAGGTACTCAAATCAATTTTCACTGTGGAATTCTGCTGAGGACAAGCAGAGTACTAAGGTTCAACAGAACCTGTCTCAAGGATAATGCCAGAAGAAATTTTAAAAGGATGGGAAAACTGACCAGTATAAGCCAGGCAAATCTATGATACACTGATTGATAAAGATTTGTCAGCATGCCAAACAAAGGCTGGTAATTTGTTGGCTGGTTGGAAAATGGAGTAGGAAGCTTTAAGCCATGTAAGCATAAATGGTCACTGCAAACACACACATACAAAGAAAGGACTGTCCCTCTTCCTTGGTTTTGTAGTAATTTGTGTAAACTTTCTAAAATTCCTAGGGACCTAAATATAATTGTATGCCTTGGGGATGAATTTGGACATCAGTTATAAGATAATACCTGGTATGGCTTCCAGTTCAGCACAGACCTTAAATGTCAGATCTAGGAGAGGAAAGTCATATTTCTGGGAGTATTGCGGCAATAATTTACAATTTCCAACAAAAATTAGAAAGTGTAATTCAGGGAAGACTCCTCAATCATTAAAATCTTATGTACAGTGATTGTAGTCGGTTAAGCTGGGTACAAGAACATTGGAAATGATGAGAGGGAAGAAGATTCATCTTGCTCATCTCAGGCACACACAGATATTTTTTATGCCTTCAGTATAAACCAGCAGAACTGCTGCTGTAAGATGGCTCTAAATATGTGTTGCTGTGCTGTTATCCTGCAATACCAGCTCCTCCAGCACAATGCCTGGAATCGTTTCTGCACAAAGTGTCACCCACAGCTGCTGCTGTATATTTGGCTTGAAGTTCCACCTCTAGGGTAACCCATGCCAAACTATTTATAATAATGGGCTGCAATTTATGTGAAATGACTTTGTACCCTTCTTACATGAGAAAGATTCAGCATACCAGTCTATTCATTAATGCCTCATTAGTTTAAAGGTTCCTTTATAAAGCAATAATACGGGTACTTTGCTTCTCTATGGTGTCGTTCTGCAAAGAATGTCAAAATGTTTTCCAAACGTAACCAAATATTTAACAGCCTCCAAAATCAGTGTGGAAGATAGGAAAAAATTATTATGTCTGTACCTAGTATACTTTCATATTACTGATAAAAGGAGGCATTTAATAGTCAAAAGCCTCTGAGTTCCTACCAGGGCTCTCCATCCTGGTTTTCACCTTGCACTGCTCCTTTAAAGAAGAGAGAAAAAGGCATGTCACAGGCAGAGCTGTACACAAATTCAGGAAGAAAAGCTCAGTCTGTCAGGCACTCCAGCTCACCAGTGTAAAACTGTGGAATTCTCTACCTCGTGTGGGTTGTGCAGCCAGGATTTCTTACTTGTGTACTTGATGGATGGCATGAAAAATATTACAAGAAAGTTACAATGAAATCTCAAGAAACCCCCACAAGTTAAGTCTACAAAGTGCTTAAGCAAGAGATTAGCTTCCAGCATAGGAGTAATCGAAAACAATGCAACGTAACCTGTTTTGCCCAGTCACAGAATAAGGCAAGAATTTGCTCTCTTATTTAATGTCTGATGGGGGACAATAAAGTCTGCCACACAGATGCACAATTCTTCCACAAAGTTCACTGTTCACTGTATTATGTACCTGAAAGTGGCCAAAGTTAGACTCTCTCTTTCAGCTATGAACTCTGTTCTTACAGAGAGGTCATCCCCAGCTCCACAGTTTTGAAAGCTGATGCAGTTTGAGTGTTGCCAATTTTCCTGAAAGCTTAGAACAAATTGCTCTCTGTGCTGCCCATCTCTTTCAGTTTTTCCTCCAAGGAATACTGGAGGCTGGTAATAGGAACTTCTGGATGCAAAGAAGCAGGGAGTATAGCAAATCTCCACTGTTCTGCCCAAAGGTAGCCCCATTACTTGCACTGCTTATTTTTATTCATGCTAAAATAGTGGACCACTAAGTAACCTAGTTTCTGTGAGCCAGACAGCCCTGCTGTGCAAACTCAGAGCTATCTAATTCAAATCACATATTTTCTCAAAGTCTGCCAGTGACCTCCTACAGAAGCTACAGAATACCTTGATTCATCTTTGTCTCAAACTGACAATGATAACTCAAGCTGAGCAGATGGTCATTTTTCTGGTCAGGAGTTTTCCTATGAAATTCCTTCAGCCACATATCTAAGATACTTCCTGCTCTCTCATTCACAATATCCTGATTTCTCTCTTTCTGAATGTGATATTTACATCCTTAACATCTTTGGCACCTTCTGGAATGAGATAAGCAATCTTCTATGTTTATTTGCTGTAGTGTACCTAATTAGCTGACAGACAAAACCCAAAGTAACCAAAACCAAAAAAGCAACCCTACCTCTACCATAGCTGGCCCTTTCCTGTGTAATTTGTCTCTGTCTTACACACACTCCAAACTCACCCCACTTAGGGTGAATGATTGAAATGATTAATCCAGTGCTTAAGCTGAAGGTATGAGGAGACCTGGGCCATCTGTAAAGATCACCAGGAATCTGCTGCAAGCCTACATTTTGACAATATGCATGTTCCTGACAGCTTAGATAATTGAACACTCTGCATACAGGCATGTTCCCTAGGGGGTGTGCTGCAGAAAGGAAAAATACAGCCCCAGACTGTAAACCCTGCCAAGTACAAAGCACTCCACTTATCCATTACTTCACCTTGTTCAATTCTCTACTGCCTTCTCGCAGGCAGAGGAGAGAAAAAAGTCCTAGGAGGAAAATTAAAATCCACAGCTTAACTCTGAATCATCATCCCAGGACTTTTTTCCCTAAATAGGTAGCTATGGATGGGCTTTGCTAATTATATTGTTCCCAGCCAATAAATATGTGACATGTTCCCTGTGGCCACCACTGACCACAGGACACTCTATCATCCAGCAGCCTCATGAAGGCACTGAGGAATTTGATCTTCTGTGTAATGAAGTCTCCAAATAATCCCAGTCCCCCAACAGTAGAACATAGTTGAGTTAGAGGTGCTCACAATACAAAAATACAGTTGGTTTTTCCACTTAGCAAACTGTACTGTAAAGCAGTATATCACATTTTTTGCAGAAATGTCCATAAGTCATTCTCAGCTCCCAACTCACTTAAGTTTATAAAGCATTTGCTAAGTCCCATTTATTTTGCTGGAAGCAATCCCATGCTTTCAGCCAGCAATATTGCCAAATGCAGGTATTCAGAAGTCTTGAGTAAAGTACTATGTTCCAAAGTAATAGGTCAGTATTTTCTTAAAGATATTATTTTTCCTTGGACTCTTTTTCAAACTGTAGTCCAGAACCACAAGGACTACAAAACTGGGTTTAAATTTAAAGTTGAAGATTTGAATCTCAGTTAACACAACTAAAGCCTTAAGATAGACAAAAAACAGATGAGAGATGGCAATGCTGAGTTAGATAGGCATATGCTTAAGTGATTTGTTTTGTTTCCTTCTTGAAGGGAAGGCTTTGGAGGAGAGGAGGTCAGAACTTTAACCTCCAACCCTTTCACCTTTGAATCCTTACTCAAAAGCTTCCAAGAAGGAAAAAGGACTTTGCAGCATGTCTGGGCGTTTAACAAATCCAGGCTCTGGTTAATCAAATAGAGAAGCCCTAGGGCTGTACTAATTCCTAGACCCAATGAGGCCCCTCAGAATAGAAGGGAACTGTGAGCATAATAGGTAGTAGAGCTGCTTGAGTTCATTTACATGACATATCCCGGGCTCCTAAGCTATTCTAATGCTTCTGACTGAATACGCAAAGGGAGGTTTTCCCCACCCCAAACACTGATCTGGTCCACTCAGGGCATGGCTGACTATGGTGACCCCTAGATTTGTTGCACTGCAAAGCACACTAAATATTATGGAGTGAGTGAGGCTTCAGGAAATTATAAATAAATCCATATATAAACATGTGTGCTGATAGATGTACCAGATCTGACACTGCCTGTACAAAATCAGAGATTAGGTACAACAACATACAAAGAAGAAAAAAGCTAAACTGCTAATAATAGGCACTTCACAAATGTTTTCTTGCAGTCAGATTTTCTTCCTGCTCTCTCAATTGAATGATCTGCTATTATTTCATACCAAACTCAGTTGTAATTAACTAGCCATGATGCTTTGCATCAAGATCTCTTCGGTAACTGAGTAGTTCCATGCAAGACATCCAGAATTTAGAAAGCAATTTAAGGATCAAATGATTCAGTGTAATGTTCCTGCAACCTGCAATTTAAAGGGCTAAAAGTCTCTGCAGTCATCAATGCTTTCAGAGTCATGAGTTTATTTTTTTATTTTGTTATTTCGCTTGGTAAGGGGATGGTAGATATTTAAGGGAATAGTTGATCCTAGAACAGGCTTTTAAAACTGTTCAGCAGACATAGTATTCTGGTTTGCAGAATAAAAAATGAGGGAGGAAGTTTTACTTAGTTTTGACTATTGACCATCTCACATATATAAAAAAAGAAATTTCTTCAATTACTGCTAGGCAATCTGCACTGGAGAATGTAGCAATATTTTATAAAAAAATACACAACTAAGATTTAAAGACTTTGTCAGAGAGATGAAGTTTCAAGTCTGAAATTTTCTGTAATTTTATTTATTTAAAAAGATCTTTTCTTGCCTCATAACAAAGAAAAATAATCACTAACTGATTTACTTCTCTTCAGAAATGCAAGCAGCCAGGAACTCTGAAACTGAACTGAGAAAAATGAGGCACTGATTGGACTCATTCTTGTAGGATGGTTCAGTTAAATATTACACTATGTACATAGATTATCTTCTTATCTTTTAGCAAATAGTTTGCTAGTCAGTCTTGGCTCTCACTAATCCCTCTCAATCTCAGATTTGCTGTATATTTCCAGTTAACAATTTTCAGCCCATTGTTTATTGCCAACATCTAGGATTTGATAACCATTGCATATAAATACCTGTGAAAAGAACTGTAACACTACAATAATTAGAAGTGGCTTGCAATTAATTTTTAGGCAACATTTTGGCCACATTTCGTGAAGTTTTTTTCGTATTCTGCAATATAATGAACCCCTGAACAAAAACAAACCAGAGTCATACTTTAGTTTGCTTAGAAGAAAATTAGATTTATTGGGGGGAAAGCCTACTTGCAAAAACAGCTTAATGGGACATTCAGTTATTTAGCTTACAGAAGGAAAGGCTGAGTAGCTGAGAGTTTGGTAACAATAAGTGATGACATCATTAAATTGTTCGACTCCCACCTTAAAGCTCCTGAAATTTATTGCAGGCTGTGGCTGCTTGATCAATACGTATGCAAAGCAGTCTTTGGGTTTTAAACCTGTTCTGAGGTGTTTGAAACTTGCATGAAAATCGATGTGATAGCCATGATTAATTGCTGTCTTGCAACCCAGGCGAAGGAAATTACATTGTCTGCAAGGTGTCCCCTCTAAGTGAAGGGAGAGACCCTAACAGCATTAATCCTATGGGGTGTTCTAGCATCATTTATTAAAAAACCCCAAAAACAAATAACAACAAAAAACCTTCTAACGTACAATTACATAATATGGGTGAGGAAGAAAAAGTCTGCAAAATCAAGTATTTTTCATCTCAATCTCAGTTGTCCCAGATTTCAGACATTCAAAACCTTCCTGAGATGATATTTCCATGCTGACTTAAAAGATATGTAAGAGCTAAGGCTCCCAAGTCATTAATTTCTCCATCACCATTTGATTGTTTCTATTTTCCCACCTCTAACTTGAAGCTTTCTGGATCTTCTGATTGTTAGAGCAAAAGTGGCTTAGCTAAATTTATTGCAATAAACACAGATAAATAATCATTTAGATGTCAGAGTAATTCTCAAAATGGACAAGGATGTAGCACACTGTGGGACACATAGCCACACAGGGAACTGCCATATTTATCCCTTTACCTAGATCCCTTCCAAAACCATTCATGAAGACGTAATAATAAATAATAATAAAAAAATTCAAACAAAAAACCCCAAAACCAATCAAGCTAGTTCTGGAAAGCAATCAAGATCCCTTAAGAATATTGTGATTGTACTTATCAATTGGAATATCTTCTAGTACATTAAATGTTGGGGGGAAGGGTTTAAGAGTTTCTTTATTGTCAACATGAGAATAAATATATCTTGACTTCAAAAAATGTGACAAGTGTTTGGGAGCCCAAAGCACAGATGCAGTGTAAAGAGGAAAATGAATGAGGGCTTATTGCTGGTTTTAGCTCCACCCAGCAATTCTAGCAAGAAATATCAGGAATAAGAATTTAATTTCTTGAACAATCATCTGTTTTCTTTCTTTCTAAATGAATAAAAGAATGAATCAACTCATAAAGCCTTTTTTCTAATCCTTATATAAATAGCAATTGTTTTATTCTTTTTCTTCAGACAGTAACTGATATCCACTGCTCCCAGGGCTGAGATTTCCCTTCAGCCAGCAGAGGAACTGGTTCTGGGCCATTTCCCAGCAGTGCAGGTTACTACGTCACACCTGTCAATTATCACATTTCCTGGCTTGGACTGCTGAGTGTTTCAGTAATACCAGGATAGTGCACACACATGCTTCTGTATGCAAATTGTGAACTTATACTTGCATCCTGAGTGGACCGTTTTGGAGAAAAGGGGAAAAGATTATTGGGGGAAAAGTAAATCATTCTGGGTTGCTTTCATAACATGCAGCATCAAAGCTACTTTCCCAAAATGGCACCTATCCCTGACTCGAAGACTCTAAGTACCCTGAAATTCAAAGATCTGATATGCAGAAAACAAAATTCCAACACCTAAACACACCTTTATTATTTCACCTTTATTCTGTGATAGAAAACAATATTTGACAGGGTTGTTTCTTCTGTTAAATATGGCAAGACCTAACACACCTGTTGTGCCTGCATTTGGCATTGTGCCAAGCCATAAGGAGCACCTGAGCCACTCTGGTATGAAGGACTCTAAACACAGAGCTTGTGGGTGGCTACAGGCCCTCACTGTGTGATGAGAGATGAAAACACTATCTTAGTGGCTAGTAACACATGTCTGGGGCAAGGGATGGAGTGAGGCTGTACACAAATAAATAAAACTCACAAATAACTTGAGGTTTTCTCTTGGCTTAAAACACACATGAAGAATAACACTGTCTCAACTGTGTCCCCTCACAACGCCTTGAGAACCTCAGCCCCTTGCTGGCATGGCAGTGTGAAGCAGAAAAGGTCTTGGCTCTGTGTAAGCCCTGATCAGCAATATCAAAAACATCCCTGTATTTTCAACGTTTTCAACACACATCCAAGACAGCTCCATACTCACTGCTGTGAAGAAAACTAAGCCTAACCCAGCCTCTTGCCTTGCTGCTGTTCTTAGTGATGAGATACTTTAATTTTATCCAGATCAATTTATGATACTCTCAGTGCTAAGAGGTCCTGCTCTTGTGGCCCAGGGAAGAGACTAGCCTGCCATCCTTCATCCCACCAGAATCAGAAAAGGGAAGGGTGAAATCAAACTCAGTTACCCACCAAAGGGGAAACAAGAACTGGCTGTGAATGCCCTTGTGGGTTTTGTTTTTATTTTCCTTTTTCTTTCAAGGGCAAGGTGATACAGCTCTGGTCTTTTTTTTTTGCCTTCATATACAAAGCTTGTGCAAAAAGAAGAGTTGCTTTAGAGTCAGTCTTCTCACCTCAGGTGGGAAATGACAGGGGATGGGATGGAGGAAGGACTGAGCCGCTGTATTGAGTTTGCAGGGCAAAGTTTTGGTTCAGTTCTGGCTACAGGGGTGGCTTCTGTGAGAAGCTGCTCACCACATTCAGCAGAGCCAATGCCAGATGGCTCCAGGATGGACACACTTCTGGCCAAGGCTGGGCCAATCAGAGGTGGCAGTACCACCACTGTGAAAATGGATTTAAGAAGGAAATAAAGTTATTTCACAAAGGTAATTTGTATCCAGAGAAGAGCAGAGTGAGAATATGTGACTGGAACAGCTACANGTTCTGGCTACAGGGGTGGCTTCTGTGAGAAGCTGCTCACCACATTCAGCAGAGCCAATGCCAGATGGCTCCAGGACGGACACGCTTCTGGCCAAGGCTGGGCCAATCAGAGGTGGCAGTACCACCACTGTGAAAATGGATTTAAGAAGGAAATAAAGTTATTTCACAAAGGTAATTTGTATCCAGAGAAGAGCAGAGTGAGAATATGTGACTGGAACAGCTACATAGACACCAAGGTCAGTGGAGAAGGAGGGGCAGGAGGTGTTCCAGGCACCAGAGATGCCCCTGCAGCCCGTGGTGCAGCCCATGGTGAGGCAGCTGCACCCCTGCAGCCCAGGGAGATCCATGTGGGAGTGCAGAGATCCACCTGCAGCCCGTGAGGGAGACCCACACCAGAGCAGGTGGATGGCTGAGAGGAGGCTGTGACCCTGTGGGAAGCCTGTGCCAGAGCAGGCTCCGGGCAGGGATCTGCAGACCTATGGAGAGAGGAGCCCATGCTGGAGCAGGTTTCCTGGTAGAACTTGTGACCCTGTTGAGGACCCATGCTGGAGCAACCTGTCCTTGAAGGACTGTACCTGGTGGAAGAGTGACTCATGTTTGTGGCCCTTTTGTGGAGAACTGCTGCCTGTGGGATGAACTCACACTGGAGAAGTTCATGGAGAACTGTCTCCTGTGGGAGACACCCCACAGTGCAGTAGGGGAAAGACTCCTCTCCCTGAGCAGTAGCAGGAAAAACACGATAGACAGACCATAACCCTCATTCCACATCTCCCTGAGCTGCTGGGGGGAAGAAGTAGAGCATGGGTAGAGGGTGGGGGGAAGTTGTTTTTAAGGTTTGTTTTACTTCTCTCATTATCCTGCTCTGGTTTTGATGGTAATAAATTCAATTAATATCCCCAAATGTGTCTGATTTGCCCATGATGATAATCAGTGAATAATCTCTCCCTGTCCTTATCTCAGCTCATGAATCTTTCATTATATTTTCTCTACCCTATCNTCTCCCTGAGCTGCTGGGGGGAAGAAGTAGAGCATGGGTAGAGGGTGGGGGGAAGTTGTTTTTAAGGTTTGTTTTACTTCTCTCATTATCCTGCTCTGGTTTTGATGGTAATAAATTCAATTAATATCCCCAAATGTGTCTGATTTGCCCATGATGATAATCAGTGAATAATCTCTCCCTGTCCTTATCTCAGCTCATGAATCTTTCATTATATTTTCTCTACCCTATCCATTTGAGGAGAGGAGTGATAGAAAGACTTTGTGGGCATCTGGCATCCAGACAAGGTGAATCCACCAGAGCTGTGGTAGATATTTGGAAGCCAAAGAAGCGCATTTTTTTAAGAAGGGGAAGTTAGGGTCTCCTTCCTGTTTTCCACACCTCACTGAGGCATAAAGAAAAAGGTAAAACCCACAAAAAAATTTTTGAGTATGTGTCTTTCCCAATGGGAAGTAAGCAAAACATGAGTAATAGAAGGCTGAGCTCTGGTGCTTTGGTAAAACCACTTCCATGTTGGATGGGACTGTGTTTCCTAAGTCTACTGCTGTTGGCCTTTTCCATAGCTTTGCTGATTCTGTAACCTTCTACTGGAGGCTTCAGCCAGCAATCTTGAGTAATATAATTTAAAAGAGACAATATCTATTATCATAAAACTTACTAGAATGAAATTACACATTATTGAGCTCCTTTATCAGAAAATATATTTTAAAATAAAGTACAGCTTTTTTTTTTAATTATGTTGGATATAAATGAGTAATTTTTAATATGCTGATCAATTTGTATGGAGATTCTGAGTGTCTTCTCATGCTTCCTCTGAATACAGGAATGGGGTGTAAAAACATGTGAATATATTATCTTTCAAATGCTATACAGAATAATAATCTAGAGAAACACTTATACATTATAATTATGTGCTATTTAGAGATCTTATCTAGGTAGAAAGACACGGTGAGGATCTATAGATAGGAGTAAGATCTCAATTTCATTTCATTCATGAAATGGTGTGATTTTGATTATCTCAGAATCCTGATTTGTTGGAGGATTTTATATCATATATCCTTACCAAAGTTATATATATATATATATATATATATATATTTTACCTAAGATGATATTTACTATTCAAAGAGTCTACAAACTTCCCAGATCAAATTAATCAACTGAGAAGCTTCTAGAATTTTAAATATGGTCCCTATGGCAATAAATATGTTTCACTGTTGATTGTGATTTACAAGAAATAAAACAGATACTTATTTCATTCTACAAATTGATCATGACAGCCAAACTCTACAATGTGGCATTTTGGTGCTGTCCTTTGACTCTCCTGAATGAAAAACATATCACATATGATATACCTTCTAAGATGTTAATGTCTTTGCTATATAACATTGCATTGAAATATAGTGTTGTTCCGACCAGGGCACAAAACAGATTGGATTAAATGTCTGGGAAATTAAATCCCTTTGGATGACTGTCAGGACTAGACACAGCCTGGCACATTATCATTTTTATACATAGTTAAATACCCAGACTCTGGTTTCATTAATCATTCAGTCAGGGAGAGGGCATTCCCTGTCTTCACATGAAATGCTATTTCCTAAAATACTATAGATGTATTACATAATATAAATGTCTGACATTTTAGCAATAATAATAGCACTTGCATCAAAGGTGTTTTCCCCTCAGTTCCCCTTTAGCCTGCATACATTTTCATTTCTGTAACTCCTACTCCTCTAACAGAATTACAAAAGCTTTCTCAGACCAAAATAGAGGGGGGAGCGGGGCAGGGAAAGGCCTTTTCTTTGAGTACTTCACCCCACTTCAATCACAGGTAGCTCTGGAAGTGCAGATCTTTATCCCCATCACATGCAAAAGAAGAAGGTGTAATTCCTTATAAGCCAAGGAGGAAATAAAAAAATATTATCTGCAGAATAATAAGCTGGATCAGCTTCTAAAAGATGATGCCAGGGGATTAAAACCTCCTGCCTTGCAAAATGGATCCATTTTCATAATACTTGAGACCCTGCCTGTCTCAAGCCAAGACCACGATCACACCACAACCCCCCTGTAAAATGACTGAGCACAAGTGGTCTACTCAGCAATACTTGCTCTTCCTTCAGCATAAAGCTCAGAAATTTTCCAGTTGAGTCATTTTCAGGCTCATATTTATAACACAAACTATGATTCATTCCCAATTTGTCTCGTCTTGGACTTCATGCCAGGACCAACGGGAAGAGATATGCCCTTCCACTCTTCCAGGATGTATTGCAAGGGGCTGGAAAGAATTTTGGAGTTCTGTGTAAGCACCGTGCTAATACACAGTGTTGATACTGTGCCACTGTGGTGGCATTGTAATATTTTCCATTACTAGCAGATGAAATAACTTGTACGCTATTTCAGGCAAAATTTTAAAGCACAGGCTTATTTTAATTTGCATCCTTTATGGGGGAAAAAAAAAAGTAGAAGCAAGTTGTCTCTACGAAATTAGGTCATTGCAGGTATAGATCCTTTATAAGTAGAATCAGGTACTTCAATGTTTAAATTTAAAGGGAAATACAGTTACAGATAACTGGTGTCATCTGTCAGGGTATTTTCTGAGAACTCATTCCTTATAGCCAAACTAACTTCCAAACTTGGGAAGAAACAGTGAACTGTTAACTATATACCAGTTTTGGTGTAAACCTATTTTTTTAAAACAATTTCCTGTAAAGGACAGTTGTATAAAATCCAGCTCTCTGCTTTGACTAAGGTAATTTCTTGTGATTTTCAGGAAACTAGATCCTGAAATTATGCTAAGATGCCAGTCACAACTATTTCCTTTTAAAGACAGATTTAGATGATACATACTGTTATCCCAGTCTCAATCTGCCATTATTAAGCAGAACATGACACTTTTGCCCAAATTATATGAAGAAACAAATACCATTGATAATACCTATATGCAGGCATGGAGTTATGGTTTAAGATGGGTCTGGATACTGAGACATTCCATATAATTTTCTATTTCCCACTGAGATTCTCCCACTCCTCTTTCCTTGGCATTTGGTCTCCTTCTTCAAGAGGAATTACTGATACATAAAATCAACTAACATATTGCAAATAAATTCTATTTAAACAATGTCACTGTTTAGGAAAGCAAGGCCAACAGGATGTGGTCCTAAATGTGAGTACAATATTGATTCTGGATTGTGCCTATCTTAACAGGGTAAGGCTTTTGTATGCAGTCACTGAAAAGAGCCCAGAGCAGTGAGGTATGAAAATGTGTCATTTTGCTATCACTGAATGTGCACACATTCTCCCTTGACCCTCTCTTTTTCCAGTTTACTGGATGCCCTCTCCCACTAAGTGTAGATTTTTTCACCCAGTTATTTCCCACTGCCTTTTGAACATCTCCTTCTGTATCACCTAGCTCAGCTAATTGTTTCACGACTTTCCTTCTAATCCAATTCTTTCTCATCTGCTATTCTTTTCTAAATCCTGGCATAATATAATCTTTTTTGCAGATTCATTTCCATGCTGTTATGTGAGGCTATCCCCATCCTCCAGCATCACAGAAGAGGCCCTGTTCATGCAGCTTGGCAGTAGAACAGTAGAACTCCAGGAATTCGTTAATAGTTAAATTTAAAAAGGGTGTTTAAAAATTAATTAATTAATTAATTTTGAAAAAGAAAAAAGGCAATTCACAGCTAAAACTTTCCTCACCAAATGCCATTAAGAGCATTACATTCTAGCACCAGATATTTTTCTCACATAAACATAACTGTCAGTCCCTTGGTTGATAATGTAATTATATCAAACCTGCCAGGACAAATCATTTTTATTCATAGAGAGTAATACTCAAGCAAATTTTCTGCTTAAAGATGATGCAGAAACATTTTGTAAAACATCTTGTAGTAGCCTACGTCAAACAAATCAGTGATGGATCCCCAATTTTGAGCTAAGAATCATGCAGTCCCATTGAAGTCTCTCTTGGCCTGGACTGAGAGATGCTGGGTTTGCTGCAGATAAAGACATAACCCTTTAAAATAAACAAGCACTTGAAGTACTTGGATCTTACTAGTTTTAAAATGTCTGAGCTTTGTATATCCCCAGGGTCTCCCTGTTTGCATCTCCTTAAACAATACAAGCCATTATTAAGAACATGAATAATGTGGCATGCTATCATATTAGGATATAATTAAAAACAAGACAGCAAAGCCTCAAAGCTGTCCTGAACATACCACACATATTGCAGCCTTCTGCATTTGTTCTGAATTAAAATCCTACTTCTCACTTGAATCCTCTCGTCTGTGTTCCTCACACAGCAGCTAGTGCCTATTTGAAAAAACATTTATTTTTGGCAGAACAGCTGTACCATCAGTTTGGGAATGGGGGAGTGGGGGGAACCAAGCCACGTGATTCCCCAAGCACCCTTTCTCTCTGGCTTTTGGGGACGGCTTTGGGAGCCATGGGAGCAGGAAAACTTCACTCTTCATGGAGCATGTGGCCAGGCTGACATGTGGCCAGCTCACCGAACACCCAGCCCCACCAGTCTCTCCCCTGGAGGCAGCATATCTACCTCCTCTTTTCCCAAGGTACCAGCTTCCAGTCCATGGCAGTCCCATGGGGGCCTCTCCCACAGCAAAAAGACTGAATCTGCAGCTGTGATCACAGCCAGGACTTTCCCAGGACCATTAGGACTTGTATAAAACCAAATTAAGGCACCCACACATTCTTCCATCAAGCACTCCATTTTCAGAGCCAGCTTTCTCTTACTAATCTATTTACCTAACCTCAAATATTACGTTAAAAGCCAAGAACATGTTGGCAGGTGACCTAATTTTACTCAGCTATCAGCTGACTCAGAGCCAGGAGTGATGCCAGGCAAGCACAGCCTGCTGTTGGAGCCAGTGCTTTGTGACAGCTCCTCTTTCCCCCTTTCCCTGCTGCTGCAGTTGGTTGGCACTACAGAGAAAAGCAAGCAGAGAGCTCTCAACCTGACCTCTGCAAGTGGCTATTGTCCTCTGCCTGCTGACTTTAACTCACAATTCCTCTCTCTTCCACACCTTGAAGAGTAACCAGGCTATCTGCCTTAAGCACTGCCTGTAATGCCAACCTAAACCTCTTCAGTTCCACAGCCTCTCCAGACTTGTCAGACTATGAAGAAATCACCAGGACTTTGTGGCCTGGAAGAATGGAGGACAAGAAGGAGCTCTAAGAAGTATTCAGAGAAGAACCTGGTGGCTGCATTTCTTCAGCCAGGGGTCAGAAGAGTTCAGAGGCTTTGGGGATGACCAATAAAACTATTAGTTGTAGTCATTCCGGAAATATGTCTGGAAAAGTTCTTCCCAGGCCTGCCTGGGACCATTTCTAAAGCCAGCTATGGACTCATACCAGATCTGAAACACTGGAAACCTGCTGGGCAAGGATGGCAGCTACAAACAGCGTAGGTGCTTTGGTGTCTAGCTTTGCTTTTGTGGTTTTATCTGAAGAGGCCAGTGAACTGGTGTAGTTCCAGCTAAAGTGGCTCAGCACACAAGCCTTTAACCAGTCTGCAGGCTAATCTAACAATGACCTATTGCTCCCTTGGGCAGGATTAAGAGCTGTTTAAAATGAAATATGGCTGGGGGAAAGATATGAGTAATACTGGGAACCCCCAACAGAGGGGTTTCTAATGCCTTTGCTTGTGTTCATGGACTTTTCTATTTTATTGCCCAGACTTTGAAGCTCTAGCTCTTGATTGCCCCAAATACAGCTAGAAGATCAGACTTCAGTCAGGAGCTTTGAGCTCCTCCATGAGGAACATCAACAGTGACAAAGCCTTCCCCTCAAGCACCATGACCTCCATCAGTGAGAAGAGGTTTGGTGGGGGGGAGTGGTTGGTTTGATTTGGGGGGTGGATTTTGTTCTTTTTCAGCCATCAAAGCATTAGACTTCTCAGGAATAAAATATATGGTAAATTGATGAATCTGTTTTGTCTCCTGACACACAGTTCTTAGCATGACCTGCAGCTCAGAAGATTTCAGATCTGTCAACCTGTGCCATGGCCCTACCTTACGAAGCAGAGATGCCATGGCCACAGCAGTGTATTCTCACCCAAGGGTCCAGTAGAGACATGCCAAGTTGCCCATTCAAGCAGAGAGCAAGGCCTGGTTTCAGATATGTCTTTTCAGATGTGGGTAGAGCCAGGTTGTGACAGAGTAGTGAGAACTGACAAGATAAGCTCTTGACAAAGCTTTCTCCAAAGTCTGGAGTGCTGCTATGGAGACCATCCTTGAAAGCAGGCTCAGTGCCTCTTTTGCAGAGCTTTCAAGTTTTATCACAAGCAAGAAAAGTGATCTTTAAATTCTGTCGTGTTGCCTGATCTATTGCTCTTTATCTTGTTCCTGCCTCACCAGGGCAACAACTTCTTATTCTCTGTATTGGTTCAGCTAATTATTCCATTAATGATTCAGCTAATATAGTTTAATACAGGAAGTGTAGATGTCACATCATTAAACAATTATTTATGTATTCTAGACCTTTACCATAATCCATCTTGAGATGTGTTAATTTATTTCTCCCCTGGTGTTTATAAGGTATGACATCCTGCAAGCAACAAATTCTGGATCTCCGTTCTCTTTGAGATTTAATCAGCATTTGAGACTTACATCTGGTATTATGCCATGATAACTAGAAAGCAAGAACAAGCAAGCTTTCCAGAATTTGGGAGTTCCTTTGAAACACGCAGAACTTTAGAAGTCAATATGAAACCCATAAAACCCCTTCAAAAACTAGCAGTTCTTTCTCTCATTAAAAACAAAACAAATTAAAAAAGGAACCTCTTGCTTATACAAGCTTGATTGAAATAGTACTTAAAAGTTCATTTTAAAACCTGCACAGTTATATTCTAGTTTCTCTCAAATAAAAGGAAAGCTAAGTAAATCTAATTGCTCTCAGTAGTACAATGTAACCATGCGTCAGTGTGTCCTGAATAGCTTAAAATACAGATCCAGGGAAAACACAACCAGAGATTCCCTTGGCTGAGAGAAAGAGCTTTTCGTCTTACATCTGCAGGTAACCAAGGCCATGTAAGTGTTGTGGATGATGTGGTAGAGAGACTGACTTCATTATTCATGTTTTCTTATCTCTTTTCTTAGTCACCTTAATTAACACTAAGTTAAATAGCACCTTAGACTGAAATCTATGTATGACTCAATTCAATTATTTACGAGACAATTGCAAATTAAATAATGTAGTTCATTTAGCAATAGACATGTGTAAGGAGAGGTTGTTACCATTTTACAATGAAGGGTTCCTTTAAATTTGAGGGACAAACCAAATGAAAGTGAAAACCAAGAAGAAACATTGAGGAAGAGAAATGACTTAGAAAGACACAAATGTTCCAAGTGAAGTCAAGCAACAGTGAGTGCAAATTTTTTGCTATTCTCTGGTTGAGCTTCTATTAACAGGACTGGCCTTCATACTCCAGCCTTAAATCATTAGATCCTTTACCTGGCAGTAGAGAAGAATTCATTTGAGTATAAAAGCTCACAGAGCCATTCTGCTCCTTTGAACCTCCACACAAAAATTGTTAATTAACAGACCTCCTCCAGATCTTCCCATATTTGTACCTGCAGCTCCAGTTTTGATCTAGCTACATGATCTACCCCATTATTTGCCTTGGTTGACTTTATCCCCCTTGGGAATAAAGCTAAATAGGGCAAAGGAAGCGAGGAACCCTCAAGGGGCCAACCACCATGTTGTCATACAAAAAGAGACCAAAAGGGTTCAAGTGTGGAAGATGTGAGGAGAGGCTAGAAGGGTACAAACATTTTTGAAACTTTAGCCATCAGAGAGGCCATGAGAGGAAGAGGGAGAACAGATGGTGAGTGCTGGGTTAGGAATAACAGCAGTGGCAGGGACACAGCTCTGTGGAGGGGAGGAGGAGAAAATCATGGTGGTGGATCATGTGCAGGATCCAAAGTTGTCCTAGCTGAGACAGTGGAGGGAGAGGGAGGATACTGAATCATCAAAGAGAAAAGAAAAACAGATCCAGAAATAGGCACAGGAGGAGACCAGACAGTTGAAAGCTGTGATTGAGGTGGGGGCTGTGGTATGAATGAGTGGTTGGTTGAAGAAGAATATTTTTGAAAAATAGTATAGGTGGAGCCCTAGGAGGCCCCTCTGCAACTGGGAGAGCATCACCCCACCTGCAAAGGAGCAGAGACATAACTCAAAGCTTCCCAATGAGCTCTTCTGCTCTGTAAACTTTCCTATGAAATAGAAAGCATTTGATCTCCACATAAAAGCTTCACCTAAGTCTGATAGATACAGTTCTGGATAATTATGTCTCAGACAGCTGGCCAAGAAAAAAATAAGTGGATTTGGCATAAGCAGGAAAACAAAAGAGGGCATGTAAGTGTGCTCTACTTGCTTATCCGTTTCAGGTCATATACTAAGGAACAGGAAAAGTCTTTTTCAAGATCCACTTTAAGGGAGTAAGCGCTAAAATATCAGAGGTACAATCAGGGTATTATACAACTGCAACATAAAAATCGTCGCCACAGATAAAAATCACACAAAGTGCTATTTTACTGTGCAATTGTAACTGGTCGGATGCAGTAGGGCATGACAGTAGATGACAGTAATCAAGGCTCACTGAAAGCAATTATAGTTACAGGAAAAGAAAATATGCAAAAGCACATTTAAACCTGAGCCAAATTCAGCATGAAGCAGAAAGCCTTTTCCAGTTATCCTGGAAAGAAAAGAATGCAAAGAACAGAATAAATAAGTCAACACTCAGGAGCAAAGAAACTTTTCATTTTGTTTCCAAAAAAACCTCAGCAGAACCCAACCGTTTTCCAAAACAGGAATTTAATGCTAATTACCGGTGTGAAAGTGAGACTACAAAGTAGGTACTTTATTCCTATAAGCAATCTAATATGCCACCACACTCTTTTTTTAAACTGGATTTACCTGGCTCAGTGTGAAATAACAC
This sequence comes from Hylia prasina, assembly GCA_013397195.1. Taxonomy (NCBI): domain Eukaryota; kingdom Metazoa; phylum Chordata; class Aves; order Passeriformes; family Sylviidae; genus Hylia; species Hylia prasina. The sequence continues at coordinate 430,654 of VYXD01016424.1, read as the reverse complement.
ATACATTTCATTACTTGCTGTGCTTTATTTACATATCAACACGACCATGAACCAGACTACAGTGTTGGCCCACTTCATTCTGGCACCTGCCCAAACCTCTGCAGTCAACTCTTCTGTATCCTATCACTTGCTAAAACACCAAATGCACAAGCACACCAGTCAGAGGGGAGCTGACAGAGCTACAGGTATTTGAGTTCTTTCTTTGTTAGCACAATGCAAACACCTAACACACATGACTCAGTCGTGTTTGCTCTCTTACCACCCACCTCTGGGTCAGATGTATCTGTCCCAAATAGCCTTCCCTAGATAATATATCAAACATAACTGTTTTTTCTTTAAGGGGCAGAAAACTGCTTTTCTGACTCCAAGGCATTTCTTTGAAATAGGAACTGGAGCTGATCTATTCCTTCATAGTCACAAAAGTCTTTCCTGACCTTAAAATTCACCAAGGATTTACTTGGATAGATATTTTAAGGCATCATACTAGGTCACAATAGCTGTCTTGATCTAACAAACACCTTCTAAAAGCTCGGATAAAAACAAAAACAAATTTTACTTCTTACTGAAATTACTTGTTTGAAGTTTTGATTCCCCTCTCTGGTTTCAGAAGGTTATTATCCTCACTTTGTTTTAATTAGCTTCAAACCAGCACTGTTTATGCTGAGCAAGCCGGGTCTGGTCCAGCTGGGCCACATTTAGCACACAGGTTGTTCCCATTGCACTGGGGTAGGCAGTACTACTGTGCCTGCTGGGCTGGAAGCAGAGATCAGGGATGAGCCTGAGAAAGAGAAGGCAATGGCAGTGCCTTGCCTGCTCATGCTCCTCACTGCTCAGCCTCATCTGCAGCAGCAGCGGCAGCTTTGGGCTGGAGCCTTACTGTCTGTGCTCCTCAGAGGATAGTTGCTGCAGCAGTAAACCCCAGAAGTGCAGAGCAGGGAGAAATAGCAGTGGTGGAATAGCAACCCCACAGCAGATCAAATGATAGATAGTGTGCTCTTCTGCCAAGGATGAGACAAAAATCAGACATCATGCAAGGGAGGTATTGCAAATCCTTCTGAAGGCCCTGCAGCAGTTCTCCTTCCTTGCCTGGCTTTCAAACTTATGGAGACTGCAACACTTCATGCCTTCACATCCTGTATTCCTGCATCAGCCCATGAGCATTCCCTGAAATCACCATCCTGTCTACAGCAACAAAGTTCTGAGACCATCTGGGACTACTTACAACCCCTGTTACTCTAAACTTCAGGCTAAACACAGTTTAAAACTGCTCCTCTAGCCTCCAAAAATACTGCATACACCAAACAGTTCCAGAAACCATCCCTTGAAGTAGCAGCCTGTCTGCTCTCCAGCAGTGTAAATCTTCTTCACCTCAATCCTGCCCTGCAAGTGTTCATGCCTATGGAAATTGCGTGTTGTGTAGATTACACAAATTTGCCTGAGGGGTGGCCTGTCTGAAGTACAGTAAGACTGTCTAAGTGTTAGTGGTAAATCTTCTGTAGCACACTTTGTTCTACCCAATTTTTTTAAAAGTGACTTGAATCCTTTGACAATTTAGAAAGTACACAGAAAGTACCTTATGAGCATCATCACTCAGACTGCTGCAATTTAATAATGTATTAATAATAATACATTATTATTAATGGTGAAGAAGTCTCAGTTTTCCTAGGTTCCTTTTTTACCATGTTTTGCACTCTTCCCACTGTAGGTTGTGAACTCTTTGGCTCTCACAGGGTAATCATGAACAGGTTGAGTTGGCATTTGGATAGGAAATCCACAGGGAAGCCATAGTAGTCATTTAGATTATTCAGTTACAGAAGGAACACTTTTCCCTTTGTATTTGTAAGAATTCTTCCACATACCTTGAGAAGCCCTCTTCTCAGATAAAGATTATCAGGAAGCTGTGGGTAAATATTTTAATTTTGTGCCTCCACTTTTTTTTTCCAGTGGATGTGTACAGCTCTCTGTAATGAATGGAAACATAAAGACATAAGGTTTATACTAAGTCAGCTTCAAAGTTATGTTAGCATTCCATAAAAACAAAGGCATTTCTGGACTGAAAGTTCCCCCAAAAAATCTCCATTTCAAGTTGCTTATGTTTCTTTGTCAGCCTTCTTTTCAACCTTGGCACCTGATTCAAATCCAGCTGCTGAAGACTATGTCTTAACAACATAAGCCTCAGGAGCTGGCACTAAAATCCTGGGTTCTTTTCCCTCATCACATGTGTTATGGGATAGGATAATATTGTTAAGTCACAGTTAAGTCACTGCCATTTATTTCCCAGAGTAGATCCCCAGCATGCACTGCCTTTTAAGCATCAGGACTGCCTACCATTTCTTAGAGTTCAGAGTCAAAAGCACTAGAAGGAGGAAAAATGCAGATCCCAAATGGCTCCCCTGTTCAAGGTTTCTGTTCACCTGATGCAAACCTGCAGAGACAGAAGGTAGGTAAAAAGTATTGGGCTGCTCTACTCTCTTCCCCAGGGTTACCTGGCGACCAGGATGGGCCTCTGAACAAGTCAAACTCTGCCAGTTGGGTTCCTCCTTTCTGAGAATGTAGCTCCAGTTTACATTAGCTTCTTATAACAGGCCAGAAATAAACACTAATGCAAAAATATATTGGTCATAGTCTTTTTTCCAAAGCCAAAATCCTACACCAGTAACCAAGAGAAAGGAATAATGTAGGTGCCACAATGGAAGTCAGGAATCTACTTGGTAGATTGCCTCTTTTAGGGTTGCTTTATTCTAAAAGAGCAGAGCAAAATCAGATCCAGCAGAATAGAGAATGAGAACCCATTATTTCAAATATTGTTTACAGGGAATATTCAGGGGGAAAAGTGATGCAAAATACAAAGGATTTATTTGGCTGGATTTGGTATAGTGCTGAATAAAAAAAAAATTCTTACACTCATGCATCACTGAAATGAACAATCACTGTCAATTAGTACTTGTATTCAATATTTAGTGAAATTATTTTACAGTACTCTCAGTCTTCAACATTACTACTAGTGTTATTTTGTTTAATGTATACAGCATCTCATTCAAATTCTGCCACTTCTGTTAAGTGCTTTTTATGAGGTATTGATGCTCCATTGTTTTGTATGTACTTCATTCTTCACCATCAGTGACAAGATTTTTAATCTTTATACAGAAGAAACCAGGCTCAAGCAAGAATGACCTGTCAAAAATGCTTATGGCTTTGTGGTTTGCTCTCTCCTGAGTGTGATTTAATCGATGTAGTGCTGCCTGACAACATACAAGATTCAGTAACATAATAAAGTCTTGATGTTAACCATTTGAGACCATCTAAAAGAGAGGTATAGATGACTAGGGATTTGCAATAGCACAAAAACCAAGTCATCTGGCATATCCAAGTTTCTTCTTGAACAAATGGTTTGAAGTGGGTTTTATTTAGATGGGGCAACTGCATGTTTACATTTTAGTGCTGCTTGATTTTTCATATTAGTGTTATACAGACTATGGACAGCAATGACAAAGATGTCCAAGTGCAGTTCTGTCACTGGGTCTTATCTTTATGTGAAGATCAGTTTAAGCCACCTTTTTGGGCACTCTTTGACGTCACTGTTGAGCAAACATGGCACTTGCTGCAATGTACATTTACTGGGTATGAAGTGCACTAGGGCCACCAAACTACATATAACCTAGAAGACAGCACTTGGACACCATTCCAATACATATTTCAGGATATACACTGTAGAAAGGAGACTCAGGAAGGCTATTAAGGTGCAGCCATGATAGGAAGAGAGATGGGCTACTCTAGTGATGAGGGATAGGTGAGTGGGGTCTAGGTAAAAAACCTTCTGCAGTGCTTATGGACTAATCTTCCAGACTTTTATTCTGCTCCAGTGGATAAGCACTCATGCCAGGGTCTATCCTTGAAAGCTACATGCCTCCTCTCCTGTCAGTCTGCTCCACCTGGCAACAGGTCCACGCTTCCCCTAACACACTGGTGCCGACCTTGCTAAGTCAGCTGGAACACATCAGACGTTTAAATCCATTCTAAATCAGTCCACTAGCTCTCCTTTATCCACCACATTAGATTTAAACTGTCTGCTCTCACCTTTGGTGCCCCGCATAACTGCATGCTTTCTGTGCATAGAGGTTTGCTCTCTCCACTTAACAGTGACATCATTCTTGATGTCCCACTTACCTATCTCTCCAGCAAGCTTTTCTGTCTCATGCTGCCTGGTTTGTGAGATGCAGTGCTGATTCTGGTTCACTGAATTTGAACTTTTCATTCAAATCCCTCCTTTTGAGTTCATTTTGGTGGTGCCTACAATTAGTGGCTCACTGATCATAATTATTTTAAATAAACCATTTAGTTAAGCAGTCAAGGTGTTTACAAGCCCCAACAGCTTAACAGCTTGATCTTACTGCTGTAATGTGTGAGGTACTTCCTCACTCCATCTCCTCCTGCTGTTTATTACTCTCTTTTTAATCTAAAGTCAGATAGTAAATTCTTCAGAGAAGTGATTATATCTTTCTTTTTTTCAGTGCAATGCCTGCCATGTTTTAGGGCACAATAAAATGTAACACAGAATGTGCACAAACTGATACCTGTAATCCAACATAGATTCAAACCCATTAATACTATTAAGAAAAAGTAAGTCTTAAAACCCAAATGTCACAGCGTGTTTTCCACGACCAATAAAAACAGCAGAAATCCTTAATAGGATAACCATCTTAGGTGAAAGGCTTCATTTACAAGTCTCCTTAAAGAAGCAATGCCACACTTCAGGAAAATGGGGAAAACATTCAAGGAAATAGTTTTACTTAGGTGCTTAAAACTCAGTAGACTGAATGAATGAGAATGGCCTATTTCAGTCTATGTAAGCAGGCAAGAATGTCTGTCTAGAAACAGTTTTCCAGGACATAGCTGTCACATGCTTCAGATGAATGTTGTGCTTGCTTCTAGTACAGCTGAAGTCTATGACTTAATCTTATCTGTTTAACATCCAAGATTCCAGTTTTAGATTTTTGGCAGCAAGCATATGCTCCCCCTGTGGCAACTGCATAATAACATAATAGAGTTAAAAAAATCCAGATCCTTTAAGGCTCAATTACCTCATGAAACTATTTTAAAATTCAGGGTGAACAAAACGGCAGTATTTCAGTTTACAAGCATCATTTTAGTTTACAGCTGTTTTAAAGGATCCATTCTAATGTTTTATGTCTTTCACCACCTGCAGAACTGAATGAAAATACTTATTCTATTTTGCAGAGGACTACCAGAACCAAAAAAAGCAGAGCTAAGTGAGAAAGAATAAGGTATTTTAAAGATTAAAGACATTAAAGATAAGATCCAGGATAGCTGACTTTATTACCATTCTGCAACACTGAAGATAGGATAAAAATCTTGCAAGGCCAGAATAAAAACAACCTACAGGCAAGCAAGGATCTTTAAAATGGTCTATTCCCTAAATTAGTATTTATATTAATACTTATAATCCTAATACAACCAAATCAGGTTTTTAATAATTTTAATTACTGTTTTTGAACACTGTATGTTTATAAAAGAATGGGTCTCTTTAACCTGTGGAATTAATTCATCTGCATTCTAAATTCTTTGGGTAGGAACTCTCCTTTCAGTGATTATTAATACCAGCTGGAGGCTCTATTGTAATATAAAATAAAGAAAAAAAAATGGGATATATTATAAAGAAAAAGCCAGACCTTGAAAGAGCACTATCTGGGGCCAGGAAAGACATCCTCCTCCCTGAAATAGCAAAGACTAAAGAGAAAAGCTATGAATCACAAAACCAAAAAAGAAGTAAGTGAAGCAGGTAAAAGAACAAGGTGAGGGCTGCAGGAGGGGAAGAGTGGAGAGTGAAGGGAGGAAAGATGATGGAGTTGAAAGGAACCAGTCTCTTTGGTTTGAGGTTAACCAAAGGGTTAACCAAAGGAATTATGTTACCACTGGAGGAAAGGGAGTTGAAGGTTTAAATAAATGTCCTGGTCTGGGACGCCAAGCAGAAACCCCAGGCAGTGCCTGCTTTTCTGCAGGAGAGTTGAAGGATTCAGTGAGCAATGCCCAAATGAGCTCTGCCCAGGTGCAGGAGAGAATTAGGAATGGAAAGAGGTCTCCCTCCTCACCTTTCTCTTTGTGAGCAGTTAAGGGATGCTAAAATGTACTGAGTGCTAGCTTTGTTCTGACAGCACAGCAGGTACAGGTGTTGCCCTTCACACCAGAAAGTTCATGCTGCTATACTAATGTTTATTAACTGCAGCTCATACCAGAGGGGCCAATTCCATTACAAAGTGGGCAGGCAAGTGTCCATGTCCTTTTGTCCTCTGCAAAGATGGCCCCAAGGCAGTACGTGTGGTTTCACACCAGTGTACCTATTTACTAGGAACCAATATGAGGCCATATATACACTTCATTCAGAACAGCTGTCTGGCTGCAAGGCTTTCAGCTGAGCTGGGAAAATGATGGGCAGGGGGGAGGCAAATTCTCTATGAATTATGGAGCTGGTCAAACGCCAGAAAAACTGGTCTGTCAAATAAATGATTTGAGGAAAACCAGCCACATTCACTGAACAGTGAAGAGTTTCTTCACATTAGAGCATATCCATCTACATTTTCAAGCTGATTCTGAACCAGACATAATTTCCATTCCTTCATGTCTCTTCATGGCAGGCGCTGATAATCTTTTCATAAATAGTTTTAGACCAAGAATTATTATGTGAGGAAATGTATGAATAACTTTGAATTACAAGTAAGTTAAAGAGTTTCACAGTCTCTCCATGAACTATGTACTAGTGAGGAAAAGCAGCTATCTTCACTGAATAAATAATTTGTTCAAAATTACTTGCTTAGTCCAGACTTACAGACTTACCAATTTGGCCTGGATTCAAGCCAGTCATTAAGTGAAAAATTGTTTCCTGAAACCCATCCAACAAGAAAGGTCAATTTTCACAAACCTTAGATGTATTTAGTCACTCTAGGTAAAACATGATATTTTGTAACTAGCTCATCAGCACCACAGGTCTGAGCAGCGATGTCTGCCCGCATCTGCCGAAAGACCGGATCATTAACTTTGGGAAACGCGAAGCGCACCATGAATGTCAATAGCGTGTGAACCAAGTGCTCTCAGGATCCTGTCAACAGCCCCTCGGGACGAGCATGGATGTGACAAGCACAGCGGCAGGTCCCAGCCAGTCGCTCAAGAGAGGACTGGAAGGCTTATCTACAACCTCCCCTCCTTCCAGGTGCTTTTCTCCAGGGAAAAGCCGGGCGCTACAGCAGAGATCTGTGAAAGTAGCCTCTTGGTACTCCTGCTCTACAAAAGTGAAGAGGGTCCCCCTTGCCCCTGTAATGCCAGTTTGGAGAAAGAGCATGGCATGGCTGTCATAGCAAGGATGCTGTTTTGTTCCTGAAGCTCACTTCTTTTGGCAGCTATGCCAGCTTAGGTAATTCTTGCTTCCTGTTCCTTTAGCAATGTCTCGGTTGGGTTTGCAAAGGTCTGTCTGGCTGTATGGTGAATCAGATCAGGGACTGACCAGGAGCAAATATAACCTTGTAAATATAAATTATTTTTAACCAAGATGGGAGGGAATCGGGCAAAAGAGTTTTCAGTTACCAATAGCTCACTCTCTGGCTTCTGGAGACAGTGAGAAATCAGTGCCTACAAACTTCCTCAGTGCCCACTGAAACATACTTGGGTGCACTATGGCAAAGCTATCCTCAAAAGCACAAAGACAGGGACAGAGACCCTTCAGTCCCTCATTATCCACCTCCTCAACTCACTCTGGAGCCTTATATCTATGCTGGAGATGTAGTTCATTGGCTGAGTTTTGTAAAAGTGTGTTTGACTGGGTTTTTTTAAATTATTATTTAGTTATTGTTCTCCATTTAGTGATGTGTTTGCTCAACAATTTAAGAAGGTTACTTAAAGTATGTTTTTATTTACATATGATCTGTAAAATATTTTGGACAGCTATGCTGAAATAATTTGAGATAAAGTGATAAGAAAATCAAGTATGTGGTTGACAGCTGGGAAGAAGGAACAAGGTTAGAGGCACATTTTAGCAAAAACAGTATTAATATATTATACCTTTATTGTACACTGTAAATACTTAAACACTTGATTAAGCCTACTTCTATTTAAATTAAGGAAGCTACACCCACGCAGAAAGCAAAAGGATGCATAGGAATGTGGTGGATTAGGTCTAAGCTGATGTGTAGTAACATATAACACTTTAATAGAAATACCCGAACAAGAGTTATGAGTGGGAAAATAATATTAACATCAGAATAAACATTGCACTAATTAACTCCAGTTTTTGATTACCCCTAGATATATCTCATAAAGAGATAGTGGGATTTCCCAAGTCTCAGAAATATAAAATGGCCTCTGCAGCATTTAAAAAGGAGATTACACTCTTTAGCTTTTTTGGGTTTGTTTTTTTTTTTTAAAGATTGTACAACTAGCAAAGAGACCTGCTAATAATTATGTAAATTATTTGACACAGTATGAACTTCTTTGTTTAATATGTACCATGCTGTTATGCATATGATAATGTTTAACATGAAGGTGTTGAAGCAATAGGGGAAAAATCTTACTCTTAATGAATTTGAATAGTGCATATTTTCATAGGGTTTTTTTGTGAATCATTGTGTTGGAACAGCAGCCTCCTCAAATAAAAGTCATGGGTACTAAATGAACTCCAGCAAAGGTAAATTTTTGCAAACCCTGAGATAGGATTATATCAATGAAACCCTGACCTCTTTCCAGCACTTCTCTGTCACGTAAAACAGCTTTTAGTGAGGATTCACCCTAAACCACCTCAGCAATTAGATGAGAACCAGAGCTAAGTGAAAGAAACCACACAAGAAGAAACAGATTTTTGCCTACAAACTTTGATTTAACCTTAAACCCAACTCCTCCTAAACAGGCCTAGGGCAGCAGCAGTAGTGACTCAACTTGCTACCAACAAGCAAATTCAAAAATAGTGAGGCAAAAATCACTCCTTTGGCTTGAAAAGCCTGACACTGAGGGGTGAGTGCTTTTTCTAAGAATTTTGAAACTACACAATTCACTTTTTCAAAATTTTTACATTGTTTATATAAATCTGAGATTCTCCCCATGGTCTCAAAACATCTGGATATGGTGATTTCAGGAGAGCATTCCACATGACTAAAAATATTAATATGCAAACTGCCAGCTTGTCTCTGCAGTATTACCAGCAGAAATCTTCTTTTGGGGCTGCAGGGAACTCAGTTCAGCAACAGAGCAGCATGGCAGGAATTCCTGTAGGCAGGAGAGGAAAAGAAGAAGTGATGAGAGTTGGCGTTCCTGTTAGCACCTCCTAGAAAAGCACACACATCATTTTATCATTGCCTATGGGACAAAGGATGGTTATGCTGCTGCATGTCCTCACTTTGTGCATTTTCCATCAGTTTGTAGTTCAGGATTGAAAAGCTTCAATGTGTCAAATCTGGATAAACTGAGTGCCCCATAAAATTTAGGCAGCAAAAATATTTATTTTCTGATTTACAACTCAGATAGCACTAGAGTGAGACACTAGAAGGCTGAGACAGTTGAGATAAAGATGGACTGGGTACAGGTTTATAGTGGTAACTGAAATGGATATTAAGAGGATTAAATATGCAAATACAGTGCTGATGTGCTGAATCACATTTGGTCATATTTTCTGTCCCAGTCCTCATGACTGATTTCTACTGTGGGTCAGCATCTGCAACAAGAGTCTCCTGAAATATGTTTGGCAACAGCCACTGTCTGATTTTTTCCACTTTTAAAAGAAAAGCTTCTGACAAAATCATTGCCTGTTCTTCAGTTTCTATTAGCATTTTAAAATGTACTTCCTCAATACAGATTTCTTAGCTATTGCAGATGAAAAATGACATGGCACTTTGTCAGGGTAAGAAACTCTCTCAAATCTAGATATTTTAGTCCATAAAACTCCAGTGGAGTTGGCTTAGACACATTCATGCCTGTAGGGAATGCCACGCACCTGAAGAGCAATTTTCTCTGAAAGTAGAGAGATGGGAGGAGACAAAGGCAAGAAGTGGGTGCACACTGGTTTCCCACTGACCTCCTAGGATGAATTTCAATTTTCTGCTTCTTTCCATATGTTTCTCCTTCCCTCCAGCCCTAGAGAGCATGAGAAAGTAAGAGCCAAGGCACAGCTTTTGGGTGAGAGGTTTCTGGTATGGATTAGGAGACCTAGACAAATTGCTGAGCACAGTGCCTTCCACAGGTCAGCTGAATGTCCTTACCATCTAAGAGAAGCCCACAGGAGAACAAGTCTCTGTATTATGTCTTAAAATAACCCACAGTGGTGCTTTCGAGGGGGTTTTAGGACAAGGCAATCAGTCCTATTATTATTTTACTGCCATAAGGGAGCTCTCTCCAAATGCATGGTGATAGAGCAATAATCTACAATGTACATCCTTATCATCACTTGTGAGTCATATAAAACTCCTCCATTATCATACACCATAAAAAGATTAAGCCACATGCACATTTTAAAAGGTAATTATTATATTTAAAGAAATGAAACCACATTATGAATTGTATCAGTACATTATTTAGCACAAGAGGCAGCACCAATTTATTTTTTCTATTAAAGCAGTTTTTCATAATTCCTACTTTCTTAGAAATATTTTCTTAGAAAATAAAAGCTTAAAGTCAAGCACAGCTGCTGAAAAGCATTAAAGAAACCTGTATCTGCACTGGAGAACCAAAGCAGTAGGAGAGGTGGCAGCTAGCCACAGAAAAGGGCAGATGAGATAGGGAAAGCAGTAACAAGGGAGGCAAGAAATAGTAGGAGATAGCAAAGAAGGAGTTACTTGTTGCCATTCATTGCCATCTATATCTACATCAGGGAAAAATGAAGTTGAGAAGTTTCACAGTTTTGAAAATGTCAGAACGTTATAATATCAAAGCTGATCACCAAAATCTCCAGTTTGACCTACACACACATTACTTACAGGATCTGGTTACATCTAAATAGACGTGCATTTGGAACCAGTCATTCATGTGGTTGGGTGCTCAAAGGCATATGTACAGTCTGTTATTAATCTTTGGAAATCAACTTTGTTTCCTACAAATGCAAATTCATGTACTGCTTTTTATATTTCCAACTTCTTATATAATAAAATACATCCTTTCAATCAAGGCAATGCAAGCTGACATGTGCTTTTCCTTTGTGAAGCAGATGTTTTAATTGTTAGATAAGCTCCTAATAGTTTGCTTTTTTTTAAAGGAAAGCGAAAGTATATGAATGACCTCTCCCTCCCCATGGCTTTCAGAGCAGCTACTTTTCTTGAAGATTAGGAGTCTCTTGGACTCCAGCCCCAGCTTCTCTAGTATCTGCAGACTACAGTCTGAATTAGTTTTCTCCTTTAACAAAAGCTCCTGCTGTGTCGAGAATCTCTTAATTACTTTTCAAGCTTCTCCTGTTATTGTGCAACTCTGAAAATCTGATTACTGTGCTAATAAAGTGACTGAATGCCATTTTTTTCTATTTCATCTGAAGACTTCAAAATGCAAAGATACACAAAGTCACACAGCAAGATTGCATTAATATAAATATATGACGTGTCAAATGAGAACCTTATGTGAGTAAAATGTAACTGTGGGAACTATTCAGTCCACATGTGATAACAAGAAGTACTAAGGAACAAAATTTGACAATTTAGGTGTTCAGAATTCTTTATCAAGGTAGTTTATAAGACAGAATTTTTGTTCCCTGTGAGAGCTAAGAAAAAACCGCATTTAGAATCACAGAATCATCAAGGTTGGAAAAGACCTGCAAGATAATCAACTCCAATCACTGATGAACTCCACCCTGCCAACTAAACCATAGCACTAAGAGCCACATCCAGTCATGCCTTTAACATTTTCAGGGATGGTGACTCCACCAACTCCCTGGACAGCTTGTTCCAATGCTTAACCACCCTTCCAGTGAAACAATTCTTCCTGAAATCCAAACTGAATCTCGTCTGGCACAGCTTAAGGCCGTTTCCTCTTGTTCAGTCACTGGCTGCCTGGAAGAAGAGAGTGATCTGTATCTCACTACAGCCTCCTTTCAGGCAGTTGGAGAGAGTGATAAGGTCACCCTAAGCCTCCTTTTCTCCAGGCTAAACACCCCCAGCTTCCTCAGCTGTTCCCCATAGGAATTGTGTTCCAGACCATTCACCAGTCTCACTGCCCTTCTCTGGACATATGTTCCAGCCCCTCAGTGTCTTTCTTGCAGTGAGGGCCCCAAAACTGAACACAGGATTTGAGGTGTGGCCTCACCAGTGCTGAGGGCAGGGGGACAATCCCTGCCCTGTTCCTGCTGCCACACCATTGCTGACACAGGCCAGGATTCCATGGGCCTGCTTGGCCACCTGGGCACACTCTGGCTCATGTTCAGCTGCTGTCAACCAGCACCCTCAGGTCCTTTTCCACCAGGCAGATTTCCAGCCATGCTGCCCCAAGCCTGTAGCACTGCAGGGTGGTGTTGTGACCCAAGGGCAGCACCTGGAACTTGGCCCTGTTGAACCTCTCACAACTGGCCTCAGCCCATCGACCCAGCCTGCCCAGATCCCTCTGCAGAGCCTTCCTACCCTCCAGCAGATCAACACTTCTGCCCAGCTTAGTGTCATCACTGAACTTAGTAAAGGTGCACTCAATCCCTTCATCCAAATCATCAATAAAGATATTAAACGGCGCTGGCCTTCATCAATTTCCCACAACCTTTAGCAAAAAAATCCCAAATAACCCAAGCCAACAACAGGGTGGAAAACCTCAAGCCCAAGAACCCCAAAGCAGTGTGAACTTCTACAGGCAATAGTGGTGCTTCAAAAGCCACCAGACAAAAAGATTCTGAACACACAGTAAGAGTTGCTGTGGGTTCTCCTATCTTGTTATTAGCAATAAAGATTTAAAAATCTGCACAGTCAAAATTATATAGTACAAGGCCAAAAAGGAAAACAGAGCTCTACAGCAGGGAATTGCAAATCTGTTATGGTTTAGCAGATGGTCATCTCTTCTGTACTTTTTTTATTAGATGTCTTTATCCTGGGCTAACTGTATCCCATACAAATGGCAAAGAAATCCACAATTCCCCAAACCACAACCTGATTACAACACAGGGGGCCAGGATAGAAGTGTTTCCTCTTTTTTAAGATACTGATGTGTCTGGAGGAGAATTAAAGGAATCTTCTGTGGGAACAGCCCCAGGTGATGAGACCCTTCATCACCTCATTGGTTTTGTCTGTGAAGAAGCTTCTTCTCCATTACTGTCTTTTTAAACTCTGTCTCCTCAAGTTGATTTGGGATGTACATTCCTCTAACATTTCTTTCTTCTTTGGTAATTTATGCTTTGAGATGAGTAGCTGGACATACAAGAAGACTTATGCTAGCTAATATTGGAAATCATAGGGGAGACAATAGAGAATCTCACCTTAAAAATACATGTGCTTAATTATCATAAAAAGCATAACAACGAAAGGATGGTGTGCCAGACTTTGGAATTGATGATGCTGACAAAAAACTAGATGGCTGAATTCTATGGGGTTTTTACTTTATTTTTAGAGAAAATAAAGTGAAGGGGCGGTGCTTCAATAAGGAAAAGAGTGCTGGACCTCCATGGTATCTGTCAAAGCAGGCTGCTCCACACTGCCTGCAGAAATTTAGCTGGAACTTAAGCCATTGCCTTGCTGGAGGCAGCTGATCAGCTGCATCCTGCCTCCAGGCTGAGCTCCTGCAGGCAGTCTTTTAGAAACCAGTCATCTGCCTTCAAAAATGGGACTCAGTGTTATTCAAAATAAAGGAATGGAGGCAAGGCATATCACTCTCTTCAAGCACCAGACATCTGCATATTTATGGAGCTTGAACTCTCACACCAGTCCCAGGAGTTTTATGCCAGCATTCAGCCACTGATCCTCTGCTCCTGAGAGATATCTAGGTGCATGGGTTGCTACATGCAAATTATTACTGCTTGGAAAAGCAGTAATAATTTGCATGTACTGAGCCTCCCCATGGAGAGCTGGGCAGGTTTTCACTGGCATTATACTCCCTTTGGCTTTGGCTCCTTGCATTTCTGCACTGACCAAGGAGCCCTTCTTCCCTACCTGTGAGCCCTAGCTACAAGGAGCCATTGTCACACATGTAGATATGAGGAACCATTGCCACACATGTAAACACTAGAGTTTTGTTAACATTTTATCTGTCTGCTAAAGCTATTGTGCCAGAAGAGAAGGGAGGGGGGAAAAGAGTAGAACAAAGGCTGGTTGCTTGCTGGCTGTTTGTCCTCAAGAGACTGATGTCCTGACGTCACCCAGCAGCGATTTCCTGACATCACCCACCAGCGCGGGCAGAGCCGAGCATTCCTCTTTTGGTTCTTTTGCTGCTGTTCAGAGTGACAGTTCACTGCTGATTATGCTGCTGTAACAAATGGGAGGCAGAACACTTTTGTATTTTTTTCTCCTGTAAACTCAAAGTAAATTAGATTTGGTGCTCTGCCAAGAACAAAATACAGTCTACTATTGTAAGAATTGTTATGGGCCAGATCTTCAAATCTGTACTACTGGCAAAGTATGTTTGTCCAAATGTTGAGTTAGTAAAGATATCTGATTTGGCCCAGTATCTTTTAAATCTCTGCCTTTAATTCCCTTCCTCCCAGAACACACCAGTGAATACAGGCTTTAGAATAGAAAAAATTTATCCGCTTAAATAAGCAGTTCAGGATTCCCAGCTGTTACTATACCTGGTCTGGCTGATTGAAGATCTTTGTTTTAAAACAGTGCAATTAATGTTTATAGTATACAAATATGAGCTCTGATGATCCAAACACTATTTGCATGGGTCAAATAAAATAAATCCAGTGAACCTGAGACGAAAAGAAAGGTCTAAATAATGTAATATCTTGGAGCCACAATAATAACTGCCTTTCAGAAAGTTGGAAATTACTTCTGTTTTCCTTGCTGCTTTTCCCAATGCTTGTTATTTTTTTGTCTCCAAAGCCTCTCAGAGTCTGAATAAAAGAATACTCATGACATTTGTTAAAATTTTAAAGTGGTTCTGTCCACAACTCATACATATTGGCTTTCCCTAAACTGCTAATTTCTTGCCAAAGTCTTCTCTTTTGCACTTCACAAGGGGGGCAGAGCAGACAGCTTAATCTAGTCCCAAAAGTGCAAATGTCAGACTAATTTATTTTTTGATGAGTCCCACAAATGATTTTAAATAAGTCCAAAATAGCTTATACATGCATGTTATATGTCCAGACATTAAAATCCAACAAGAAGAATCCAGTAAACAAAAGTTTCATTATAATTGATTTGCCTATCTCTGTCTCACAAAATTTTCCCAGCATTGTCTGGATGCAATGATGCCTGCTGCCATGAATACGAATTACATGGTTTAGTATCTCTTCTTTGCTGTGAAAAAAATGATTAAAATAGAATTTTAAATGGAATCATTTTATAAAAGGTTACAAGTTATTAGAGAAAATGTATTTTCACTGTAAAATTATTTTTAAATGACAGGATATGGGATGGAGAGGCATTCTAGAAGGACCAGAGAGCAGTGGAGGAATTCCAGTGTTTTCATGTGAAAAAGTGGTACTTTATTAGTAATAGACTTCTTTGATAATGAGATTTGTTTTAATTAATAGTCTGTTTAACATGTGCATTCCATTATCAGGAATTACTGTGCTTCAGAGGCCTCTCAGTGGAAGCAAAGACATGGTGGAGGATGGTGGAAAGATGTTTGATGTAGAGGAAGCCACACTGGCTCCACAGCTGTGAGGAACAGATTCATATTATGGTGGTGCTGTGAATTGTGACTTCTGCCAAGGAGTGCTTTAGCTTGCAGATTCAGTCTCTACACCAATGGGATCACTCATGCCAGGCAAACATGACTGTCCATTAGAAATGGACAAATGCATTTTCCATTTCTTGGGGTAGAAAATCATGTGGAATCACACTGCACAGTAATATAGGTGACCAAATCTATAATGGCCAGGTTGAACAGGTAGAGTAAAAAGTTGCTTCGTTTTTGTTTTTATATAAGGGATAGAAAATAAGAAATATTACCTTCTTCTTTTTCATATCCTTTCTACTCTTACTGTTTCCACAACTCACCTCACGTAACACTCAGACTAGACACTCGTTTGCATCTATTTCTTCTGTCATAATACATTCTCAAGAGGTTTGAGGTAAGATAGGGATGAAAAAGCTGATGCTTAACCTGCATGAAGAAATAAATATTGGTAACTGATGCCCACTGGGAGCAAAACTGAGTGCTTCACTCTGGCAGAGCAAATGCCAAAATCACTCTGCTATTTTCTTTACCCTACCTAAAATGACATGAACCTCAAAGATTTACACTGGTGTAATTGATTGTTGTATTTGCTAGTCTTCCAGATGTTGAGATGCATATTATTTTCCTAGGCCCAGATCCTTCCCTCAAGAATGTTTAGGAATGTGTCCTTGTAGCCACTTTGTACTACTGTTAATTACAGAGGTATGAGCTGTCCCTGAAGTGATCACACTAATTTCCTTCAGTAAGTGGATGTAGAAGAGTGCTCAGCCTACTGAAGGTAATGTCAATCCCATCTGAGTTTACTGAGTTTATGTGTTAAACCACTTTGTGAGTGCAGAGTATTGCATATAAAAAGATTGAGACTCTTCTGGGTGATCGCCATCTGGGATTGCTGATCTGAGACAAGGGTGTGAAAGCATGCAGTCTGTGTGAATTGTCTGTATCCTCCCAGTTGCTGCTGCTCTGCGTCATTCTTTGAAGTATTCCCTTAGGAATGGCATACTACACAGCTGAATCAAGCATGCTTAAGTCTTGCTACAATATCACATTCCCAAAGTTGGTCTATTTCAGCTTGAAATAAGTTATGCCCTTCGTTTGTATATATAATTGTTAAACCTAAAAATATGTCTTTTACAGAACAGAGAGAATCCCCTGTTGAAAGTGTGTTGAAGGAGCAATGATAAATCAATTATGAATAAGATATTTGGGGCTAGCTTTTTCAAACAATTCTCCTCTTGATCTATGCTTACTCTGTGAATCTCACTGAAATTTAATTAAAGAATATTCCAAGATATTGATTCTGGAAATATGGTTGGCATTTTGTGTTTAGTCAATTTGGTTTTGTTCTGCATGTAAACTGAATCCAAGAAATCATTTTTTATGACTGAAAGTTAAGGGAAACTCTTTCTCAGTATTTCAGCGACTCCCTCCATACTGACTTATCAAAGCATTCCTTTTTGTCACTTAAACAGCACCTTGGACCAAAGCTTTTGTGCTAAACCATAAAATGACAGCCTGGGTCAGGGCAGAACACACCGGTATTGTTCAGAGAGCAGTAGAAGAAAGGCCCCGAAGAGACAAGTGTCCTTGTTAATGTCATTGCTCTAATACTGCTGACCTGACCAGTTTGCTGATCAGTACACTGAAGGAAGTAGAGTCTCCTAGGAGCTGAGGCCCTTCTTTTCTTGAGCAGAAAGTATTGGAAAGCTGAGGCAGTTACTTTAGTTTTGGCCCTTCAGATCCACACAGCTCAGATCTAATGCATAGTTTATGTCTGGCCCATTACTCATATGACCCTACAATATTATAGTTAAAGAAGATTCTCTTCTGACAGTATTATTCCTCTTTTAATCAAAACCTCACCCTTACAGTACTTCTAATATCTTCGGGAGTTGATGCTAATCTGGAAATATTTTCCACTTCTGAAATCAGTCATTAATGAGACTGCTAGTACTGCACATTTGAATTCCATCTAGAGTTTTCCAGGCATGCTAAAAGTATGAAACAAGGTCACCATAAGCTGTTCAAACTAAAAAGGAAGATCATATAGTAATAAATGCTGTATTATAAGAGGTTAGGGGGCATTACCAGATTATTATATGCCCCAATACAGAGAGGGCTGCAATTTCAATTATTGCCTCTGATTTTTAGCAATTCTGACTTTCAGTGTAGATGGCATGTTTGCAGATTTCATGCAGGAAGCATAAATAGTTGCTTTTACTTACAACTGCATAGATTCATCCTCTCATGATGTTATAACAACATCTACAATTATGCAGGAAGTAATACTAGATAGGTATCTGACAGGCTTTGTCTTTGAAGGTGGCTCAGATACTCAATATCTGGAAAAGAACAGCTCTCTGATTAACAGCCACCCAATTTGTCATCAACCAGCAGTCTGTGGGTAACAGTTTGTGAAGTGAGGGACTAAGGCACAAGTTCACACATCTGAAAGGAAAAAGATTCACAACAGATTGGATTGGGGGAGAGAAGATTACCCAGGGACAAAGTCAAGAAAAAGAACATGTGTAACGAGACAACAGGGAAAAATAGAGTTGTTGAAAAAGGAAAAGGAAGAAGTAAGAGAGAAAACAGCAAGCTGTTCAGGTATGAAACACTTATTTGAAGAAAATCGGGGGAAAAGTAGAAGATAAGTGACAAAAAAGGCAAAAAAAAGCAAATACAAAGGCAGAGAAAGGACAATAGGAGACTTACTCAAACAGAATCAAATGTGAGATGCTCACCAGTTTTTTCTCCCTAGTTCACTTCTTCTCCACTTGCTGTAGGGACCTTTTTCTTACTTTAGTTTTGTGGATTTTTAAAGCTTAAAATACTCAGCTCCATCTTCGTTATCTCAAGGTGGTTAATGAAAGCAGACTTCATTCCAGATGCCAAAACCTGTTTGCTACTAAATAAATTAATGAATAAGGCCATTAGCTGACAGAGAAGTCAAACTTATAATATATTATCATCTGTTCCCTGAAGGGATGGGAGGGATAAAACAGCTTATTCACAGAAAAACACATTTTGCCTTGGATCACAACCTTTTAGGGCAACATCATGTGGAAAGCAGGCGTTATACAGAGTTGTCCTAACAGTCAGAGTGGCTGCTGAAGGCGAGCTATGAAAATAATCCTTGTCTTCAGACAATGAAGCATGAAGCATCACTAGAAAGCATAGGGGAGTGAGAGAGGCTGTGGTTTTTCACTTTCACATAGGGTATCTATGTGAAGAATCCTCTGAAGCAAACAGAAGGTTACCTGGTACTTTGCGTACATGGAAAATCTGAAAAAGACTGTAAGCAAATGAAGAGGAAGGTTTTGCTGAGGCACATACCCCTCCCAAGGTGATTTTGCTTCCATGACTCTTTGAAAGAGTATGTGGCTTTAGAACATAAACTGTGATGGAAGCGTGGTTTCCAAACCTACTCTATTTATATGAAAAACTGGTAATAAAAAGAAAACAGAAATAGGCTTCATCTGAAAAACTTAGGTATCCACTATGGACAAAGTTCATGCAGAAGGGAAATACCTGGCAAATGAAACATGTTATGGACTGATTACTGGTTTGGAGTAAATATTTTCAATAATATTTTTCTTTGCAGTAAAGTTAGTTGGTTGATTTCTTCTGTCCCTGAGATACAAGGCTAGATGAGGATCTAAACTGAGATCCCTCAGGGTAGAACACCGAGGCATACAGCCTTAAATATTTGCTATAAGTAGTAACATGGGTCCCAATCTCGATCCCACCTAAAAGAATGACAGGTAGAGGTCTACAGCTTGCAATAAATAGTGACAAACTAAACAGAAAGTTGAAGTGTTGGCTGCTCCTCTCCCAGGAATCCTTACAGAGGTCACCAGATTTCTCCCCGAGGTTGCTCCTAACAGCGGGGAGCTGAACAGCTCATGAATCAGCTCCAAACCACCACAGCCTACAGCTTGGCCTATTAAGGCAAACCAACATTGATTTTGGTTTATGCTGCACTGCAAGGTTCAGAAGCTGATTTGCAAAAGCCACTGGGTCTCTCCTGCTACAAGGCCCATGTAAGCCAGCAGAGATAGGGGAGCTTTTTTTGCTTCAGCCACTGCACTTTCACCTGCCATTAGCTATGCACCGGCACCTTTATGTTCACTGTGGAGAACAGCACGAAACAAACAACCTAAAAGAAACTTCCAGCCTAGTCTGAAACTCTGATAATAATCATTTGTAGTTTGCTTAGGATCTCTGTCTTCCCATATCACTGTTAAAACTGTACATTATTGTTGCTACCAAGAATGCAGCTGCAACCTGAGATGTCAGACGTTTATTTTTTCTGTTCCTGGAGTGAAAAATGGTATTCAAGTTGCCTTTACAGCTATACTGTGGAAAATTAAAGCTCCCATAGCATTCACTGATGCTCCCAAGAGTTAATATTTGGCATCTCAACCTGGAGGATTCATACATCTATACAAATATCAGGGGGTGGCGGGGCTGAGTTTTTAACATCCATGTGACTATTATGTACATTTTGTGAGAGAAACTGAGGAAAAGTTGCTCATTTGTGTAGTTACACAAGTTATTTTAACTCTTCTTACTTTATATTCTATGTTTTGACAGAAAAGACCATTCTTACTCCACAACACTTATAACAAAATCTGATGCCACATAAAACTACAGAATTTAAACTGTAAGTTTAAAATGTAGTTCATTCTTAGAAAAAGACTTACTATGACATTCATTAACTTTTGAATTAATATAAATACTGTTTTGAGCAAACTTGCCTATAGATATGTTTTGGAGATTAAACTACGTGAAGTAAATGAAACCACATCACCCAAGCTTTGATGCTTCTAAGTCAGTTTTGGTTTGCATTTTGAGTTCCAGACCAAAGCCACAGTTGAGTGAAAGAACTGTTATGAATCAGAATAAAGAAAATGCTCATGTGAGCTTCTCCCTAAAGAAACCCACAAACTATTGCACAGTTCTCTATTTTCCCTATAAAATTAAAGAGTACTTTAAGCCTTTCTTCAGAAATAGAGTAAAGCTAAAGTCTCCTGTCAGAGAGCTTGCTGTTGTTAGGCTTTCAAAACAGATTTTAAGAAGCACATTCCCTAGGGTACATTCAGGACTGTTTTATTAAAACACATACATGGCAAATAATGTATGGCAACACTAAAAGGGGTTTTATAGTGGCAATTAGGATTTTTTCCAAAGTCCATTAATGCCAATGGAAATGTTTCCATTTATTTCCAAGGAGTTTGCAGTAGGTCCACAAGTGAAAACAAGTACACTGGTCTCTAAGTCTATCTTAGTCCACCCAGATGAGAGGAAACCTGTGTCTGTTTCGCATGCCTTCCTTACCTTCTGGGCTGTTACCAATGGATTTTTAATTACCAGTAATGGGCAGACCATTATATTTAAATTGCCATCCAATTTCTGGCCCATTGTTTCAGATCTGTGGGCTCTATGAGCAGATGCCGAGGCAGCTGCGCAGCTCACAGCTTCCATGGCATTTCACCTCAAGAGAGATGTAGCACAGCAAGCCATTTAGCTGGCATCCCCTGCCACTGGGAACTTTGGTCCGGTAACACAGTGCAATCCAAGCTGCTGGCGTGCAGGAGGGAAAAGCTATTGTTGAATCTCTTCCAAAACCAAATTATATCTCCCATTGTCTCAAAGGAATAATAAACCCTGGCTGGCTGATTGTGGAATATAACAATAATCTAGCTGAATTAGTGGGCATTCCTGGGAGTGACTGATTTCTGCTTTTTCCCAACAGCATTTTTTTTTCAAGACAATAATTCTTCTCTGGAAAACAGGACTTATGTATATATAACTATATGGAAATTAAATTTAAGAAATTTAGAAATGTTATACTCAAAATCATACTCCTTGTGTGTCCATAATCAAAATAAAATGCTCTTAGCAAAAATACATGGCTTTTGAAAGTGGTTTTACTGACATAGTGTCTGGGCCCTGAGGGCACCTGCCAGCCCAACTCTCCTCATCCATCCTCCCCTGGGGATTTCCCCACCCTGCCCAGAGGTCCATGTTAGACTCCTAGGACTGTCAGCCTCATCCCAAGGGAGGTTCCCAATATCCAGGGCAGAGCATAGTGCACTATATTGGAAGGAATTTCAAACAAAATGTCCTCTCTGAGACTGACCATTCACCCATCATGTCAGGTCTGTTTGTCCCACTTGGTCAGAACTGGATGCTTGAAAACCTCACCAATGCATCAGCACACCGTTGCAGGGCATGTTTGAATAGGTAACACACAATTTGTTATTTTAATGTATTTTTCCAGTCAGTAGTGGATTGTGGTGTTTTCTCAGTTTAAGTCATACCTTTGATCCCATGAGTAGAAACCCAGTCTTGATGTCATCAAGCAATTTAACACCCATTTGTGAACCCAACAATCATGATTCACAAGCTAAGGATCCCATAATCTTGCCTGCAGATGTTGTCCTAGCGGAGCAAGCATTCTCACTTTCACCAAAGCACGGGCAGAAGCACCTCTTCAAAATGTGAAGCATTTAGATCTTTGACTGAAGATGTCAGAGACACAGGCACAAGCGACCTGTTTTGCTAGAGAGACTCTTAATCTCACATTGCTACCTTGAAAACATGTAGTGGTGTGGGAAGGGGACAGGAGACTTCCTAATCTCTCTTGCTAATGCTGTTCCATTTTGAACAGGATCATTAAATATTAAAAGAGTGAAAGATCAAAAGATAGAGAATGACTTTTAGCCTGTTTGTTAGGCATCTCACGTTTTCAGTTCCAACCCAGTGAAGATGTAGGTATATTTTAGAGAGAAGAGATGCAATGATAGAGAACAAATAAGCCAAGCACCAAAATGCTGTAGTGTTTAGGACAAAATTCTGAGAGTTATAAACTGCGGGGGTTTTGTCCTTTCAGGTAGCAGACAGAATTAAATTTCTACTTCTCACATTATCAGTTGATACCTCTGTCAGCACATTGGACAGGCAAGGGTTTTCTGCTAGAACCAGGAGATCATGAACTCACTGGTGATACTGGCACCATATTCCAACCAACTCAGCTAATCCACCTGTAGTTAAATCCCCAATGAGAGTTATGTACCCATATTTGTGGAAGACTCTGTGCTGCTATAATCTCTCCCTGCCACTTCCTGATGACTAGGTTAAGTAGATAACTACTCAGCCAAATATTTGTGGACCTCCACTGTCTAAATATCTAGCTCTGCTAATCTATCTCCCTTGAAATACGTAGCCTTCCCTGAGAACTGTGTACTTCACTAGCTTTTACAGCAGCAATAGTTAGAAGTTGCATCAGATATCAAATTGCCTTTGTGGGCCTAGTCCTCAGCTATGCCTTGGGTTCCAGTTCCAAAAAATTGCCAAACAGTGGAAACAAAGAGAAACAGTGTACTGGATTCTCTAATTACTTTCCACTTTCCCAAATTTACTGTAAAATGCAAGAAGCATGCATTTTGCAGAGGTAGAAATGCCTATGTAAGATGCAAAGCTGGTCTAAATAAAGGCTCACTTGGATTAAAATATGGGAATAAATACAGCTATGGAGGCTCTCAACTGAGTTAGGAGGTTAAGCAAAATATCTTCAAATACCCACTATGATAAGATGAAGATGTCCAAGAGTCCACTTTTGGGCAGCTCAGGGTTCTGAACTGTGGTAAGGATACCAGAAAAAAGTCTGCTTACTTAGGAAGTAGATATGTATTCCTGTGTTGTGCTCTCTAGCTTCCTAAAATAAATGTTTGCCTCACCTGTGTCCTCACCACTGCGTCTCCACGACTTTGCAGCCTTGGGAACAGTTCTAGTGCGATTAAGAGAGTGCGTCCCTACCCTGAAGCTGCTGCACCCCCTGCTTGCTTCATTTCATGCAGCTGAGGACAAGCACTTCTTTTGATTCCTGCTTCCTGAAGTTCTATAGATGCAGCTTACAGAAGAGCAGAGAGAAGTTTGCCAGGTTCTCCCTAGACCTATGGGCAAGAGATTCCATTTATTCCCTACAATAGGTACCACCAAGGATGAGACAAAAGATGTCTGATTTTTTTTCTTCCTTTTGTTTGTCCTTGGACTTAGCTGCTGGCAGCTGCTGTATTGGCACCAGTTGTGCATAAGATTCCACAATGCAGAAAGAATAATTTAGGTTTATCAAACTGCAGACATTCACCTTCACCCCTTCCAATCAGGCCAAATCAGGCTCTTTGGCCAGGATTTTCAGGAAACAAGTGCAAAATATGACTAGTCTGACTTATTACTGCAGGGGACTTCCACTTGAGTGGGGGAATCCCCAGCAGAGAACACGCAGGTATTTTCCACCATGTACGAGGCAGACAGTCTGCTTTAGACTCATTGTGGTCTGCTGGGTTCCTGAAATACATTTGGTCACTCCTACTGGGGGAATTGAACAAGCCTGCTTATGGGGTTTGGTTTGCTGTGGTGGATGCAGAGCCTCCTCCCTAGGCATGCATTAATCATGCATTAAACATAGAGAACATTAGCCCACATTCTTCTGGAACCTTAACTTTATTAAAAGGGAACATGAGTGCCCACGGCTTCTTTTTCTGTGTAAAGATGTAACTTTCCCAACAGAACCACAAGAGATCCTCAGAATTTTACCCATCTTTAATCAGAAATCCAAGCTCTGATCCTGTGAATTAAGATGTTATGAAACCAACAGAAAATAATAGGAATGCGGAGGTGCTGAAGAGAGTGTGGAAATAACACCTAAAACACCCCAATTTTCTTTTCTAACCTGTCTTCACTTTTCAACATTCTCTCCCACATATGGTGATGAATTAAGACAGGCAATGCAGGAAATTCTTCCAGTTACAGGTCACTGCATTACAATAGCTCTGGAAATAAAGATTTTTCCCTTCAGTACATGCAAGATGAGATTTTTAAAGCAGCGGCTTAGTCTAGGATTCAGTTGTCAACAATGCCTGTACAGCAACTATCACAGAATTATCCTGTGCAATTATCTCACAGTTAGGCTCTAAGTTAGGCTCTCAACCAGCACACAGAAACAAACCTCTGTTCCGGGCACTATGCAGTTAATTTATTCCTTATCTTAAACAAAAATACAGGCTTTCATTAAGGACACGGAAACAAGTTATTACCTCCCTCCTACCCACTCTTAATATGTTTTATCTTTATTCTTTAC
Organism: Hylia prasina; assembly: GCA_013397195.1. Classification (NCBI taxonomy): domain Eukaryota; kingdom Metazoa; phylum Chordata; class Aves; order Passeriformes; family Sylviidae; genus Hylia; species Hylia prasina. The sequence continues at coordinate 405,711 of VYXD01016424.1, read as the reverse complement.
AATCCTGGATAGCAAAGCAGCTGAGAGCCACCAGGATTTCTGATGCCACATGGTTATTGCCCCAGTTGTTTGTTCTGGTTCCAGCTGAATAATAGTGGGAGCTGTTCTGCTTCTAAGCAAAGGGGAGGAGGAGCTGCAAATTCTTAGTTTTTTAGGCTAGAATGAAAGAGACCTTAAAAGCTGTTTGCCACACAACTTACAACTCCTTTTGTATTTAATGGCCTGAAAATATTAGAGTGAATAAATGCTAATGATTTGGGGGTTTGCAGTATTGTAGAGCAAATAAAGAAGTCAGGCTAGCAATAACTTGCCTCTGTGTTCACACAATCATTTTACTTAAGAATGCTATGAAAATACTTTAAACAGATTTCTGTCAAGGCATTGTTTGAATAACAGGCTTACCTAGTGTTCAGGATTCAATCAATGTTTTCCTTGATATAGGATGTCATTTTGTAAGTGATGAGGACATACACAATTAACTGAAAACTCTAATTAAATTTCTGCTGCAGATATCTTCTTTGCTATGCCACTTTATTCTACATGCTAATAGAAGAGAAACAGAAAGAAGAATCCTGATCTCCGAATCACTCAGACACTGCATTTTCAGACACAGCTGGCACTTCAGAGATCAGGCTACATGTGAATTTCAGTTTACATTTGCCAACATCCAGAGTGGGATTCATCCAAGTGGCAACAAAAGCAAAGCAAGATTGTAGAAAAAAAAAAATAGATGCAGTGTGAGAATAAGCTATCTACAAATAGGAGAAAGAGAACTACCAAAGAGGGAAAAAAATAGAGAACAAGCTATATCCACTGAATGGTCCTTAACAGCTTTGTGCCATCATAGTAGCATAAGGAAAACCAGCTACGGGAGAGGATTCCTGGAACAGCATAAAGCTACCGCAGGAACTCCTCATTCTGTGCCCCACCGCAGCTCAGGATGGAGGATCAGACTGGGAAAGAGAGGGCCTGCTGCTGTGAGCTGCCGGCTGTCCACTCTCCAAACAGTCCCATGGGGCCCAACTCCCAGCAGGGGAGAGATGGGGAGAACAGCACAGGCTATGACAGCTCCTGTGGAGCTGGAAAGTGGAATCAGGTAAAGAATGAATAAAGGTACCTTTGTCCCCATTCCTCCAATCTTCTGCTGATAATAGTTCAGATGGATGAAACAAACTGGCTCATTAGGACTTGGTTGGAAAAGATTGATATAACAACCAGGACAAATGACTATTACCACCTCAATTTTTAATATAAAATATTAAAGTTTTGAAAGAGAGATATTCTATTACAAGAGAGATAGTTATGTCTTCACCTATACCGTGGCTGAGATGGTCTCTCATCTTTTCTCTAGCTCAGAAAACCAAACCCTTTTTACCAGTTTTAACTTGACAATGGGGTTCATTCAATGACTTTAACAGTGATATAAAAATGACATGTCCTTTTAAATGGGAGTGAAGAGTAGTCCATAAATAGAAATGCAGAAAAAACATCAAAGTTGCATTTTTCCTAGTTCTTATTTTGACATAGAACAATATTTCCCTGGTTTTTAACTAAAAAGAAATAGATAAAACTCACCATAATTGGCTACAGCTCAAAAAGTAAAAAAACCTGAAAAATCTAAATAGAACTATTACTTCTTTAAATTAAACACTTCTAATGGAAACTATGCTCAGGTTTCTCCAACTTTATAGATTTTGACTGACATAGCTGTCCTTGTAACAGACACTCTAAATCAAGAGCCCTTAACAGAAGTGTTCTTAACTTTTAACAGTTTTAAAGCGTGACTGCCTGTGCCAGGTGAGACGAACTCCACTGTGTCTCCACAAGGAAGCTCCAAGTCTCTGTAAGAGTAAAGAACTCATGTTGCTCTGGATGTGTCTGATGGTGTAAATAGTGTCAGCTTTTAGAAACAGCACAAAACTAATCATGGGGGGAGGAAGTGTAACTTGTGTGCCTCAGCATTCCAGCATGGGTGAAATCTAACACTGAAGTATTGCCACTCACTTCAAAAGGGCCAGGATTCAACCTATATAATCCAAATTTAGAAAAGTCTTCCAAAGGATTTTGAGCAATATTATGCAACCTTTAATATTTGAGGGCCAAACACTTTATTTTGAAAGGTCAAAAGGATAAAAAAGGGAGCAGCTGACTACCCTGCCCTACTCTCTTTACTCTGCACAGGTAGGGCTCCTTCAAAACCTCTGGTTTTAAAACAGGGCACACCTCAGTGTGTATGTTCTATTCATAAGGCAGTACAAACTTTCTACCTAGTTTAGTTGTCCTTAATTTAAGCCCTACCATTTAGGGCTCTGGGCCAGAGGTTACACACCAGAAGAAAAAATCAGGGCCTGACTCGTGATGACTCAAACCTCTCACTTCAGCACTCCCTTGATTATTTTGGCACTGGGAATTTATGACCCAGATTCTGGGACATCCTATGGCCCCATCCTGCCCCTGTCTCAATTAGGCTATTCACTCAGCTTCTCTCTCTGTGCTTCCTGCAAATCCTAGCAGAAAAGATCTGTAATGAAGCACCATGAACTGTCACCAAAGAGAAGTCCTGAGACTGGCTGAGGAGTTAACACAGATGAATGTATGACTCCTTTAAGGCACCTTTAAGCCATCAGAGCAACATTAAGGAAATATGGTCAGAAGAATCATTTAGAATTGAATTTTATCACTTCCTGGATGGTTTTCAGGAGGTCTATTTTTGAAGGACTGAAAGGAGAAAGCATGGTTTAAGTGATTTTAGAAGAAAGAACCATGATGTCAAGAGTGTGCAATGCACCTTCCAGCACAATGAGAAGCATTACTTGCAGGAGGTTTGTATTTTTTGAAGAATTTTCACACATCATATTCTATTAATTACTTCATTATTAGTTCATCTGAGAAGTCAAAATATGCTAGCAGATAGAAATCCACCTAGCTGACATTAGGAGCTTCTTCATCATAAGCAGGAAAATATCTTGTAAATGCATGCAGAACAGGAAGAACTAGCTGACTGTGGTATTTTTAGGTTTAGGTGAAAATATCACTGGAATTATTTATCAAAGAAATAGGAAGAGTAAATAAACCAAGTAATTTAAAAATGACTTCTCAACAAAGAAAATTATTTATTTTACATACAGGGAAACTGCAAAAAGCACTTATGTTATCTGGATATAACATGACAGCAGGTATCAATAATGTTTCTAATCCTTATCTCAGTAATGCTTCAAGTTCTCAATTTCTGTATGTTTGGCGGCACAGACTCCACCTACACCTTTACCAGACGTCAAAAAAAAAAAACAAAAAACTTCACAGCTCAAGCAGGGAGAAACTTTTCCTCCTATATGTGGAATGGTGAGAACACATTTTATTTTTTTAATTCCCTGTAGTTGTTAAAAGAGGGAAAACATTCTGACTTGGCTTTACCCTTGGCTGGCATATTTCTGACCCCTTTACCCTTGGCTGGTATATTTCCCTGTTAGAGGAAGAAAGGTTTGAGGTGATAGTTTACATAACATAGCTAAGCATATTATGTAAAGATTAAAGCAGCAGGGTCGGCACAGGCACAGAAGTGCCTCACTCGCCCAGCGCAGCCGGGGTTACCTGACAGCCAGTTCTGCTGCAAGTTTGTTTTGTTCCAGGTTAATATCCCCACTAAACAACTAACACTTAAGTGCGGCTCTGCCTCGGCCTCTCCCATTCCTGACTGCGATGCTTTCCACAGAGGCAATGCCTGCCTGCGTGGGAGGTGAGGTTCATTTACCTGGCCACAACCAGTCGACAGCGCCTATCTCCCAGCCGGGATGCTGCACGTCACCCGGTGCCGCCAGCGGCCGGGGGCGGTTTGTGCCACCCTGCTGTGCTGATGCCACGCAGCGCTCGAAACTGCCACGGTAACACAAAGTGTGCCCACCAAGTGCCAAGGGCCTGGGCCCTCCCCGCAGGCCGGCGGAGGCACCGCGTGCCCTCGCACCGCCCCTCTCCAGGTACCGCGTCGCTCCCGCCCGGGGCATCGGCCGCGTCCCCTCCGGCTCCGCGGAGACAAAGGCGCTGGGGAGGTGCGGACGGCGGGCCGGCAGGACTGGGGAGAGGGCGGAGGAGGGGGCGACTGGAGAGAGGAACAAAGGCGCCGAAAAAGACGAGAAGAGCCAAGAAAGTTGATACCGGCCTCCGCCGCCCCCTGCCCTGTCCCGGCCCGCCCCTCCCACCTCCCGGACTTTCGCGGGGGGGCCCACGGCAGCCCGGCGGCGGCAGGAGAAAAGGCGGTGTAGCCTCACCTCCATCCCCCCCGTTAATCCCCGGCCGATGGTCCCCCGCTCGCCCCATCCCCTCCCGCCTCCTCCTTCTTCCTCTGCCCCGCTG
>VYXD01016424.1:143795-399897 GCA_013397195.1 Hylia prasina | reverse complement strand
TTGTCGTTGTTTGTTTTTGTTGGTGGTTTGTTGTAGTTGTTGTTGTTTTGGTTTTGTTTTTAGTTTGAGAAGGAAAGGGAAGGTGCCAGTGGATATATGTGACAAAAGCAAAATGTTTTGGACACTCTTCACTTCGAATTGATAGTTGTAGTTACACTTGTAATCTGTCTCTGTGCTGATTCATCTCACGTTAAGGGACAGACTTTTAAGTCCCCCTTCGTTCCTTCCTCTGTCCCCTCTGCTCATTTTTCTCTGCACAACAGCAGGGAGGTTAGCAACCCTTGTCTGAATGTAGAATAGCCTGGCAGCCGGGAACCTGGACATCGTGTGTCTTCTGTGTGACAGTTGCAAACACAGTTATGGCTCTTCAGATTCAAGGAGTATCTTGTATTTCTGTCTGTGTTAGTGGCAGCGAAATGTTTTCTTCACAGTGTCATCCTCTCAGTTGATGTTTTCCCCCCATTCTCTTACTTGTTCATGTGTTTGTGTGTCTTTTAAATTTGACCTCATTTGAAGTGTCTAATTTCAGGCTCCTTAAAACACACTTTTGCTGCACTATTGAGCATCCCTTGAACAAAACTTCCTAAAATTGCAGATATTGTGAGGAGAGGGAATAGAAAGAATTGCCTGGATGTCAGAAGGGGGAACAGAGACAGAAGGAGAAAGGAAAAATACCATCCAAAAGCCACTCCCCCCCCCAAACTAGCCAGACATCAAACTACAGATTTAAGCATTTTCCTCTTGTAAATGCTGGCATTATATGTTACAGTAATTATGTACTCTGGGCTACTGTTACAGTGTTTGTCTGCTGGATAGTAACCTGCACTTATGAAGTGAATACAGTTGTTTTTTGGATAATAGTAATATTTATAGCCAAGATTATTCATAGCAGATGTCCTGTGCATATAAGTATTATTAAATATGCTTTTAACTTTCTGGCCTGCCATGTTGAAGCATTGTGAAGAGAGATTTTTCTCTTTAAAATTAGATGTATTAAGCAAAGTTCAGAAGTAAAATCTAGGGCAAATAAAGGCCAACATAAGTGCTATAAAAAGAGATGAGGTTGTATTTTAACTTTATGTAGAAGCAAGGAAAATGGGTACTTACTACCAAAATTGCATTATAGTTGCATATTTTGACTTGTCAGAATGTGATACTTTTGTTGTTTATTACCTCTAAGTGTTCTGTTGCTTTTACCTTGAAATCTGACAACCAGGATTTAAAGATCTGAACATCAGCCTGTGAAATTTACGAACTGTGTTAAATATATTGTTGTAGCTGTACTATAGCAGAAATTGTTATCTATAATTTTAAAATACCAAAAATATGTTCTCTATAAAATTAAAATACATGATTATATATAAATTATGTTCTCTATAAAATTAGAATACAAAAATTGTCCACTCTGAGGGGACAATTTTTGTATTTTAATTTTAGGGCAGAAACTGCATTATTTCAGCTACCTTAATGAGCAGGCTAGGTGTAGTGCATTTATATATATTTAGATATGAAAATATTATTTCCTGTTATAAAATCTAAAATGCGGCTTAAGCTGATTAAGGGAAACTTTATCACTTGGCATTTCTTGCTGTTTCTTTTAATGTCTAAACATTTTGAAGGGATGCTATACTTTCAGAATGCTTTTTCAGTATAGCTTCACTAAATAGATGAAAAAGTCCTAATTCCTCCTGAAGTTAGTTGGATGTGTCAATAATACCTGAAGAGATTATTTCTTCTACTCCACAGTGTGTATTATTTGATAGAATTAGATCTTGGTAAGGGTTTTTCAGTATAGGAGTAAATTTATTTCTATTCTGTAACAAGAACACTTACGCCTTTTTAAAAAGCATCCTTTTCAACATAACCCTGTTGGCATTGATATTAATTTAATTTTCCTTTGCTGTCTCTTTCCATAAATATGTACAGGGAGATGAACTTTGTTTAATCTACAGAACAAGCATGGTTGAATCTGAGCCTGAAATCTCATTATTCTCCCTTGAGCGGGTCTTAAAACATACAATAGTCAAGGTGAATAGTTTCGTTCTTAATTGTGATGATGTCTGTACATAGGTAAGAGGAAAAGCGAGTCGAAGTTCACAGCAATTTGAAACTCTTTGTCTATGAAAGAGCAAATTCTAGATTCAGACAGATTTGATCAGAAAACCACCCAGATATATGGGGATTGTGTGGGTGTAAGCAAGTAACGTTTGGGCCTGTGTGCTTTTTATTAAAAATCTCTAGAGAAGGATATGTAACATGGGTAAATAAGGTACAGATTTGGAGTTAAAGGAAAGATCTGGGTTTCAGTTTGGTTTTGATTTGGTTTTGTTGGTTTGGGCTTTTGTTTGGTTTTGTTTTGTTTTTTTTTTAAATCTGTCAGTGCCACCACATATGCTAATTCAGTGAGTTTTTCATGGACATCTGCCCTTCATTAGAATAGTTTGAGAGTTTGAGAAGTCATGACAGCTGTAACAGTGAGCTTGTAATTCGTCGTTTGTCAGCATATTATTATACTATTTAAAATGAAGGAAGAAATTAAAATAACTAACTAGTATCAGAAGTGTGCGAATAAAGCCTTGACTTGACTTCTGAAATATGCTGAGATTTCTTGCTGCTCGTATTCTCTGACAAGTTTGTTGCGTCATGTTGCCTGAACAAAATGTCAGGAAAAAACTTCTTTATATCCTCTACCAGCATGCTCGCTGTTTTAGTAAATACAAACAGTCCTGTGTTAGTGCTTTTTAGTTCTGTGTTTCCATCAAGCATGCCAAGATGTGGATTTTTTAATGTGGAAACCCACACTGTAGACTTGGAATGAGCCCACAGATCTATTTCATATGGGATAACAGAGAGTCTTAAGATCGTAATAACTCTCAGTTTTTAAGTAACTGGTAGATCAGAACTGGGGGCATAGTTGATGGGATAGCTAGCTCATGGTATTGCTGAATAGTTGAAAAACAGAATTCAGAGTGAATGGTTTTACACTTGCAGGATTATGTTGCCTACTTAACTTCAATAACTTTTGGTTTTCATATATATTTGTGTGTGTGTGTGTATATATATGAGGAGTTCAGCGGGGGGGGTTGGTTTGTGTGTTTATTTTGTGGCTTTCGTTTGTGGGTCGGTTGGGGTTTTTGGGGAGGTGGCAGTGGTATAGGGTTTAAAACTGCCAGCTCCTGAATTATTTTTAAGATGCTTATGGCAAAACTCTTCAGTACGAGCATTACTGAGCTACTGTGACAAAAGCATTATTTTATTAGGACAAAGACACACATCCCATGTGTTCTTTCCTTAAGCATGTAAGAAACACAGGCAGTTTCTTCTCGAAAAGCTAACTTCAGTTGTTTTTCTTTGTTCAGTGCAGCATCTGCCATGTCTACAGAGGGGCAGAGAGTGGATGATAGTCCAAGCACTAGTGGAGGCAGCTCTGATGGAGATCAGCGTGAAGGTGTTCAGCAGGAACAAGAAAGGGAGCAAGTTCAACCCAAGAAAAAAGAGGGGAAAATATCAAGCAAAACAGCTGCTAAATTGTCAACTAGTGCTAAAAGGTACGATGTTTTTCCTGGTTGTTTATTTTCCTTTCTTTTCTTTCAGCTGCCCATCAGATCCATGTATTGACTCAGTATATTAATTTTCTGATTGTTTTATTGTAACACTCCTGTTACTACAGTGTAATAGCCTTTTGAGACTGATCACAATAATGAGACCTGTGTACTTTTTCCTTTCTTTGTCAGTTTGCCTCTTTCACATGGTTTTAATAGTTGCTTGCATGATAAAAGCTGACATTTTTTTATTGCTAATAAAACTCAGACAGTTTTGTAGCCTTATAAAATATATCTCTGTATATGTATGTATGACTGATGTTGAAACTTGTCAGTGTAACTTACAGTTAATTAGCCATAAACATTTCAGACAGTTCAGTAACTCAGCATGTTAGGACTACCATAATACCTATTGCTATGAAGTACTGCCTTTTCTTTTCCCAGATGGTCAGGTCAGAAATACTTGAGTGAACAACAAATGTATGTTGGTTTTATTACTTTAAACTGTGATCTGTATTAATACCCATTTATTTTCCTTCCCTTTTCTGATTGAGATGAAAGGTTGGTTTGTAGAATAGCTATTTAAATTATTCTATGCTATCATGTCCATCTCCAGCTAACGATTGTCTTGTGTGGACCAGACAGAAGGAATTTACAGCTTAGTGTTGCTTTGCTAGTACATGTAGGGTTGTTAGTCTGGGCAAGTGGGATTATAGTGATTGAAGTTAAAAAGCACTCATAAAATAATCTGACAAGAGACCAATTCTGCAGACTGTCCTGATGCAGAATTCCCAGATCTTGTTTCCTTGCTAGTCCAAGGCTGTGTGTAAACTACAAGAGAAAACACTAGAGTTGTACCACTGTGGTGCTGTAACAGAGGAGAAGCATCAAGCTCCTGCTGCCATAATTTATGAACATATGAATATAGTCAGAGTCTGTAAATAAACATGTGCATACATCTCGTCAGGATTCAATCCTTGTTTTGCTTTAATCTGTCCCTTACCAATTAAATCCTTTTCTGAATTAAGGTATCCTTTGTCTTTCCAATGAGGTACTGTCGTGCTTTTCTTCTGCCATAGATACCTTTCTTACAGCTAGTTTTCTTCATCTTTAATTCCCTGGAGAAGTACTTTCTGGAGTTTTGTTCCTGCTATGACACTATTAGGAGATTACCTGGTCATATCACTTACAGAAAGGCCAGCAAAACTTGCCTGTGTTTGCTTTTATGACAAGAAGGGAAAAAACCCCCAGTCAGCTTTCACTGCATACCATGGTGTTATTAATGTAGTTAATTCTCACAGCCTTTATGGTTTCTGTCTTCTCTTTCATCGGCTTCCTGCTATTATTATTTTTTAAATATTAGGAATATTGGATTAGTCATGACTTTTAAGGTCATAAAAACAGTTTCTAGCATCTTTAGAGAGCAGTCTGTGTATTCTGAACTTTGTACAATGCCTGGTGTAATGATGCTACAATTCTGACAAAGGCCTGTGGACGCTATCCTATTAAAAAATTAATAATGATATGTCAGAAATTGGTCTATTAATCTTAGCTTTGTATCTTCAAAGCTTAGAGCTTTTATCAACAAGCATTTTACAGCGATAAAATTACTTAAACCTTTTAAAGTTTAATCATATCTGCTTATGGTTCTGCTGAAACTAATTATGCCGTCAGTTGCTGACATCAGTACATTTGCCAGTTAGACTCTAAAGCTAGTTTCACATGTGTAGTAATATTGATTATACATTTTAGATACACACATTTGATTTTACATTTTAAAAGCTGGCATGACTTACAATAGTTCTGTAGATATGTGTACAGTATTTTTGAAGAGAAATGTATTTTAGGAATGCTGGTTGTCATAGCACACTGTGGAAGGGTAGTGGAAACAGTTTTTATAGTAATGGGAGTTTTCACTAGTATCATTATATTTTTTTTCCTGTTTTTGAATGTTCAGTAGTTTGTCACTGTGTTAGAATTGGGATTGCACCTTCTCTAATCTGGCCAGATTTTCATATTGTAGGTTTTGTTTCTGTGCTTTTTAATTAAAATTAGTAGGGTCTCAAGGAAGCTAAATCAGAAATTAAAATAGAGGCTGAAAAGAGAGGAGTAGCATAAAGTAAGGAAAAATGTCTTAAAGTCCTCAATATGTTATAAGCATTCCAGAAATGGTCTGTATAAAATATCTTCAGAGTAATATTGTTGTTTTAGTTCATTAGGAATGGGAAATAGTGCAGGGTTAATAAGGCTTTACTCTGGTACTGTTATTACAGTGAAGGGAGTCACTTCTGCTAAAGTCAGTAGAATGCTCGAACAACAGAGTGTAGTGCAGTTGTGGCTTTGGTCAAGATTCCTTAATTCCTGTTAAAAGCATCAAACACCAGCAAGTTCACTGCAGCTGAAGTCACAGGGTACAGTCTTTATTCTGAGTTTGGAAATCAGATTTTCTCACTTGGAAAGCTTTGTCGTGCGTATGGAATTGTACCACAGTACAATGAAGAAAGGTTTGTGCATCTCTATTTGGAAAACTCTTGTTTTGCTTTTCATTTGTATGTTTATATAGTCAGTAAGATTTAAAAAACTCTAAGTAGCATGAAATTTTATATAAATCAAGATTTAGCAGTGTGCTGACTTTTGCTTGTGCAATAGTAAACTGATCCTGTGTCTTATATATGAATATACTGTTCATGCAGCTTAACTGCTTTCCAAAGTGATCTGATTACAGAGGCTGTATGAAACCACTTAAATTTCTATTTGAATAAGATTTTTGGCACTGAGATGTACAGAGTTTCTTCTGTTAGCATTGCTGTGGATGGCATCAAGAAGGCAGAATGCCATCACATGCTGTCCTTCTCTGTTAATACTTCAGGACTAGCTGCTGTACAGGTGTAATAGCTTACAGCATATGTCGTGCAGTTTACCGGTCCTTCAATTTTCCTCACCCAGAGGGCATCACCTTAAATAGCAACCTTTCTTACCCAACATGTCAAGATTGAGAAACTCGCTGCATATCACAATTACAGTTCAGACATGGAATTGAATTGCTGTCCTTGAAAACAGCAGGCATCTTGTTACCTCTTAAGTAGCAAATCTTAGCATGACCTCTGGATTGAGAGAAGTGTAACCATTCTTGGCTGACATAGTAGCTCAACAAATAAATGTATTGTTTTGCTTGGCTCCTGAAAATCCGTAAACCTTTATGTCCAATCCTGAAATTTTTTAATAAATATCTGTGCCTACAATGAATTGTGAACTGTACAACTTTAGTTGTAATCTTTTCGTTATTCAAAGAAGTTGCAGCCTTGAGGAGCAAATAAGTGATAGATTTAAATTGGTTCAAAATTCAACAAACCCGAGCAATTTTCCCTTCCCACTCCCCCCCGTCCCCCTTTTTTTTTCTGAGAAGTTTATCACAGCATCTGGAAATGATACTTAGCATGTTGAATATGATGGCAAAATATGGAGTGCTTTTCCTTACACAGTACATCCTTGTCATTTATGTATCTTTCAGTAAGTAAATGAGAATATTTCTTCTCCTCCAATATGAACCTAATGATCTTGAGATGAATTTCCTGCTCAGTCACAATTTATTTAGTATTGAAATACATACCAGTGACTGCATTTTTAAGAATTTTCGAAGTAGTATATTCTTCAGTATAGGATACTGATTCATCTGGCTTTTATGGCTAGAGAGACATGTAGTTTAGAAAAGTGGATGTGGTAAAAATAGTTTATTGTCATGTAGTCCTTTATTTTACTTCTTTTCTATTAATAATGTTGGGAAATTCTCTAACATGTTCTAATGTGTCTCTTAGCTTTAGAGAGCTGTTTCATGAAAGAAACAACACTCAGTCCTTTTTGGCTTTGTACAGTAGTATGTGTCTGTGAGAATTAATAATATTTGAAATCCACAATGTATTTTCATGCTTCTGAATTTACAAGTAGATTAACCTTTGCACCTTTACGGGTAGGCAACTGTGTTAGCTCTTTTCGGTTTGTAAAATGGAGGGATTTTTTTTTAGTGTGTGTGTGTAGATATATATATATATGTGATAGATAAGAGTCAAATGACTTCTCTAAGACCAAACGAAGTATCAGATCTGACATTGCAAATTGAATGTTTTATGTGTGCAGCCCAGGGCTTTGATTACTAGCAAGAGCCTCACCCCCCTGCCATCGTCCCCGTTGTCCAATATGTGGTAAACCATAATGTCATTAGTTTAAACTGGATATATATAATGGTTTTAATTTAGAGGGTTTTTCCTCTTTGATATCATTGAACATAACTGTTATTGGGGCAGAAAATCCAAAGAAACAGATGCCAGAAAGGACCCTGAAAAAAAATGTGTCATTGCCAGAGGCCGCATATTCTTGCGGTGAATCCTCTGTGGTCAGCGAAGGAAATGAGGCACGTCCTCTCTCTCCTGTGGCAGGTTCTGAGGGCAGCTCAATGGGGGCATGAAGCGACTGCCAGAGCACGTGCGAAGGGCCACTTGCACACTGGAGGTCTCTATCAGTGCGAGGCTCTCTGGGATTCTGTGCGATGATTTAATTGTAACTTTGAATGCTGTGACATGTGAACAAGCTACGTGTCAGCTGTTCTACAGAAGCTGTTTGTGAATGAGCTCTCAGCATGAATGCAAGGTAAATTAAGGTTGCAACAAAAGAAATGTAAGGTGTATAAATTAATTTTAGTTTGGGATACCACAGTGTAGGAGAATAAAGATGGACATCTTGCTGAGGAGCGGTATTGTATGGTGGGCAGTATTGTATTAATATGTTTATCTTGTTTGTACAAAAATAATCATGAATTAAACATCTCTTTGTCTTAGATGTTTGCAGGAGCAGTGATGTCTTTTGACCATTAATAGACAGTGCCATCTGATCATTTTTTATGTCTTGAAGCAGAAAGCTGGTTTGTCCATGTCTGCTCAATCACAGAATAGCTTGATAAAAGGCCATTTTAGTGCTCTTGGCATTAGATATTTTGGGTTGAACTTGAACAGATGGAGAAAATGAGAGACAATGAGAGACCGTTTTGTTTTCAGAATGTAAGAAATCTGGGTTAGAATTTAGGAGGAAGAATGTAAAGTTTTTGATCTAGGACTGAAGTTGTTGAAGTTGTCAATCCATTCTTGACATGCCTCATACTCACTCTAATGCCATGAAATATTAACTGTTTTTACTACTATATGTAAAACAAGGGAATGATCTCTTGACTCTATAATAAAGTGCATCATTCTGAAACTTCAAAAAAAGCTGAAAAAGCAGAATAACTCATAAACCACAAAATTGAAGTTTCCATGCAACCTAGGTTTTCTGTAGTTTGAATTTGTGATAGTATAAATTTCAAAATCATGGCAGAATTTTGTAGTATACAGAAGAAATATTTTAAGCATTCCCACAGTTATAAGATCTCCCTTCTAAAAGTTGTCATTTGTTACGATTGTTTAAATGAGCTGTTTTAAAACAACATTTTTACTGTGCTTAAACTTCACTAATTAAAAAATGGGATGACTTTCAGCGTTACTACAGTGATTTTGTCCTTGATTAAGCAGACTGTGCCTGTATTTTTTTAAGAAAGTTATATTTATTGGAGGAATTCTGTATGCTGGAGATACAAACATTTCAGTGAGTAGAAAAAGCAAGTAAAGATCAAATTGCTCCCCCTCTACAGAAATAACTTTGTGAGTTTGTGTGTAAGTAGGGTGTACACCAGCTCTCTATATGTAGAGTATATACATCCAGCTGTGGCAGAGATCAGGTATTCAAGGACTTGACTGGGAAGCATCATCCTGGGAATGTCCAGAGATCCTCAGCAACAGAGTTGCTCTCCCTCAAGTTAAAACTCTGTCACGATGCCTGTAATGTCTTTATGGGTGACCTGGAGGATATGGCAGAATGCACTCTGAAGTTTTCAGATGGAACCAAGTTGGGTGCGAGTAGTGGGTACATGCAGAGGCATTTAATATTGTATATGCCAATATACCTGAATGCTTATTTTGATAAGACATTTGCTTTGCCTGTATTTATATGCATAGAAGTTAGAAGAAATTCTAAGCATCTGGAAGAGTATTTTTATCTTTTCAATGATCTCATCAGGTCTTAATAAATGATTATTACCTCTGCCTACAAATCTTGCCCACGTATGTCCTAATTATTTCAGAATGTGAATGATAAAGGCTTGAGTTTCTGGTTCAGGCCAGTTCTTCTACTGCTGTTGATTCATTTATTCATTATAGCCATAAAATCAATTCATAGTTACATAAGGGGAATTTTGATAGTGGCCGTGAGACTCCTTAACATGTAAGATTGTGTTTGGATTATAACATTATATAAAGAGTTAAACTGCTCATTTTTATATTATATATGCCAATATACCTGAATGCTTATTTTGATAAGCCATTTTCTTTACCTGTATTTATATGCAAAATGGGTAGCAGTCATTTTTAACAAGATATGTGTAGGTCAGGCCTGAACCTTTGGCTTGTGGCTTGAGCACCTATCTTGAGAATTTGAGTGGCATTATAATTTCTTTTCTAGTGTAGGGAATAATAGGAATAGCAATCTGTTCGGTGCATGAAATCTTGTGAAGGAGAAGGCAAGAAGGAAATACTGAGGATATATTTAATTGTTTTTCTTTTCCTTCCTCCTAAATGTTCATGGTTTTGCACTGAAGTAGCCTATATAAAAAAGCCTTGGACATAGTTTATAGGGCAGGTGGCATTCATAGTCTTGCTTATGGTATAATACTCTGGCAAATCTTTGGGAACTGTAAACCCCTACAAGTTCCTTTGGGAATTCTGTATCCTATTCTGCATACTTACATTTCTTCAGAGGTCAAGATATGCAGATGCTGGTGTAAGGGAAAAGAGCCCCCATTGCCAGCTGTGGCAGAGATCAGGTATTCAAGGACTTAGCTGGGAAGCATTAGCCTGGGAATGTCAAGAAGTCCTTAGCAACGAAGTTGCTCTCCCCGGAGGAAGAGCTCTGGCAGGATGCCTGCAGTGTCTTTATTGGTGACCTGGAGAGTGCACTGAGAAGTTTTCAGATGACAAGCAGCTTGTACACACAGGGACAAGGCTATGGCTCAGAGGGATCTGGCCAGGCTGCAGGAGAGGGTTAACAGAGAGCTCATGAAATTCAGCAAGGACAGATGAATTCCATGTACATGCAGCGGATTTACCCCCTTGCATAGGTACATACTGGGGATCACCTCTGCTCAGAAGGATGTGGGGGCCTTGGCAGGCAGCAGGCTCAGTGTGAGGCAGCGACAAAGGCTGGGCTGCCTCCTGGGTGGTATTAACAGAAGCATAGTCCGTAGACAGATGAAAGAGATTTATCTGCCTTTACTCAGCTCTCATTAGACTGTAATTTTTTCCCCCCAGTAAAAAGAAGGCAGGTGTCAGAGCAAGTGCAGCAGCAGGTCCCCAGGCTGACCAGGGAGCTGGAGCACTTCCCTTTGGGGGAACCTGTTATCAGCCCCCCAGTATGTAGGAGGTTGTCAAGTCCTGGGTGGGCTTGTTCTGGGCAATTTTCCTTTGAGTTAGGGGGCTTTGCCCTGCCAGTACAATGTACATTAAGAAAATAAATATTCTGGAGGTCAAGAACTATGAGATGTGTAGTCAGAGGGGAAATAGAGAAGGAGGGTGTGTGAGATATTTAGTAATTGTGTAAGTGAGGAAAGGAGCTGAGAATCCTGACCTATGGAAAAAGTGTGATTTTCTAGGTGGCTGCTCATGGCATTTGTTCCATATTGGAGGTTTATTTTCCAGAAAATATTTGGGTTTTACTTCTACGTGTTCTTGCACAGATTTATGAAACATTATAGATCAGCTTTCAATCACAATTTCTAATAATTAGATTTTGTTACTATTGATTGATATAGAAATGCTCATAAAGATGAAAGAAAAAGATTGAAAAAAGTCCTGATAATGCCTTTTTTTTTCTCTTAAGAATTCAGAAAGAACTTGCAGAAATTACATTAGACCCTCCTCCAAACTGTAGGTAAGTTCACCTGGATTTTATTAATTTGGAATATAGAAATGAAATGTATGGAGCTGTGGAAATTGCATAGGGGACTGGGATAAATTTTAGCTATTCCTTTGTGCTGATTATTTAGTAATTTTGGAATAAGAGCTGGTATGTTATATATGTTGCCTACATATAAGGAATTGATATGACATACTTTCTGGCAAACAAAGTAGCGGCATAAATGGATGAACTCCATGATGCATTAATAGATACAGGGCAAATATCAAATCACCCTTTATTTCAGATACTAAATCAATAGTATTTTGTTTGATTCAGTAAAATGTAGTCTTGGTGGCAGTTGCTTGATATATTTGATTCCTTTCTCTTGCAAGTTATTAACACACCATGAATACAATGGAGAAAGGAAAATGTTATAGGCACAAACTGTTAGTAGTTTTCTGACTGTGTTTGTGGCAATCAATTGCGGTATTTGATGGGCTCTTGAATTAGGATATAGCATCATACAGACTTTCTGATAATGACTGTGCGCTTCTTTGGTTTGGGTTTTTTATTTTGTTGTGGTTTGGTTTGGTTTTGGGGGGATGTGGGTTGTGTATTTTTGGTCAGTTATGTTTACTTCTGGTATGTTTAAAGTTTGCTTTGAAATGAACGATGAGGTAGACCTTGAAACCCTCACTGGCTGGTGGCTGGGGCTGTATACAGTTGTTTTCAGATGGCTGTCTGGGGCTTCTTATCTGTCAGCTTGTGACATATGGTCAGTGTTGGAGCTGGGCCAGCGCTGCACATTGCTGTTTAAAGGAGCCCCTGCTACTGCACCTCTCATGATGAGAGGTTGGGCTCAGTGCAGAAGAATAGCTTCCACACGGTCCAGCCAACCCATTTCCACTGATGTGGTTAGTAGGTTTCATTCTGTTAATGCACTAAAAAGAAAGATTGATAGAAATGGCTGATTGCATGCAGCTTTTATAATGAATCCCAGTATGTTTCAGTGTCGAATTAACTAAGCAACTGGTAGTAAAAATGACAGTCAGCTTTATTGTTTTGGTCTCTTGACAAAAGTATGTGTAAGAAAATGCTCTAATAAGATTTGATGTGTTTGTGCTGGATCTCAAGATTTAAGTCAAGTGGCTGTGTACCAAAGTGCTGCTTAGTGAAGTAGCCTTGCAATAATAGCATTCAATGAGTATTTCAGTCAATTAGGACAAACAGTTTTTTGCTGGATAAAACATTTTAATAGCTAAGCTGTTCTGTCATGCTTACGACTGTGTGTGAGTCTTCAATCACATCAAAGCTGTTTCATGTGGCAGATTTTACTTCGGTGTTGATGACTGATGCCTATTAGTGGATTGATTTGCTGAGATGAATATGAAACTTCTGTCTGTTGTGGAAGAATGCTTAGGTCTTTGAACTGAGAGTAAAAAGCTTACAGGTTTTTACAGCACTGTCATTTTTTCTAGTTTTCTGAAGCCTTCTGTTTATAACAAAGCAGTTGTTTCAGTATACAAGATACTATTATATTTGATTTTTTTTTTTTTGCTAGCAAGTGTAAAATAAGCATTGGCTGTCTTAGTGGAAAGCCCTTTGGTGACTTGCAATTTACAGAAAAACAAGTGAGCTGGAGGTTTCCTGGGTTTGTTGAATTATTTACACTAATGATAAAATAGCAATAAAGTGCACTCCATGATGCTGTTTTGCAAAATCACAAAATTACATCTAACTTCATGTGTCTGCTGCTTTAGCACTGTTCTTAAGATGCAGAATTACTCCATGTTGTGATCTTGATAGATAACCATTAGTAACTTCACTATTAGCAAATATGTTTTTATAGTCAATACAGAATCACTTCATTTAGTTTTATGCTTTGTTGACATAGTCTAAACAGTGTTTTCATTTGAACTTCATCTGTTTTCTATTACAGTTAAACATTACAAAATAAATACATCAGCCAGGCATGATTCTTTAGAATAATGAGGAAAGCTGAGCAGTACAGTATATTGTACAGTATATCTTACCCTAAAGTATTGATACATCCTTTCTTGTTTTCAGCAAAATTTACATCATTGTTAAAAGACATGTTAGCTTCTTCTATTAAAAAGCCCAACCATATTTCATAAAGATAAGTTCATTCCAATGTAGGCCACTTGAAATGGTTGTGATTCCACCTTGCCCTCACTGTGTGTCCTCTTTCATATATAAAATAAATCATGACTGGCAATAAGAATGTGGTAATTCCAAAAACTAAATGTCATAGAAGGTGTGAGGAAAGTATTATTCAAGAATACAGCTATCCTAAGTAGCTGCTTAGGAAGTTCTGATGGGAAGGCTGTTTAGCTGAATTGGAACTTAGATGCAAGACTATTTGTAAGACCTTTCTTTAACCACAGCATGCCAAAGATTCAGGTTTCTCCCATTCATGAAAAAAGCCCCAAATGGAACAGTATCTGTAGCACAGTAGCATCCCTCAATTGCATGGTAGGCTACACAGTTGCAACAAGCTCCAAGGCAGCTGCAGCTTCCACTGCTGCAGCAGCTGTAATCTTAACATTTCCCCCGTCTCATCCCTGTGAAGGGAATAGACTGTACAATCTTCGTGTTTGTTTGGAAGACAAAAAAAGGTCTTGTTCACAAATATGCCTTGGAATTGGCAGATTATCACTACTGGGACTTGCAGCATCTTTCCAAAACTGTGGAAAGCTGTGGGTTTCAGAGTTCCTAAAAAACCTGTCACTTTGGCTTTAGAAGATTTAATACTATAAGAAATTAGAGTTGCCTGCCTCCCTACTTCTTCCTTTTCTGTACTTTGGGCACTGTGCGATGGAGAGAGTCCTCTTGGCTCCACAAACTTTGGCTCCTTCCTCAGGACTGAGAATGTATAATGTTCTACATGTAAAAAAGCCAAGCTGAGGAGGGGGGGGTGTGGGAGTTGAGCAGTGTAATCATTGCTATTTTTGGAGGAAAGCATGTCGTAAAAAAAGCCTGTTATACTTCACATTTAACAGAAAGAACTGGATGGTTTTCAGTATGTGTTGTCCCATCCCTCCCCCTATTTTACTTTTGTATTGAACTGAATTTACTCTCAAGGACAGTCCTGAATGCCAAGCAGGTACATTTATGTTTTAAATCTGCAGCATTGTGAAATTTCAGTTTGTCAGGAGATGATATACCTAAATTGTAGACATTTGCCACTCTTGTCTTTTTTTTCCTCTCATTGAGACATCAAAGCTTGATCACTAGAAATGGCACACATATTATACTCCTGAGTAGTGCAGAGTATAGCTTTTCTCACAGGTGATAAGATCCTCATATTTAAGTGTCATTTTCCTATATTGCCTTGCTGAAAGAGGGGAACAGTTGGAAATACTTGTAGCTAAAATAATGCCTTTTCAAACTTCCCCATATTTTCGGCTGTGTTGTGTATAAGACAAAAAATTTCATAGAATACAACTTCTTGTATACTAGTTCCCTTCTGACTGGCAAGAGGACAACATCTGTGTGGCAACTTATACCAACTGCTTACATGGGAAAATAATATTTGGAAAGTATTTCATGTATTTTTAGCTTCTTTCAATGTGAACTTAGCAGCTGGAAACAAGGAGAGCCAGCATGAGGTGAATAGCAGCTCTCTGTGGACACCACTTGGAGCAACTGCTCAAAATTTTCCTATTAAGTCACCAATATTACCTATCTTCCCCTTCATGTTTTCTTTGGGTGTTCTCTAGTGTACTTTTCAGCATTCTTCTCTTTTCTGTGACTTACTGCAATTGCTATTATGTTTTTTACGTTTCATTTCTTTTACCCTCTAGCAATATCGGTAATGCTTGAGGCTTAGAAATATACTGTGAAGGACTGTGCAGCTTAGTGGGCAGAATGAGTCTCACTGCAAAACAGTTTAAAATCCTGTGTGTAGTCTTATCTTTTCCATTTGTTTGGAATCATTACGTTAATTCCTTGCTTTTTATACTATCTGCAAAATTGATAAAGCAACGAGCATATGTGATTCTAGTATTTTGCTTTTGAAAACTAATCACACTGATAATATTTAAAACAGTTCTTTTTGGGACGATGTTGAGAGGAGCCAAGTGGAACGGCAAAACTTTAAATTTGGCTTAGGGAGAGAGGTCAGTGTGCCTCATGGATATCTCTTGTGTTACTAATGACCGTATAGAGTCCAGCATTTCTGCTTCATACTGCTTTGGCTCTGTTTCTGCTGAAATGTTGAGGCTGAGATTATGTGAATTCCAGCAATTTCAGTTGTTGTTCTTCAGGCCACATTTAAATTCCTACCTAGTGCTACTTTAAAGCTAAAGAGATGGCATAAGTGTCAGGAGCAGAAAACATAAGGGAGCACAATATCAGGGAAAGACTGGGAGGGAGAAGATGGTCAGCCTTGCTCTAAAATGCAGAGGGAGAGAAGTGGAGGGACCTGGAGCAGCAGGTACAGCAAGTATCTACCCTGCAATTGTGCTCAGTGATTTTGATTGCTTGTCTTGGGGAGGCATCAGTCTCTTGCCACAGGCACACGGCTGTGATGCATGTAATGCTAATGTGTGAGCAGGATAAAAAACTGGAGTAAGAAATGCTTTCTCTGAACATTTTTCTTCACAAACATTTCCAGCCTGAATGCAAGCTCCCTTCCCATTGTGTTACTCATGGAGTTTACTGTCTGCCTGTATAGAGTTATTTTGATCCGCTGCGAGTCACCTTGAGAACATATGACACAGAACAATGTCTATACCTTAGCCTGTTCTCTTTAAAATAAATAGCAAAACTTAGTGAAAAAGATAAGCATGGAAGTGGTTTATACTAGGGTGCAGGATCTTGTTGGTTTTAAATCCATGATAAGGATGGTTGAAAATTTGAGTACTCACTGCAACTGTTTTATGTTTTACTTTTGAGTCCCTTTCTGCTTCAAAAACAGCAAGAAACATGCCCCAAAGATATGCAAGTTAGCAATCACACTGGAATTATATTTTATAATAGCAATCATAGTGTATTTTATCATATAAATTAGATTGCGGGGTTTTTTAACTGGTGAGGTTTTTACATTTATTACCTTGGTACCTTGAAGTAGCTTGGATGAAAAGTGTCAGGTTACTTTTTAATATGTAAACTTTTCATTGGTTTAGTTATTTTCTTTTAAGACAATGCAGAGCCATAATTTGTGCTTTAAGCTCTGAAGTATGTAACTATATTAAAACATGTCTTAAAAAATACCTGTTCATTTTCACTGTAAAAGTGGCCTTTCAATGTCATACTGTTTGCAAAGCATTTGTTTTTTAAAAATAACACAGATGTTTCTTTTCATGAGTCTTCCATGGGTCAAGATGCAGTGTGCTTGGAAGGCTCTCTAAAATACAGCTGATTTTTTTTTTAATGATCTGATATCTTTGAAAATATATGTTTGATTTGAAAAATTATCAGAGAGCACTGAACTTTTTTTTTTTTTCATTGAATAAACTGAGTTTTCAATATCTGCTCGATTGCATTATGGCCTGTGCTTTTGGGATGATTTTAGGATTGGTTATGTGCAACGCTTGAAAGCTTTAGGGTGTGTTGTGGCCATTGGTGGCTTGAAACATTAGCAACTTTCATGAAGGCGAGAGAGGTAATAAAAGAAAGGCAGTAAAGGGAACCTGCCACTGGCTGCCTGCCAGGTCTGGCAACTTCACTCAGTGATGACGATGTAAGGAACTGTCTGACAACACCCATTAATACCTCCCGGCTTAACAATACCTCCACATGATTTCTGCCAGTTCTCCCAGTTTTTGAATGATGACAACTCCTCTCCCAGGAGGAGAAGGAAAGAGAAACTAGTGTTAGAGAAGAATAAGAGTACTTCAGCAATCCCTGTGTGAGTGCAGGTTTAGAAGGTCAGGGAGATGCCAGAGCACATCCTATGGCACAGCTGAAGCAGGGAAATGAGATTGGGACGTAAGGAGGGGTCCTGAAGATCACACATTCCTTGAAGCAGGAAAGGGCAGCAGAATGCTCAAAGAGCAGCCTGTGATGGACATGGGAGGGTTCCTTGATATTTGCAATGTGCTTAGTGTAGAAGATAACTAAATCTCTGGTTTAAATTGTAAGTTGGGGAAGGTGGTGTGAAGGACTGTAATGAGGGTAAAACGAGACACTTTGATGCTCAGTGTGGGGAATGCTGAACAGAGACGTTCTTTTCCAGCAGTTTCATATTGAGTTGCAGCTGGTCCTTGTAAGTCAGTTTCCTACAGTGTACAAGAGCAGTTCCCAATGCTTTCAGCTCCAGAGTTTTTCAGACAACCTTTCATAGACACTTCTTTTGCCTTCTCCCAAATAGCTAAACAAAGGTGTTGATTTAGGGTGGGAGATTGTTTTGTTTTGTTTTTCCTATGAGCCAGAATTTGATTTATATTATGAAATTCATATTTTATATGCATGTTTTTGTAATCTCCTTGATAAAGCCCTCATAAGACACACAAAAAAAACCCTTCCCCCCCAACCCCTAAAGTAAGTGCGTTAAATAAACAATCATTGCTTGCCAGCAAGGGAAGCAAAACCTCCTTGACTGAGACTTTACATCATTGCTAGGAGACTTTGCAAAGAAATACCTGAATATGTAGCTTTTATATATACTTAGCTATTTTTGTGAGGTTTTTCTTTTTATTTCCTGAAATGTAGACTAATTTCTAGTATAGAAACTATGTAAAGGTCAATTTCTTTACAGAAATTTGAGAGAGGATAATTATTTGGTAGTGTGACTGTAGTAGGTACTATTGCACTGAACAAGCAGACACTGACTGCCATTTCATGATAATCATGTAAAAAAACATGCTTTTATTAGCAGCTCATTACCCTTTAGTAATTTACTCATTATTGAATAAATGAGGGAAATGGAAGATATTTTGTCTGTTGGTTTGGACTGACAGCATAATGAAGTATTTGTTTTCTTCAATAAATGGCACAATCTCATAACTGCCTAACACTGCTGTCTTCAGTAAACCACATTTGAGCAGAATTTGAATTCTACTCTTCCCTGTAATACTTACATCTCCTCCCCTTGGAAATCTGTTTAAAAAACAAATCAGTCTTTCTCAGTTCCAATACCACAATTGTACAGCTTTTTAACAGCTATTAACTTTTAGTGCACTTTATTTTGGGGGAGGGGGATATTGTTTGTTTGTTTGTTTTGGCTTTTTGTTGTTGCTGGTTTTGTTTTGGGGTTTTTTGCATAGTCATGACAGTCTAAGGCAATGCTGTAATTTTTCTTTTGCTCTTGGGATATATGGAATGTGTGCAAATTAAGAATTAACAGATTAAATTTAATGAAATTGATTTCCAAAATCTCCTGGCAGAAAAGCTGCAGTTTAGGACTAGAAAGTCATGAACTAGTAACGGAGTGTGCTCTGCAATACTTTGGAAACAAACTATGAAATTGATCTGGATGCTGTTTTCTTGGTGAGCAATAAAACTTATTTATGCTGTACTTACACATTTGCAGCTTCGTTACAAGCTTTTTGGGGTATCTAATTGGCTGCAGCTTTGAATCATATCATAAACATGCCAAATGTTACTAATTACAATTAAGATATCTCCTTGAAATAATCTTCGTTTTCATTTTCGCTGACAATTTTTTTTTCCACTTATTTACATGCCTTTAATTTTTCATTTTAACAGTTCTTGCAACACTTTATTTTTGTTTCAAGGCTGTGGAATTGGATTAAACAGGGTTTTTAAATACTTCCATGTTGCTTGGAAAGAAGCCAGTTACTGTGTATTGGCTTAATAGAAACCATGCTTAGCAGTGCCTCACATATGGCAGCTCATGTTTGTGTGGTAAGGCATTATGTATTTTAAATATTACCTTTTATGCGATAGTCAAATTTATGCCAGAATCTGAAGTTTCCTCTGATTAATGTTAACATTCTGGGTTTTTTTTAGGGAGAAATGTGTAGTCAAATACATAATTTACTGTCTGCTTGGCACAAAGGCCATATTTATGTGGCCTTTATTAACTTGAGATGCATACTGTGCCTAGAGAGGGCTATAGGTGAGTGATAATATGCTTTCATGACACTTGTAGCCTTTTAATGTTGTAAATATTGTGGAGGCCAAGATGGTGATTCTCTAAGTAAGATTGAATTACAAGGCTTTGTGTTGAATTTAGTATATTGAGTTGTATTTGAAGAATAAACTGTACATGGTTACAGCAATTACTCTTGGAGTAATGATGCAGCTGACAACTTAATTCTTAAATTTCTAAAGGTTTTTTCTGGTTTGGGTGTTATTGTTGTATTAGGTTTTTTAATTATTTATATCTTACTGTAACTTTTATGGAATTTGGAGCTTAGTATACCCGCTTAGAATATTAAAGCTTTTAAAGGCATTTATTCTGGATTATCTTGCTGTAGGCAATCTTTTTGTATAAAATTTCAGCAGTGACTTCATAGTAAAATTTCTTTATCAGAAAATAATGTTCTTGTGCAGTGGAGAAACAGTGAATAATTCCATTCTCTCAAAATGATTGCATTATTTTTAGTACACATTGGGTTTTGGGGGAGTAGGGCTTTTTATTTCTGCCAGATTAGCTGATGTTTGATTTAACTTTTGTTTGGGAGGTATTCACGGTAAACACCCCTGAATACTTACATCATAAATCTAAAAAGAGGTTTTTGTCCTTTTTATTATAACTTTAAAATTGTCAAAGGAAATCCTATCCTTTCTATGACAGCAGTGCAGTATCTTCTGCATATATCATAATTCTATGGGTAATGTAAAAAACCTGTGGTAACAAACTGGATTTTACTCTTTAAGGTGTTTTAATTCTAAAGCGGCTTTTATTTTTAAGTATCTTGTTACACTAGTTCATGATTAGTCTGTTTACACATAAGAAGGCAGTATTTAGGATTCTATACTTCTGAGCTAAATAGATAAATATTTTTTAAAAAATAATTTAAGGTATGCTTGAGATAACTATATAGTGTCAACTGTATGGTCATTTTACCATAGATGGGATCTAGAGAATTCTAAAATTCTGTACAGTCTCATTATTTGCTATCTTAGGTAGCCTAAATGGGATAAATATTGCCTACAAAATTATGCATGTTATAACCCTTCCAGAGAAGATGGATGGAATGTAACACATTTAATTTTCAGGGAAGTTTAGGACTGCAGAATTAGGTGCCTGCCTAGTATGCAATTTCAGATTTGTTGATATAAATAATTGATTGCTAAGCTGATAGCTGTGGCATTTAGGGTTGCAAACCAGGGATTTTAAAAACCTTCTAAATTTGGGGCTTGCAGCCAGGATGGATTCATAGGAATATTGGTTTCAGAATCACTGCAGTAAATGCAGTGCCAGGTTTTGCAGCAGCATGAAGTAACCATGGATGGAATTCATTAAGCGTTCTAGGTTAAACTGTTGGCTGAAGTTAACTGGGCTCAAGCGTTCTGCAGGAATTTTGAGAAAGACTCGTGTGAAAAATGGACCTTCCCATTATTTCAGATTTTGCTGGGTAGCTTGAAAAGCAGGAGATTCATGACTTCCTTGGAAGAGTGTCTGGCTTTTGATTACAGGAGAAAAGTTAGCCTTGCTCCATGTTACACTGTAGTGTGTTCCTTTTTCTGCAGCAGGCATCGTGGGACACACTTGGGTTTGCTCATTCAAAATACTTTGTGGGAGTTCACTTCTTGGCACTGCACCTTGCCGAGAACTCATATTGCTGGCTGGTCAGAAACACAACCGTGGCTTCTTGTATCTCCTGCATGCAGTCTGCCACATTGCCTGCCAGAAACAATCCTTGGAGTCACTTTGTGCCTCGGGTACAAAGAGCAGGTTCTTTGTCTCCCTTTCCCGAGGAACTTGTATGAGATCTGCTGTAGTTTGGCTCAGAGAAAATACTTGGCTCTAGGGAGGGTAAAAACCCAACACCTAAGGTGTCCCTCCTCATAATTGGCTGTTTGTTTATTTGTGTTCTCTTACACATAAAATAAGTTCTGTCAGTCTGTAAAACTGTTTCTAAAAGAGGGCTTGCTTCACTGCCATGTCTTATTCACAGCAATGTCCTGTTGGTAGCAGCAAGTAAAAGTAAAACACTTTGACACAGTGTGCACATTACAAAAATGAAGTGTCATATCAAAAATGGCTGTAAACATTTTCACAGTCACTTGTCATTACACGTTTGAAGGTGGGAAATTTTTAGAGGAGACGACTCAATTTTTTCCTTTCCTGCATGTCCAGGCTGCCTAGAAGGGAAGACGTGTTTACGTAGTATAGGATTTCAGTGGGCTGTTGTGGACACAACTACTACAATTCTAGTCGTTTGAGTACATTCCTCAACAATCTGTCAACACAGTGATTAAGTATCAATGCAAGAGGGCTATTTTGAATCTTGATCCAGAATTAACCAAGTTAATTTGGGGGTTTTTTTGTTGATACTTTTTTTTGTTTGTTTGTAGACTGTAGACTTCGAAGAGTAAGGTCAGGTGATCACAACTGTCATTGCTATAGAATACTGTCTAGCTGATAGGCATCACATAATCAATTTGAAAATCTCATTTGTGTCTGGAATTACTGTAGTGTAAACCAGATTTAAATTCATGATTCAAGTGTAATGGCCTTCTGCATCATGGGCCTCCCTAATGATATTTAATTAATAATGTGTATCAACCATGAGTCTTTTGGCGTACATGTGGGGCTTGCATTTTCAGGTGGCTACAAATGCAGCCTCAAGAGCCACAATGTGGTGGCTGTAGGATGACGCATTCTGAAGATGTTCTACAACAACCTGCTTGCTCCTTACTGAATACAAATAGCTGAGGGATGACAGATATCTCAGTTTCAGTAGAATCTTTATGATTTTATGATAATGATAATTTTATTCTGCTGCCAGTACAGAGCACTTTGCAGACTGATATCAAGGTTAATTGTCACTTTGAGAAGAAGTGAAGCACAGTCTGCCAACCTGATGCTCTGCTCAGCTGAGAAAGATAATTGTTATTCAAGTAGTATTTAAATGAGCCCAAATGCTGATAAATACACAACCAAAATACTTTCCTTTTTTTTCTCTCTCATGTTTATTCACTGTGCTAAAGAATGAGGTCATCACTGTGTATAAATACCACTAATGGACGTTGTAGTGAAAACATGCTGAGTATTTGCAGAACTTACCAGGAGTAGGTTCCTCCTCCCCAGGCGTGTGGGCTGAAGGGAAGTACTTTAAACTTGAGTTCCTCTTGTCAACACATCCTAATTCTTTTCTGTTGCTGGTTGCTTGTAGCAGTTGTACAGTTACCTTACACATGACTCCTTACGCACTGTGACCTGACCTTATGGGTGCACCTGAGAGGTTTGCAATCTGTACCAGGATTTGCGAGTTCTTAGAGTTATTCCATGCTCTGCCTCTCTCATGGTGATTTTAAAGATAACTTTAATTTTTTCCCTCTGTGCTTGGGGTATTGCAAGGAGCTCAGCACCCAGAGAAACAGTGCAGAAAGATGCAACTGTTGCTATAGGTTGGAAGGTTGGATTTTTTTGTATTCCTGGTAGCTTCATGGCTTTTTAAGGAAGATGGTCAGCTGTATGCAGCTAAGCAGTCCTGTATCCCAGAAAGCAGTGGACTGTCCCAAAATCTGGGACTGACTTTATTCAATTTACATAGACCCTTTTGTCCTAGGGTCTTCAAGATGAAGATTTTACTGTGGATTTTAAAAGATTGCAGTTGAATAGAATGCATGCATTTCATTCCACCTGCTACCCCTCGAGATGATTTGTTTTTTCCTCCTGTGCTGTTTGAAAATTATTGGCTGCAGGAGTTTCTTAGTCTTGAAAACTTTTAGTTAATTTTGATACAACAATAAATATCTTTATTACTTGCATTGCTGTTCTTTGCTGCACTGGCAAACTGACTTTTTCCTCATTCACATGAAAACTTCCAATCTATGTTTAGTAATTTGTTTGTTGCTAATCTTCCAGTGAAGTAGGTGGATTCTGTTTGTTTGGGTTTTAGTATTTAGGATGTTAATTTGATGTAATTTGTGGACTAAATTAATAACTGATGTAACTCTACTAGACAGACTATATTATAAATATGCCAAGAATTTGCACAAAGCACAGTAAAATGATAGAACCGTTACTTTCAAGACTTTATGAAGTAAAAATAAACTTACCTTAGTGGTTTATGTCAAGGGAATGATTTTTTTCCGTGACAATTCATAAATTTGTGGCTAAGGTATTTGCATATTATTACTTTGTAGGAGGACAGTTTAGTACTTAACTGGCAAGAGACTACTTGTTTGTTAATTCTGTTATTTCATATGCATTATAGTCCTATGGCGAAGAAACGTAAGTGCTTAAATGGCTTGTTTTCTGTCCTAAACACTTCCATACGTTCCTGTAATATTTTTTAGAGTCTGTATGGCTTAGTAGCTTTCCACATGACTAATGCAGATTTTAACAAGCAAAATGGAAAAGGGCCAACTCATAATTGTTAGTGCAGTGGCATAATCAGCCATACATGGTTTGTTTATTATAGCTCAGCAATAGAAGAATGCTTCAAAGAGAAAACACACAGACATGATTAGTAAGTAGCACAGTGATGTGAGACTGTCCAACGACAGAAGCTGTCTAGCTGGGTTATTAATTTACTTCAGGATATGCTTTCATTTTTCTTATCATAAGGGGCACTGATAATGTCAGATTTTAGTAGCCATTTACACAGAGTTACTAAGAAAAATATACATGAAAGGGTTTATTTCTGGGATGAATGGATGTGTTGTAGAAGCGTGGTGAATGCTACATGTTGTACAAACCTGAACTCATCAGAGCTTGCTTAATGCAAATAATGAAAAGAGGAGAAAATATCTGGCAGAAAGACAATTGTTTTTGAGTAATAAAATGTTCACTCAGATGGTTATCAAAGATACAGGTAAGTAACTTCAGCATTTATGTTGTAGCAATTGCAAAGGCTACAAAATAGGCATTCTTTCTGGCTGTGTATCGATTGACATGAAATGGAATTGGAAATAGCAGTGCAGTGTGATAAGTAATGGGGTGAAGACTCAATTGCATAATGGTTGCTGTTACTGCTTTTCAATCTTAATTTGCTGAATTTGTTGGAAGCAAGATTTAAAACAAAGAATAAACCCAAAAAGAAACAAAAAATGCTTGTCTATAGATAGAAAAAGGTAAATTTGCTGCTTATATGTGGAGAGGCAGTGTATTAATATATGTTTTTCAAAAGTAAATGCTATTCAGTCCTAAAATTTCCACTGAGTTTACAGATTAATTTTGCCCACCATTTCACTCACCCTTTAGCAAAACAGTTGGCTTGCAAGCCTTATGCTATGTGTTCTTTCATACCCCTGACACAGTGACTTGAGTCATCAACTTTTTCTAAGTATGCAGGCTACAAAAGCTGATGAATTGGTTGCATTAGTTTTAAACTGATTTTAATTAAAATGTGTCCAGATTTTTTTAGATTCTTTAGTTTCTGTCTTATTTAGGGTTATATTAAGTCTATTGATTTTTAAACTGAATCAATGTAAACCTTGTTTCTAAATGTTCTTTCAACTTTTTCACCATTTCAGCTAAAAGTAGTCTTAAATTATGTGTTTTTCTTGAACAGTGTAAGTTTATAGATAGGCAAGCCTGCAACTAGGTGTTCCTTTTACTTCTTTAATCCTTAGTTCTTCCTGAAGAAAAAAAAACCCAGAAAGCCCAAAAACTATGTAGTGTGTTGGGGAAATATCAACTAATTTGTAGCTAACTTCTTCACCTCTTCGAATTTTATTGGTTTCAGTAATTTTATTGGACAGGAAACTTACCTTAACCCAAAAGATATTTTTGGAGGCAAGATAAACATCTGCTGTACAGCATCATTTTTGATGGCAGCTGCTGTGCAACTTCTGTAAAATGAAATTCTGTAGAGAACAGAAAATTCTGGGAGATCTCATGCAAGTGAAGTATAAATACCAGGAAGGTGTAAAGGAGGTGAAGCCAGGTTCTTTTCAGATGTCCCCAGTGACAGGGCAAGAAGCAACAAGCCAAAAGTGAAACACAGGTGGCTTTGTCTGAACATCAGAAAACAGTTTTTTCACTCTGAGGTTGGCCAAGCATTACCACAGCTCACCCAGGGAGGTTTTGGAGTCTCCACCCTCAAAGATACTCAGAAGAAGTCCGGACCCAGTCCTGGGCAACTGGCTGGAGGTGGCCTTGCTTAAGCTGGGGGTTTAGGCAAGATGACCTCCATAGGACCTTGTCAACCTGTGCTGTTTCTGGAATTCTGTGATCATTAAATTGTAACTTGTTTGTTGGTTTTGGAGTTGGGTTGTTTGTTTCCTTTTTCCTGTTGAAAAGCGCAAATAGTCCAGCATTTTTTTGAGTTGGTCATTAAAAGAACCTAAGTTTCAATTTCTGTCCTTTTTGTGGGCTAAAACAATGAAAACAGTTTAAAAACAGACAATGTGTGGTGGTTGGCTCACATTTTGTGAGTTTACCTGTATGTAATGTATAAACATGTTCATTGCAAATTTTGCTTTTGTTATACCTTAATAAACCAGGTGCAGTGTTTCTTAGGGAGGTAGAATATGGCTTGTGTTGACAGATAACTGACTGAAACTAAAGGTTGAATTTAAGAGAAGCCATGGAAGGGATGTGCACAACTTTTGCCCTTTTTGAAATGAGTTAATTTTTGGCCTGACATTTAAATTCACTAATTAAATCTTTGATTGAAAATTTTACAGAACCACTTCATTTGAGCAGCATGCAACTATTTTTATCACCTGGATTGCACTGTTTTATATTCAGACTTCTAATAAATGGAATTGGCTGACTGTTGTCTTTTAGTAACAGCGAAGTTTAATACTGTTAAGTGCTTCCACTTGCTTGTTTTACTGAAGTGTATATAAAGTCTTGAAGAACTCTTCTTTATACTGAACACAATTTAGTTGGGTTTTTTTTTACACACTTGAAAGTTACTGGACTGCTTTGGATTTATTCTGTGTCCTTTTGAATAAAAACCAAGAGCCAGGGAGCACCTGATGACTTTCTAAATAGGTGCAGCTGAAATCCCTCCTAAACTTATAATCCATTTCACATACTCAGACACATCCAACCCCAAATACAGGAAGAGGTCGATCAACACTTAACCTCAGAGCCATCCTGCAGAATTGCCAACCCTCTGTTATTAGCAGTAGTGTGGCTCCTGGTCTGCATGAAGGAGGATCCATGTCTCTCCCTGGCATGCCAGAATGGTAGTAAATAGTTTAAATAACCCCCACACACATTACTCAAAATATTCTTTCATATAAGACCAGTAAACATTCTGGTCCTTTCATTTTCTTCTAAAAGCAGTAACTAAATAGATCAACCAAAAAAAGGAGTAAATTATACACTTAAACTTTAATTGCCTGACAATTGGTATTCAGTCCTCAAAAAAAGGCCTTGCTGATGATGCATTGGGCACTGTCTTACATAAAGAACTAGCATTGAATACACTAATAAAAAGTTTGGACCATTGCAGTCATGTCACATGCACTAAGTTTCAAATGTCCTAAGTTGCAGAAGATTACTCTTAAGAGGCAGGAGTGGCTTTCCTGAGATGGAAAATAGAGGCATTTTTCACCAAAGAAGAAATTATGTGAGGGATGTATAGCTAAAAGGTTGTGGACATTATTCAGAATATAAAAACCACATTTAAAAAAACCCTATATGATAATATTTTGTTTGACAAATAATCTGGAAGTCTGTCAAATAAGTGCATGTGGGTCAGTATCATATACCTGTAATTTGGTGTTGAAATTTCTTTAAAAGTTTACAAAGTTTAGCAATAAAGTTTAAAAATTTATGGGCATATGTTTTTTAAACAATGTTTCTTCTGTTTCAGAACTTTTTGTTAAAAAAACCCCAAACCAAAACCTAACCTCAAATCTTAAAGAGAATCTTTGAAGGTCTCTGCATTAAGCCTAAGTATATTGATCAATCTGGAATACAGTTTTTGCATCACTTTGGTAGGTTTTGTTTTTCCTTGCTTCAATTTGATCAAAAAAATATATATATATATAAAAAAAAACCCCACAGTTATTCCTTGCAGTCCATTAACTTTATAAACCATTTTAATTTCATTTGTGGACAATTTGGTCCATTCCATACTGTGAAGCTTGGGTTCTCTTAAATTGAAGCCTTAAGAGTTAATGCTTCTGACTCTGACTTGAGTGGTTTGCGCCAGTAATTTTGTTATTAAAGTTGGAATTTTATTACTTAATTACAGTTCAGTGAGAGCAGGCAGAGAAACTTCAGCATTGTTTTAGGTAAGTGTAACAGTAGGAGAGGGATGTCCTGCTGCTGATGATCCAAGTACTGTTTAAAAGAGATACTTTCCTTCCTAAACAGCCACATGATTCCTCATGTAAGAAATAGATACTGCTGAAAAGCCTTTTGAAAATAGCTTTTAAATTGTTATCCAATTTTAAGTAACCAATCCAGGGGATAAATTTAACACGAGCCAGTTTGTTCTTGTATAAACATTCATGTTGTAAATAGTCACATGTTTAAGCAAATACTTTTTTTTTTACACCTTGTGGTTGGTGAACCTGTTCAGCGTTAAAAATGCCAGTAATAGAGCTTGTGACGTAGCAGTGGCCTTTTCATACCACAGAAACTAAAAGGGACTGTATTAACCTTGTAATGTTGTTGATAATAAACGTTGAAAATTAGGGAGAAAACTGAGTGTATTCATGGGGACTTTACTGGGTTATAAGTGGCAAGAATTTGGTAATGGTAATTACCTAAAACAGCAATAGCATTAAGTCAAACAAATATATTTTGGGTACTTGAAGCTTTCTTCCAGAGCATCTTTCTTGCTCTGATAGCTTCTGTTTTTTCTTCCTAAGTACTATGAAAACTAGCTATTTAATATTTTTGGTATCAAGATGTCCATCCCTTGTGGTGTTTCATGGTTTGTCCTAGACGCTTCAGTTAACTCCCTTTGTATTTGTTCATGTTCTTTCCCCTCTTGTTACAAAGAGGAGATGGGCCCTCTGGACTTATCACTCAGGTTTATATGGATAAAATGATTGACTCCAGAATGCATTTTTGGACTGTTGTTATTAATACTACTAACTTATTAGAACCATCTGGCAAGGCTTTGCACATCATCCACTAGTATTCTCCTGAAAAAATTCTGAGCTTGCCTAGGGAGACGGGAGACTGAAGGAGATTCCCATCAAAGAGTTGTATACTTTGAAGGGTGAGGGAGTATGGACAGGCTGTTCTGAGCCAGCTGGCCTTAGTGCCAGCAGACAGTCCTGGCATGTTTAATTTATTGTTATAGGTCCAGTCTTTGTCTTATACACCATCCCAAACAGAAACTGTGTGAATCTAGGCTTTCCAGGCTGGGCATATATATGAAGGGTTATATATAATTTCTCTGTTAGATTACTTAAAGGTTTCCCCACTTCCTGCTGGGTGCTATGGAAAGAGTGACTTTCATAGCTGTGTTTGGACTGTATTTACTCAGAGCAAGGGCCACCATTTTATACTGGGAAATACCTCAGTGGGCCATGGTTATGCATAATTGTCTAGACAGGATGTTTTGAGAATGTAACCCACTCTTCTGAATGCAATGTTGTGTTAGTATTTTGGAATTTCTGGGCAGCAGTAGTATAGTTATTCACGTCTCTTGAAACATGAACTTAATAACACCAATGTTAAAAGGTGATAGAAATTTCATTAAAATCATGTGTCAATTAAAAGGGACTTCAAAGGCTGGAATGGAACAAGGCACCTGCATGCCTTGCTTGTACCAAGAGATGAGAAGTTTGGCGTATGAGTCCAGCTGATTGCCAAGGTATAGCAGCTGTACCCCATTTAATTTTCTGGGGCTCCTGGCAGTGATGATGGTCGCTGTTGTTGGCCTTCCACCGTAGAAGCACTGTTCCAAGGCTGTTGCTTTAGGTATGCCTCTACAAGCTTGTCAGATTATGTCAAAAAGTGATATGGGGGAGGCAAAAGAAAAAAAAGAAAAAGGAATTATTGGATGGTTTTGTCAGCCAGAAATACAAGAGTTCACTTTATAGTGGCACAAAGTGTTGCTTTTTCAAGTTTAACTTCCAGACATAAAACATATAAGAAGAGCTTCCAAACCCAGTCCAGAACCAGAGTGGCTGTTAACCTGGTCAAAAGTTGCCAAAATGTACACTAATTCTTTAAATGGCTGCTTGGTGACTTTTTATATGGGATCATAATTGATGGTGTCAGTTTCAATAAATAATTCAGTAGTTCTCTGTCTTTGATTGTATAGCAGGATTTGTGGATAATAGAAGTCTGAGGACTAAGTGTGACTGATGAGAATGGATGGCACATTACTATCAATCTTGTCACTTTTTTACCACAGGTTAAAATTGAATTTGAGCTGTTGACCATCACTCAGCATATTTGTCCTCTCACTGTGTGTGGACCAAAAACATGCTCAGAAGGCAATTATTAAACTTTGTGTGCCTGAAATAACCAGCACTAGTTACATAGCCCCAGTGCCAGTGTTCCTGATTTTATTTATTTATTTATTTACCACATGGAGAGTGTGAGAATCTCTTGTTANATGTGAGGGATGTATAGCTAAAAGGTTGTGGACATTATTCAGAATATAAAAACCACATTTAAAAAAACCCTATATGATAATATTTTGTTTGATAAATAATCTGGAAGTCTGTCAAATAAGTGCATGTGGGTCAGTATCATATACCTGTAATTTGGTGTTGAAATTTCTTTAAAAGTTTACAAAGTTTAGCAATAAAGTTTAAAAATTTATGGGCATATGTTTTTTAAACAATGTTTCTTCTGTTTCAGAACTTTTTGTTAAAAAAAACCCAAACCAAAACCTAACCTCAAATCTTAAAGAGAATCTTTGAAGGTCTCTGCATTAAGCCTAAGTATATTGATCAATCTGGAATACAGTTTTTGCATCACTTTGGTAGGTTTTGTTTTTCCTTGCTTCAATTTGATCAAATATAGATATATATATATATATATATATAAAACCCCACNAAAGAGATACTTTCCTTCCTAAACAGCCACATGATTCCTCATGTAAGAAATAGATACTGCTGAAAAGCCTTTTGAAAATAGCTTTTAAATTGTTATCCAATTTTAAGTAACCAATCCAGGGGATAAATTTAACACGAGCCAGTTTGTTCTTGTATAAACATTCATGTTGTAAATAGTCACATGTTTAAGCAAATACTTTTTTTTTTACACCTTGTGGTTGGTGAACCTGTTCAGCGTTAAAAATGCCAGTAATAGAGCTTGTGATGTAGCAGTGGCCTTTTCATACCACAGAAACTAAAAGGGACTGTATTAACCTTGTAATGTTGTTGATAATAAACGTTGAAAATTAGGGAGAAAACTGAGTGTATTCATGGGGACTTTACTGGGTTATAAGTGGCAAGAATTTGGTAATGGTAATTACCTAAAACAGCAATAGCATTAAGTCAAACAAATATATTTTGGGTACTTGAAGCTTTCTTCCAGAGCATCTTTCTTGCTCTGATAGCTTCTGTTTTTTCTTCCTAAGTACTATGAAAACTAGCTATTTAATATTTTTGGTATCAAGATGTCCATCCCTTGTGGTGTTTCATGGTTTGTCCTAGACGCTTCAGTTAACTCCCTTTGTATTTGTTCATGTTCTTTCCCCTCTTGTTACAAAGAGGAGATGGGCCCTCTGGACTTATCACTCAGGTTTATATGGATAAAATGATTGACTCCAGAATGAATTTTTGGACTGTTGTTATTAATACTACTAACTTATTAGAACCATCTGGCAAGGCTTTGCACATCATCCACTAGTATTCTCCTGAAAAAATTCTGAGCTTGCCTAGGGAGACGGGAGACTGAAGGAGATTCCCATCAAAGAGTTGTATACTTTGAAGGGTGAGGGAGTATGGACAGGCTGTTCTGAGCCAGCTGGCCTTAGTGCCAGCAGACAGTCCTGGCATGTTTAATTTATTGTTATAGGTCCAGTCTTTGTCTTATACACCATCCCAAACAGAAACTGTGTGAATCTAGGCTTTCCAGGCTGGGCATATATATGAAGGGTTATATATCATTTCTCTGTTAGATTACTTAAAGGTTTCCCCACTTCCTGCTGGGTGCTATGGAAAGAGTGACTTTCATAGCTGTGTTTGGACTGTATTTACTCAGAGCATGGGCCACCATTTTATACTGGGAAATACCTCAGTGGGCCATGGTTATGCATAATTGTCTAGACAGGATGTTTTGAGAATGTAACCCACTCTTCTGAATGCAATGTTGTGTTAGTATTTTGGAATTTCTGGGCAGCAGTAGTATAGTTATTCACGTCTCTTGAAACATGAACTTAATAACACCAATGTTAAAAGGTGATAGAAATTTCATTAAAATCATGTGTCAATTAAAAGGGACTTCATATGCTGGAATGGAACAAGGCACCTGCATGCCTTGCTTGTACCAAGAGATGAGAAGTTTGGCGTATGAGTCCAGCTGATTGCCAAGGTATAGCAGCTGTACCCCATTTAATTTTCTGGGGCTCCTGGCAGTGATGATGGTCGCTGTTGTTGGCCTTCCACCGTAGAAGCACTGTTCCAAGGCTGTTGCTTTAGGTATGCCTCTACAAGCTTGTCAGATTATGTCAAAAAGTGATATGGGGGAGGCAAAAGAAAAAAAAGAAAAAGGAATTATTGGATGGTTTTGTCAGCCAGAAATACAAGAGTTCACTTTATAGTGGCACAAAGTGTTGCTTTTTCAAGTTTAACTTCCAGACATAAAACATATAAGAAGAGCTTCCAAACCCAGTCCAGAACCAGAGTGGCTGTTAACCTGGTCAAAAGTTGCCAAAATGTACACTAATTCTTTAAATGGCTGCTTGGTGACTTTTTATATGGGATCATAATTGATGGTGTCAGTTTCAATAAATAATTCAGTAGTTCTCTGTCTTTGATTGTATAGCAGGATTTGTGGATAATAGAAGTCTGAGGACTAAGTGTGACTGATGAGAATGGATGGCACATTACTATCAATCTTGTCACTTTTTTACCACAGGTTAAAATTGAATTTGAGCTGTTGACCATCACTCAGCATATTTGTCCTCTCACTGTGTGTGGACCAAAAACATGCTCAGAAGGCAATTATTAAACTTTGTGTGCCTGAAATAACCAGCACTAGTTACATAGCCCCAGTGCCAGTGTTCCTGATTTTATTTATTTATTTATTTACCACATGGAGAGTGTGAGAATCTCTTGTTAATTTCTTAATTTCATTGAGCCTAATTTTCTTGTAGTTTAGCTACAAAAAAAATTTGCACTTGTATTTACCATTGCAAAGTCAAACTATTTAATCATTTCATGTGGTGAGAAAGGGCTTATTTGACTCTGATAATTATGATGAATGCTTTGTTGTTAAAAGCCATGGTCAATAAATTAAGATATTCTAGTAACATTTGTTCTTCTCTGTGTCTATGCTTGACACAAGGACAACTGTCTTTGGCTGATTCTGCCTAACTGCCTGTTTTGATTTTTTTTCTTTATATCTCTTTTTTGCCTCAGTTGTAGTTCATGATTCATCATCATGGAGTCTTTTCCACTTTTTAGTCATCTTCAGTCCTAAGTGGAATAATCTGATTGATTATACTTGGTTCCTGTCATACGTTTCTGTATCACGATGTCCAGTAATCAAGATGTTGGATGTTTCTTCATTTAAATGTGTCTAGGGAGACCAATAGACCATTTTCATCCACCGTATTTCTTCCTTGTTTTTCCTTGAAGATTTCTGCTTATCAATTTTGTTTCATGGTTCACCAAGCCCTTGAATATAGTTGGAAAGTGGTAAATACTACTTCTGCCATACCAGCCTTTCCCCTAACCTAAAACAGATCAGTCAGTGATAATATAATGTAATTGTAAGTCAAATAAACTTTCTTTACTTTGAGAGAGAATATATTATTACTACTTTCAGGAACTTACTTGATTGCAGTCTGTAGAAGAATCCTAACATTCTTTTAGCGTTTTTTTTTCCACATAAAAATAAAAGAGAAGCGCTGCATGAGCACATGACAAGCTTGGCTTCTTCCATATCCCAAAGGTTGTATTTAGATTGATTATCTCCCCTTACTCCCTTGCCCCATGATTTCTGTACCAGTATCAACTCTATTCAATCCAGACATTATCCCTCTCAAAGTAAATCTGAGCTCTTCCTACACCAGTTTCTTCACTGTGCTCTCCTCAGCAGCCCAGGGAATAGTGCTCAGAACACTCCAGAGCATACATATCTGCACTTTGAGCCAGAAGCTTCAGCTGAACTCATAAAAGTTGCTTCCTGATTTCTCCCAGCCCTTCCTCCACTGTCAGCACTCCTAGGAACCATGGGCACCTGTTTACCTCAAACCCTCTCTGGGATACCACACAAATGCCAAGTCAGGTCTGCTGCTTTGGTGCTTAGAAGTCTGGACATGAGCTGGTCTTCCCTGGTATAATTAAACTACCTATGTGCTTGATATTAAATCGCTGTCCACTTTCCTTCCCACTGTATGACTTTTTTTTCTCCTGAGCATCTCCCACCTATCAATAATAGGGAATAATACAATGAATGTCAATTGTTCTGTGCTGTCCCTGATGTTGATGTATGTCTCTACTTTTATTTATTAATGTGTTTTTTTTGGGATGGGTTTTCCGTGTTTATTTTTGGGATGGTTTGGTTTTATTTGGATTTGTTGGAGTTGTTTTTCCTTGCTAGGTTTGTGGGAGGATTTTTTGTTTGTTTTGTGGTTGGTTTATGGGTTTTTTTTTTTCATTTGCCCAAACTTTGTTTGAAGACGTGTATTCTTTATGCCTGGCATCTATAAGCTGCCTGCAACAAGTGCATACATGCTGCAGTTGTTACATATCCTGCATTAATCAGGAAATCTTTAGCTGACAAGTTGGTCTTAAAGGATTGAATAAGGCCATAGCATGCTCCAGAAATTATTCCTGTTCATAGCTTTAAACCTGTGCCTGTGTGTGTTCCAGTAGAGGCCAGAAGGTTAGTGCACAGCCAGTACATACCTTTTTGTGGTCTGACTGAACTGATGATGGCTTGATTACCTCCCTTCACCATGAGTGAGGCAGATCACTAGGGCATATTGCAAAAGCCCCTGTTAAAGCCAAAACATGCTTGATTTTAGTATCTGTGGAGTTGAACTTCACCTTTTGATGGGGAGCAGTGTGCAAAGGTATTTGGTAGACAGTTGAAGGTCCATTAAAACAATTCAGAACACTATTACAGGTGAATAGATAATATTGTTAAGCTGATTGCTACATTAAACTTTTTCAACTGAAATGAAATGCCAAGCATGTGCTGTTTGCATCAATGGATGAGGAACTGTGCCGTGTTTAATGCCCCCCTCCACACCTGTCTATGCTCATTCAGCTTTGTCTACAATCCCGATTTACAATTTATATCCTCTCCAGACTGAGTATCAATAAAACATGAACATATTGAGTAGATATAGTCATTATACATTTAAAATAAATTAATTTCTGGTACAGCTGTCTGGTGGCTAGAAGGCTTTCATCAAGTATAGACCTCAATAATAATATTTTACTTGAAGTATTGTTTCATTCACAAAACAGCATTTCTAATGTTTGCAGACACCCTAACATAATATTGGGTTTCTAGAAATAGCTAAATAGCAAATAAGATTATGTTTTTGTATGACAGTCATATGCACTCTGTACCATTTTCTGAAAGGATAATGGAGCACTACTATGTACTTAAACTGGCTTAGCTTCTGAACTCTATTTTAAACCTTCATAGCAGTAAGCTTGTATGCCGTAATATATGCTCATTTCTGTAATGCTAAGCTCACATTTATTAAAGCAACAGCTTCCAATAAATATCCCAATCTGTGAAATCACCTCCTACAACTACTTCTTCTTTCCTTTATGATGAGCAGATACCTAGTTTTTGTATTATTTTTATGTAATTTGGTTTTTCAATGGCAAAGAACTATACAATCACCATGTTGTTTCCGAAGTCTTCAGAGAGGAAGCTCAGTGGCTAATTTCAACCAATTTGACAGGAAAGTAGGAGTCTAAAAAATGCTAAATTCCTACAATAAGCCTACACACCATATGGCCCAGAGCCCACTTGTAATCCTTGTAGCTATTCCTTTCGTGTGCCAGTGGCCAGGGGGCAACACGTTCCCTTTCATCACATATTCAACAGATCGTCTGGAAAACAGGAGAGCCAATTTCTTCCAACAGTTTCTCCAGTTTCTCTAGTGAATAAGCTCACAAGCAGCACAAAGGGTCGAAACACACTTCTCGACTTCCTTTGGATAGGCAGAAGTCCCTATTTAGGGATATGCTTAATATTAAGAAGGAACTTTTTAAGAAGGAAGGAGTTTTGCAAGTACCTCCAATATTAAGGGATCTGCTGTTTTGGAAAGAGCTAGAACAGACAGTTTTTGTGGTACTTGCTCTCTTGGCTCTGTGCCTCAGGCTGCCAAATACCAGGTGCTGTGGGAGGACAGTGAGCTGACTGGCATTCTTTGTCTTCAGCCTTCAGAGATCTGATGGAGCTGTTGTTATGCAGGCAGTAATTTTAAGAAAAGATGTGGTTTTGTGAGGGGCTGTGGTCTCAAGGCTGGTTCCTAGTGAAATGGTTGACTGTCAGTGAAGTGCCTGATTCAGGCAAAATTCAAGATTTCTTTGGTCAAAGGATGGGAGGATATTAATTCCTGCAGAACTGTGGTCACTCCATAAGTTCTGCAGCTATATTTTTGACAAGAAGACAGTGCAGTATCTTTCTGGATCAACAGATAGAGAACATACCTTTTAGTATGCTGTAGCCAAGGAGATAAAAGTGCCCTCTGTCACAATTCTCATACTTTCCTAAAAGCTCGACTGGAATTAATAGCATAATTCTGTGTCTGAGCATATGTGCAAACCTACAGTTGTTGATAATTTAGCTGTCAGATATGTTGAATTAATATTCACCTTCCAAGTCATACAGCTGTATGATGTTAGCATAGACCACATTTAAAGGTAGGACAGAGAATCAAAACAGAACTGTATTATATTTTAGGGGTTGGTACATTCTGAAGAAGGAAGACGAGAGAGCAAGGTGCTTATTATTATTAAGGAAATTGGAATTTCAGGTTATGCTTGCTATTTAAGTCTCTCTGTTGTGAGTGGGGGACAGTTTTACTGGTGTTAACCTTAGGAGTTTTCTCAATTCCAGATTTCTTTACCCACTTTTGGTGGTGTGTAGAGGTGTGAATTTTTATTGTCTTGCTCAGATGTTGTGCTTTTAGGTAAGTGTTCTTGTGACATGCAAGTTGTGACACGTAGTTTGCCTGTGTATGTGTATCAATCCTGCCTGCTTCTTCCTTCCCAGTGCTGTCCCCTACCCTCAGTGGTCAAATTTCAGCCAATGTTGACAGAAGGAAAGAGGTTTCAGAGACACTGAATTCATATGAATTTCCTGAAAATCAGATGACTAATAAAGAGGATTCTTTTGCCCTGTGGGAATATTAATATGTAAATACAACCCATATTAGACATTAGAGAATCCCCATGGGGACTCAGCCCTGAGGCACAAACCCATAATAAACTGTTGCTTACTGGCACTGTCTTTTTGTTTCCTGTTTTTACCAGTTGATCTCCAGTTCAGGGCTTTTGGGGGTTGTGAGGACAGGGGAGAAAGAGAAAAGTAAGTTTTTCTGTGAAACTAAAAAAACTAGTTCACTTCTGTTTCTTTTTAAATTGTAGCAAGTTTTGAAAATTTGTTACTGTTCTTCAAAGAACTAACTTGGACTAAATCTGCCTTTTCTTTTAAAAGACAGTGTGAAAAGGGTTAGATGTCCTTGACTGAACATAAGTTGCAGTCTTTCAAAAATATTACACTTTGGCCTCTCTCTGACAGTTGTAACTGGAAATAACTGTTTCATCTCAGTTCTTGAGCTAATCCATCAGTTAAGCAGCATTTTGGTTTATTTCTCTTTAATTTTAAATGGGGAAGAGATACTTCAATTAAAGTGCTGCTAAATATTAGGAAACATGCATGGGACACAAAAACCTTGTAAAAGAAAAAGTAGTGGAAAAAGAAATATTATGCTGCTCAATTCTATTTTTGTGAATTGCAGTTATGAGAAGTGCCTCGTATTCATAAACATGTGGGTATATTTCTGAGTGGTCTGTAGAGACTGTGTTGCCCTGGATCAAAACTGAGCACTTCTTCCTAGACAAGCTATTGATTGAAATTGCAGGGAACTTGGATCAACCAAATACAAATACTACAGCATGTACATTACATTTAAACAATTTCTACTTCTAGAGGGGTAGAAGTATGCTATGTGGATTTTTTACAAAATTACATATATTTGGTCTTCAAGTTTGTGGTGTAATAATAGTCTCTGTCCATCCATCCTGTGCCCCCCACCAAAAAAAAAAACCAAACAAACCACCAAATATCAAAAAAAACCCCAAAACAAACAAACCCACCCACCAAAACAAAGAACAATTTATGCAGTCTGTTTTTTGGCTGGAATATGTAGATATGGCTTACATTTATGAGGTGTAGGTGTCCTGCAAGCTACTAATTATTTCATTCTGGAATGAATGTCAGGTTGATAGGGGATGTCAGTAAAAGAGATAGCAGTGTAGAGTGGATAACTGATGTTACAGTGCTGAACCAAGTCAGGAACACTCAAATAGATTACATGTATTTATCTGGGACGCTAGCACTGGGTTCCTAGGAAATCATCTGTAGGTAGAATTGGGATCACCCTCCAAGTTTTCTTGGATCCTAAGCCACTGTAGGAATTGCTTTTCCACCAGTCCTAGGAGAGGAGTTTGTCTTAACCCGTCTTCTATGGTAACTATAGTTACTGATTCCTTAGAGTTGCGAGGTGTATTTCATTGGCTGCGTTTCTTTTGCCCTCATTTTCCCCAGGCCCCCTGCAGGTCTGAAACACCACGGGGTATCCTCCTGTCCTCTGCCACGTTTCACATGCTTTGGAAAGGGACTGTGCTGGGTCAGGTGTTACACCTTCATCTGTTCAGGAGCTGATTTGCATTACAGCTAATGATAGATACTTCTGCTGATAGTGCTGAAATCCAAAGACTTAATGCTGCTCAGTGTAAATAGATATGGATTTGCCTTTCAATGTAATGTAAACAGAAAAGAAGCAGCTCCCTTTGAAACGCAAATGATTTCAGCATTAGGGTGTATTAGTGTAATGACAGCATGGAAGTCATGTCTGCTGACTTCTGAGTAGGTCAAGTAGCATATAGTGTTTGGAAGACCTGTATTTTTTGTACATGAATATAGCTTAAACTGAGACAACAGCTTCCGTAAAATGAATTTATTCTAATACAAAAAAGCCCGATTTACACAAAAATGTGTTTGCATTGTTCAGAATGATGGAAAGTGTTCTTAAGCTGCACTTCATTGCTCTAAAATGTTCAGGTTTTTGGTTCTTCCCCAAGCCCATAAAATAAATAAAGGTATCTTGTATTAAACAGCTGTATTTTAGCAGGAATTAACATACAAATGCTTGAGACTGAAAGTTTATAATGCCTTTTATCCTTTTCATGCTTATCTGTTTTAAATAGCTTCAGTGCTCTGTGAAGACAAAGGCACTGGTGTACATGCCACTGATAATAGACAGTGTGACCGTATCATGTATGCTTCCTTAATAATGTCTGACATTATCAGATTGATTAACTCAGCAGGGGGCTTTAATCAGATTTAACTACTGTTGGCAGCTGTACACTGGCAGAATAGTAATACATCAGGGAGTAATATTGAACTTCTTTTATAAGCT
Source organism: Hylia prasina (assembly GCA_013397195.1). Taxonomy (NCBI): domain Eukaryota; kingdom Metazoa; phylum Chordata; class Aves; order Passeriformes; family Sylviidae; genus Hylia; species Hylia prasina. The sequence continues at coordinate 360,554 of VYXD01016424.1, read as the reverse complement.
GTATTAATCTTGAAACTAAAATATGTACCATAAAAATTATCATTATTTCTAGTACTAATGCAAAGAGAAGTGAAGCTTACACATTGCTCACACAATTTCAGATCTCTTTTGAAATGTGCTTTACCAAATTTTCTGTTTTCACCAGTGCCAAATACTGATGATCTTCAGATGCTCCTTTGGTCATTAATGGAAGTATATCTTAAACATAGATATATCTTCTGGATTCAAAGACCAAGAAATCATTTGGGACTCAATGACTTAAGCAGAAAAAATAATGAAAATATTTCGTAGCTAGAGTTTTAAGCATTTGTGTATGTGACAAAGTAATGATAGTTGGGTTTTCTGCTTTGTCCTCTTCAAGTCAAATGCCATATGACATATTGCTTTAGTTTTATTTCATGCAGAATACTCTCAATATTAATAAATAAAATGCAGGCTTCAAAGATGTTAATGTAACATTCATTTATAGATCAATAGGTCAGAAGAGACAGCTGTGATCATCAGGTGTGACCTTCTGCCTATCGCATGACATTAAGGTTTTCCGAGTTCATGCTCATTTGAACTAAAGCATGTCTTCTTGAAAAGAATGACTTTTGATTGAAACAAATTAATGAAGGGGACAAGCATAGTCCTTGGCTATTTGTCCCAGTTATCCTTCGGGTAAATTGCAGTCTGGTTTGTTTTTTGGGGTTTTTTAAGTTCAGTTAAATGCTGATTCTACTGCTGCTACATTGTGTTTTTCATTAACTTTCTTTGCTTTGTATTTGTCCATAACTTCCTATTTGAAAACAAAATAATTCCAGTTCCTGGAGCATTCTTGTTCTACAGTGAGCTTTTTAAGGTTTTGACTACTGTTGTGTAAGGTGCCTGTGTTCAGCTCGTTTTTTGTGACAGATTATTGAATCTTCCTTCCCAAATCAAATTTTGTTGTTATTCTGAATGTACTGTCTGCATTTTTGTGTCTTGCATATAAGACTTTGTGTTTCTTGGTATTTCAAAGCTGCTATTTGCTTGTACTGATCTTATCAAGAATTTCAGGTTGTTTGACCTAGGCAGTTCAGGGGTTTTCCATTTCTCCCGTCTCTGTTGAAGCTGTAATTGTTATCAGTGAGGATTTAGTTTACTTCAGGTTATGAATATAAATGTGAAGCTACCGAGCACCAAGACTTGATTTTACAGGTTACTGCTAGACTGATTCTACAGCTCCTTTTTCAACTGTGAATAAAGTCCTGCCACTTTATTTTCTGCATTTCTTATATTGCAAGCAGATTGGAGGAGTATGACCTTCTCTCCTCCTCTGCCAGATTACGAGTCTTAGATGACTGACATCCCACAGCTAGTACAGCAGACTGAGCCGTGCTTAAACAACCATATCCTCATCAGAAAATTTTTTTCAAATTTTGTGGAAAATTATTTATAAATAGTCTCTCACATTGCTTAATTCACAACTGGAAGAGCAAGTTACTATCTTAATTTGTGGAGTCTTTAGTGTCCTGTCTGGTATTTTTTGTTTCGATCTCAAACAGTGGTAAGAGGTGCTGCATAAGTGAGCTTTGCAGAAGAGGGAATTGACTGCAGCTTGGAAAAGTCCTTATTTATGTTTCAATGCTCTGACATATCTTCAGATTCATACAGTTTCATGTCCATCTCCTCAAGGAGAGGTTGGATGGGGCACTGAGCAACCTGGTCCAGTGGGAGGTGTTCCTTCCCACAGCAGGTAAGTTGGAACTAGATGATCTTTGAGGTCCCTCCCGATCCAGGCCATTCTATGATTCTGTGATCATTGCTAAAATAGAATAAAGTCATTGGTAGGAAGTTAGGTGAGGAAATTATTAAAAGCAATCATAAATAATAAAATTGTAATGAAATATGTGAATTACTTTATAGAAATCTAATTTACTTTTTTCTCAGAATACCAAACTTCTCACTCCAAATGGAGCGAGATATTACAACTGATGCAATGTTCCTGCTGCTTTGCTGAGTTTATAATGGAAGCATCTCAGGCAGTGAGAACAGTGTGCATTTCATTATGTATATGGCAGATAATTTCATTTATATAGTGTAAGCAAGCAAAGAGATGTTATTTTGAATGTATTTGTGATTATACAGGAAAATGCTGTTGGGGACCTGTAAAAGAGATGAACATTGATCACTATAGCAGAGGTGGAAGAGAGTCAATAATAATATACATTCAAACAAATCAAAGTAGCATTTGAGCAGTTCAGAAATACTGTCATTTCAATAAGATGCAGTAAGAACCATCAAAAGTGTTGATAGTTCTCCAGTATTTCTGCATACTTGAGGGGGAGGGAGGTGGGAGAGATAGTAACTTCATGAATATGTCAGGTATGAAGAGGAAATACTTCTGAGAACAAGCAAATGTTTAAGCAGAATGTTACTAACATTGCAATAGACATTGGCATCTGGCAGTCATGTAATTTATGACAGTGTGTATTTAAGCAGCAATTGCCCAGAAAGGCAGCAGATTATAAAAATGTACATAAAAAATTTTTATTCTCGTTGTGCTTTTGTTATTGTGATTTTTTTTTCATTTCACAGCTATCCTTTGTAAGTCTAGTACCTCTGGGGCTGCCTTGCAGATCATTAAGGTGTTGGAAACTGCTTTTGAATGACAGAGTTTTACAGATTACTTTCCTTCCATGTGACAGAAAGTGTTCTGTGCCGCTGTTATGATAGATAAAATTGTTACCAGTCTGATGTTCTGTAAGCCCTATGGGGTATAGTGTATATATTTGTTTGAAAATATGTTATTTACAATTGTCATTAGTTATTTCATGTCTTAAGGCCTAATTAAATTGGTTTGTGGATCAAACTGAGTCTCCAGATTTACAAAAACAACACAAAAAAATACCCCACAAAAATAACAGTAGTGATTCAGACAAACCTTTTACAGACATATATCTCACACAGTCTTAAGCAATGCCTTATACCTAAATATGTATTTCCATGTTTTTCCTTGTTCAGGATAGACCTGAATAGCCCTTATGATCTCCTCAGCCAGTTATCTGTGTGGTAAGACTTACTCATTTTAATACAGGAAGGTACATTGAAGGGGTTCACATAGTCCAGTAAGTTTTTATGTGGGTTAGGTTGTTATTGGTAAGGCAGAGGAAAGAACATATTCTCTGAAAGGACTTTACTTCAGTGATGTATGGGATGCAAAGATTGATTAATCAGGTTCTCTACTTGCTGGCAGATGTTTTGTTCCATGTCCCCATGAGTATCACCTGCTCTGAAGAAAAAAATAAACTGCTTTACTGGCGAGGATAAATTAGAAAAAACCAAGTCAGTGTTAGAACAGTGAATTCAGTTGTTGTAAGAAAGAACTTAATGTATGCCAATAAATAGCCCACTTCTTAAAATTACTGAAAGATAATGCATTACCTGTACCAAAAAGAAATTTTAGGGAACTGCACAGTTAAAGATGTTCCTTCCTTGCTGCTTAGATTTTTGCAAAAGGGTTTTTGCCTTCTGTATCAGTCTTTGAATACCAAGTATCTTATGAATTTGAAGCTCTACTTGTCTCTAGCAGCTGGAAGGAACAGGCTGTCCAAAGTATTTTGGAGCTTGTGAGGCTGAATGCTAGGATTAGATCGCTTGCTTCTTTTGCAGCCTGCCTGCTGTTGCTTTAAAAAGGGATTTTTGAAGTCTTTCACACAGTTCCCCAGGGTTATCTGGGTTATCCTGAGTTTTCTTTTTCCAATGAGTCATTGCTACTACTCATGATAAGCTTCTCTGTTTGGTTTTTTTTCCACTGGTAGAGTGAGATTCACATACTTACTGCTACTTTGGTTTGGGCATATGGCTTAAGAAAAGAATCACAAGGTTTTTTTTAAAAAAAAAGTTAATTTTCATTCTCCTCCTGCAGCCAGATAGAATTTTCTTTAGGCTTGGGAATACAGCCTTACTAGTTTACTGTTGGTTATTAAATTCATAATTGGAAAAATGCATTTTTACCCTACAAAGAGAGGAAGCTACTTTTGCTGCAAAACATAATTATTTTTCATAAAAACTGTTATTGAGTTAGATGACAGAGTGGTTATAAACCATTTTCCACTTGTCACTGCTGTTCAGAAGAGTGGGTTTTTACAGCCCTGTTGCCATGGACCATCAAATTTTGTTCTGGGCAATTGAGTTGGGACTCAAAGATAGGACTCAAAGATGGTGGGCTCAATTTATTTAGTGTCTTAGAAATAGCAGAACTTTATATCTGATGACAAAGCTTTTAATTGTTAGAGAAAGCAACAGTAATCTCTTTTATAAGATCCAGGGGAAAAAAATAACTGAATATGAAAGGACAAAGGATGAGAGCAAACAGCTCTCATCAATAGATGTGTTATAGTGAACTCAGCATGCTGGAGATGTATAGAATAGATCATTACTGCTCTAAAGAAAGTGGCATTTTCACTCCCAATATTGAAGCAAATACAATTAGAGATATAGACAGTCTGCCTGTGGGAGTAGATCTTGCATCAAAAGAAAAGGTTTTTCTTTTGCTATAAACTATAACTGTAAAATAACTAGAATGTAATATTTTGGGTCATATCATTGTAGCAGAATTATTAATTTAAATATTATTTTTAAAATACTGTATAGTCCACATTAAAGTTGTGAAACCAAGACACAATCGTTACTGTGTCAAACGTTCCTCAATTTAGGGTGCTGAACAAAAGTGAAATTAAGTTTCTGCTTTCAGAGTGGGAGGGTATTACTTTTAGTTTAGTAGTGTGGCAGTCTTGAAGCTAAAATGCTAATTTTTATTTGGAATAAAGAAGCTGTTAATTGTTTTGTAGAATACTATTGAAAATCCATTAATGTACGGGACAGCAAAATCGATTGTGTGTCTGTTCACATTTTTACTGGTCCTTGGGAAAAATGTCATCATAGATTAGAAGAGTTCTGTCCTGGGATCTAAAAAAATCTGTATTCTTCAAGCTTTATTTAAAAAATGGCAGAGAAATGGCTGGCAATGTAGTGAAGGCATGCTATCTATATCCATTAACTTTGCAAGAAGGACATTGGAGTTATGTTGTATTATCATAAAAGGTGCTAAATTGTTCCCCTCCTGGGAAAATGTATCAAGAATTTGGTGGCATTTTACCTCAGCTAAATAATTAATTCCTCCCTGCAGTGGCCAGGACACTTACTTGGGTAGCTGACTCTCAAAGAGGGTGAGCTGATCCGCTCTTAGCACTGTACCCAGCTTCTTATCAGAAAGATTGCAAAAGATTGCAACTGTGGCACTAAATAAACGACTGGAGAGGGGTGGAGGTGAGAAGGTGGTTGTAAATGCTTAGGGAGAGAGTAAGGAGTTCCTTTTGTGTGTTTTTCTTAAGCAACTAGACTTTTTGAGAGTTCTTATAAAACTAAAAGCTGTGTCCATCCAGCAACCAGTCACCATTATGATGGAGCTAGGCAAGGACTCTGGGAGAGATAGGCATGGGTGACTGATTGTCATATCGATGTCAATTGTTCCAAATTTATGCCAGCAAAGTGCTTTAAGAGAATGAAAACTATAGCAGGACTAAAAACTGCAGTAGGACTTCTAAACTACTAAGCAGGACTTGGAACTTAGCAGGACTTAACACTGCAGTAGCATGTCTAATATATGCATAACTTCTGTTATTTTTTTGTGTCCCTATTTAATTCAAATCTCAGCTGGCTTACTTGCAGCTCTGTAAAGTTCCAGGTCAGAGTTCTATAATTCTTGAGTGGGATAATATTTTAATCAACCATTTATGTTAAATGAGCATATTCAGTCATGGACAATTTTAAGCAGCCTACTGTATGTAACATAGTTATTATGTAATTTTATATTGCAGCTATTTTACTTCCAAAACTATGGTGCTCAATTTTTATATGCTGTTATTTGAAATTCTGAAGAAAATAAACAAAGATTTAAGTAATCATCTGAAAATGTTAATAATTTGATTTTTTTTACACTGAAAGACACAGTAATAAAACCAAAAAGTAACTCTACAGATGTTTAAATGGTGTTTCAAATAGATCATCCACATAATATATTTTAGCCAAATTCAAGTATTTTTTTCAATTAAACATTTTAAATACCAAAATTGTATTGTTTGAGGCTTTGAACATTAAGAGTTCCTTATCAATCACATCATTATTCTTTATGGTATTTTTGCTCAAACCATTGGCAGTATTCAAAGCTGCCTTTTAGCAAAACTTCATGTTTCTTTGATACCATTTTATTTACAAATCTTATAAATAAACGTGTCAACAATAAAAAAAAAGATTTTTCAGTAACTTGAAGTTTCTCTGTACTTAATTATTTTTCTCACGATATTGTCCTGCTTTGACTTTCTAGGCTGCAGCTGGGGATCCTAAGGATAGTTATTCTGCTCAGTGCTGAGGGTTGCCAGGCCTCTCTGGGTCAGCATGGAACTCTCACTAACAGGTTTGTGTGAGAGCAGGGCGCATCCCCTACTGCATTTTGCCTCTCTGTTCAGACAAACATTGCAGGACAGTGTCGGGATAAATTTTTGTGATGGATACTGTTATTAAGCACTGGAGGAGGCTGGAGTTGCCTTAGTTTAGCTTAAAAATTTTGATCCCATTTCAGACGGATTATCAGTAGACAAAAGCATGTCAGTTATCTTGTACAAATCAACTTTTCAAGTTTCATCCTTGGGGAGAAGTAGCTAAAGCAAGTATTGATTGCTCAGGCTAGTCAGGGGACTCTGCTACAAAAATAGATTTTGGAAGAAACAGGAGGCAAAAAAAGCATGGACAAAAGAAATGAACAGATAGGAATGTTTTCTTTGCACATGAGTGCTTGTAATTGCATGGCAGATCTCCACAAAAACTGACAGCAAGAAGAGAAGAAAAGTGAAAAAACAATGTGCTATATAGAGTGGGATCCTGTTTTCTGAACCTTAAAATTATTCAGTTAGTAAACAGCATGAAACCAGCAGGGAAATGGTGAATGGGGTGTTTCACTGTTATGTGTAGAGCTGTGCATATCTTGCCCTGCTTAAAATACGGGCGGAGGGCTCCATGTAGTGCCCAAAATATCAATTTGTTTAACTTTTTTGTGTGCATATCTCAAGGGATGAACCATAGATGCAGCATCCACAAGGATGAAGCTCTGGGAAAATGTGCTAGGGGCTCCTGAAGTATCTGTGAAATACCACCTAAGGCTGTCTTTCCTTGAAGGATTATCAGATAGAGCTCGTGTCAACAGGAAACTGTGCCAGAGAGGATGAATCAACGCCAAAGGCCAGAGCACACAGTCCCAGCTGCAAGCAAAGAAGTTCTATCAGGACGATGGAAATACATTATCTATTCTTTTCTCAGAGTATCCTGAGCATCCCAACGTTTTTCTATGCCCATGACCACAGTATCAGAGGAATGTAAAGCCATGCCAGGGTCCTTAAGGTAGCATTCAACCTCCAGTAAAAGCCCATGCAGCACCATCTCCAGGCAGGTTTGTACAGGCTGTGGTTGAGCCAGTGGCTTGTATTATTGCTCACTCTGAGAAGGTTCACCATCTCTTGCATTTATTCCAGATAAAGACATCATGCCTTGCCCACCAGTCTGTATAGGATTTTATCCAATTTGCATCATACCAGGATGTCTTAGGAGTATAATAATTAACAGAGGCATTATAGTAGAAGGCAACAAAGTGCTGCATCACTCGACAAATCTGTTTGTCGAGTGATGCAGCAGTGCCTTCATATGGAGCAAGTTCCTCCTTACTACATCAACTTCTTCTTTTACATATGCTAATCGAACTAAAATCAGTTGTTTCAAAGTGTTAAATTTAATCTTTGTGCAAGTCATACTGCTGATGATTCAACTGGATTTCAAGATAACAGTAATGGCATCCTAGTTAATGTGTTCAGCATACAATTTTTTTAGAGCTGTGTTCTTGCAATCAATAATTGGAGTTATTCTTTTGAGCATACCATTATTCCTCTCACTTCTTGTTTAGCTTAGTCTCAGGTAGGGGTTTAAACACCCTTGTAAAGTAGAGTTCATTTTATGACTGTCTTGAATTAAGCATATCACAAAAATCAAACGAAGTAATGGGGAACAAATGTAGACGTTAAAATTGCAGTGCCAGTTTTGTGAAGAATTGTTCAAACTCAGTATGGGGAGTATCTGAATAGTTATGTCAAAGGCCACATTTATGCACTTTTAAATTTTTTTTTATGTTGCAAAATGGCAATTTTTATGCCTGAACCCAACCTATATGTATGTATATTCTCTAAATGAATGGATTGAAAACTGACTGCCTGAACAAATAGGGGTTGCAGAATTTGTGCTTTTGAGAGAAGCGATCTAACCAAAGGACTAAAGCCCCTGCTGCCATACTTAGGGAATTGGATTCTGTCATAATTTCTGAGACAACATTAAAAACATAATTACATATTTATAGTAGCACTTAGATTTCATTTGGCGAGAACTGATGCAGACAGGCGGGAATGTCATTTTAAAATACCCAGCATTGCTACTTTTTACTACAGTGTAACAAGAATGGAAACATATATATGGGATGTACTGGAGTACTGCGCATGGGAAAGACAAGGACCTGTTGGAGTGTGTCCAGGGGGTTGAAACACCTCTCCCATGCAGTTGTTTAGCCTGGAGAAGAGAAGGAGATTTTATTGTGGCCTTTCAGTACGTATAGGGGCCTTAAAGGGATAATAGTTTTAGACTCAAAGAGCGTAGATTCAGACTGCATAGAAGGAAGAATTTGTTATGATGGGGTTGGTGAAACACTGGAGCAAGTTGCCCTTAGAGGTGGTAGGTGCCACATCCCTGGATGGTTGGAAAGGGTTGAACAGCATCCTGGTCTAGTGGAACATGTCCCTGTCTATGGCAAGGGAGTTGGAACTGGATGATCTTTAAGGTCCGTTCCAACCCAAACCACTCTATGATTCTGATATAATGGTTAGGGAAAGGGATTTTAATAACACTAGTATAGAGTAGTTCTCCTTTCTTACCTGAAAGAAGATTCCATGCACAAGAGCATTCTGAGTGCAGTGGCTTTTGTCACCGTATTGGGGGTTAGATTTGTTTCATTTTTACTTACAGAATTTTTTCCCCTAAGTTGGTAGGAGACTGACTGCTGGGTACTTGCGGGTGCTTGACCAAAACAAAGAGGTGGCCAAAAGCCGGGAGAGGACTGTAGCGTTGGGGCTACACTTCTTTTGTCTCTGGGAGTTTCCCTTGAAGGGGGAAGATAACTGAGTTTTTGGGGCAGGTAAAGGACAGGGCGAGAGGCAGCCATCCTCTCTTGGTCTTGGCATTTGGAGACAGGACAGCCAGGCTGTTACTTGCCGTGGGAGGAGTTCACTGTCACCACCAATTCTGGTCCTGGGAAATTTACCACCATCTGCTCGTGTGTCCGGGAATTCTGAGCTGCCTCCTCCTGCCCTGCTGGAGCTGTGCCGGCCCTGTCCTGCTGCTGCCGCTTCTTCAGCACTGCTTTCAGGGTTTTTTGCTGCTCTGTGGCCCCTCACTGCCCTGCCCTGCCAGGACATCTCTACCATTCCAGCTACCACCACAGAGCTTCTGATGTATCTCATCCACCAGCCTGGGATTTTCCACCATTCCAGCCTGGTGCTCTCAGAGTCCTGCAGGGGCACCGAGATCAGACTGCCCCGGGCTTTGTGAAGCAAAGCCCCCTGAGGTTCCTGGTTCTGTTTTGTTGTTAATGCTGTAGATGTTGTTTGTTTGTCTTGTTATACATACTAGTAAAGAACTGTTATTCCTGTCCCCATATCTTTGCCTGAGAGCCCCCTTAATTTTCGAAATGATGATAATTTGGAGGGAGGGGTTTGAATTCTCCATTCTGAGGGAGGTCCTGCCCTCCTTAGCAGGCACCTGTCTTTTCCAAACCAAGACACACCCCTTCTCACCAAGCCTACAGCTTTCACAGCACCGGACTGAAACGTGCAAGTAGTGGGTGTAAAAACAAAGGGCAGCACACAGAGGAGTAACACAGACTAGGAGAGCGTCCAGACATGGACCTAGCCTGGTGCTCTCTAGTTTTCTGTCCTCTCTCATTCCCATGTGAAACCATCCAGCTCTGTGGAAGGGCTATTTGCATCATCATTTCTCTCCTGAATTTGTTGCAATTTTTTGGATTATTGCACCTTTCAAAATTATTAAGCAGGCCTTTCTAACTTCGCCTGTACTTCACAAGCGAAATTGGAGTTGAATTGCATTAGAAATATGAAAGAGATGGCTCACCTGATGAATCATGTGTTTCCTTAGTTTCAGTGTGATAGAATTTGCTGCTTCAGGCTGTTGGCTTTTTCCTTAACTAATCCGTGAAGATTTTACTGTTTCTGATACCAATCACATATGTCAGGTAATGCTCCAAATTTTAGTTCTGTCTGGAATCACTCCTCAAGTAGTAAGCAAAAATAACAAACAAAAAATGACTTCACATGAAGTGTGGTATGTTTGCATAATTTCACTGTACAGACAATTCCTGTATAGCTATATCTGCTACAGTGATATATATGCATCATTTTGCAGTAATGTACTGCATAAATGTGGGTTTGTATCCATTCTTCAATCCCAAAAGTAATGAATTCATTAAAAACAACTGGGCCTTTTTTTTAAACCTCCAGTTTCACAAATTCTCGCAGAAGTTTCTTGGTTCCATCATTTTCCAGACATTTATTTTTCTTCTATGAACTTTTTTTTTTTAATTATTATTAATCAAAATTATTGCCCTGACACAAAAGATATGGCTTGTTTTGGCTGGCTGCAAATTCTGCCCACCTTTTTAGAGGAAAAAGGCATCATATTGACTATAAAGCTGCTCTCCTACCCAGTGGTCCCTGTGGTGGAAATATATCTATAGTGCTTTTGACCTCTGATTTTAGCTGCTTGGTACAAAAAGAAGGCCAGGACAGGGTCTTGACACCTCTTGTAGGTCAGACTAGATTCCAGACATGTTTTTTGGGACAGAGAGATGTAGAATAAAAAAGGAACTTTTCCTTTGTGCTGCTACTCTGCTATCCTGAGCAGGTGTAGTGGAGAGCCTGGTCACTGGCAGTGCCATCACTTCTGGGTGGTGTTAAAGTCATCCATTGGAGCCAAGAATGGTATGCTTGCTTTCAGTGGTCCATTCTCAGTGTTGATAATTGTGTGCATATGTGTATATGTACACATATATCCATATACACATATACTGTGTCTCAGCAGCTCATTTCCTGGTGTATTTATTGCACACAGACAGTAAAGGCATTACCTGTGCTTGCTATGCTAGTTAACTCTAGCTGTTAGCTGTAGTTTGTTGCAAAACTGGCTTTGCTAATTCACTTCCATATTGATCTGCTCTGTTGTAAGTTTCAGGCTTCTTTTTTTTTTGGCTTTGTATTACCAAATGTAGTTGGCAGCTTTATTACATCAAATAACTGAACTTCTTACCATTTGTCAGGTATTTGTTCAGTTACTGTCTCTGCACAATCATCTCTGAAGATGCTATTTTAGCAGTAGGTGCCCTTTGTCAAATAAAAATACAATGATGTGAAGTGGTGTAATTTAAAGATGATGTATTTTTGCCAGGCCTGCGATCAGTCATTCAGTTGCTTCCTCCTGCTTTTCACGAAGATATTAGGGTAGCAAAAGCAGGGAACCTCTCTGTTTATGTGTCTCACATTGCTAGTGAAACAGACTTTTAAACATCTAGTACTTAGTAAATCTCTAATGTGTAAATTCAACTGATTTAAGGGTATGGATTTACAGGGTAAATAGTTTAAAAAATAAGACAGAGTGGAAATACTTATGTTCTCTTCTATTTATCTTTGCTTACATGGGTTTAACTTCAGAACAGAACTTCTGAATGCTCCCTATAATTTAAAGTGTGGTTTACAAAATTCACATTTAAAATACTGTCATTTTAATTTACTGTTTTATTTATGATAAGGAAGCAAATCTATCCTACTTGTCCAGTAGCATGACAGACAGTCATTCTAAATCTGGACATCTGAATTCTCACAATAAATCTGCTATGATTCCTCTGCTTTTCTCAGGGAATTGTGAACAGATACTGATTTTTTTAAACAAAGCTGTATGCAACCAATCAAAAAAATATTTATTGAGATTTTGACTTTAGTTTCTCTGAAATATTCATACCTTTATGTTACACTTTCATCAGTCTGTTTGGGGACATTTAAGATGCTGTTTTAAACAGTTTGATGGACTGCTGCAAGCTGATGGTAGGTGTTTTCTGGCTGGTTCTATTGGAGCTGCTTGCCCCACTGGCAGCTCCAGGGCTCCAGCAGTGTTCCAGGGCTTGGTCCTTTCCCTGGCTCAGGGCCAGGCACGGGGAGGAGGTGCTCTGCTGCTGGGCAGCAGTCTGCTCCCAGTTGGTTCCTTAAAACATGCTCTGCTCCATGAGAATTAATTAAAATAGCTACGAGGGAAGAGATGAGTGACTTATTATGGACTGCATTAGATTTTCTATCTTAAGGGTGGAGGTAGGAATCTGGCTGGGAGAAACCCTTTTACTAGGACTTAATCTTTAACTTTTGCTTTTAGCCACAAGTGACATTGAGAGCCAAGAGGTTGAAGGGGAGCAAGCCTTGAAAAGGACGCTGCCTCCCTCAGGCCCATGGAATTGTGCACATCTCGTCTGACCCGCATCTGGGGAAATGACGGCAGCTTCCTGCTGCCTCTGGACTCTGACAAATGAGTTCTGGCAGCTTGTAGTGCAACAGCTTAAGGTGTTACCATCCCCAGATGCTTCTGATCTCTCTGCTGGCACTTACTACCTGGGAGAGAGCTCCCCTTTGATAAAAATTATTTGTTCACTGTGATGCTCTGCTGAAGTCAGTATGTAGACATATGCCTTGTTTTCCTCTGTTGTTGATAGGTGGTCAGACAGCTGTGGATGAATTCTGTCTCAGGCTCTTTCTATTAAATATATCAAAGCTCATTTGTTTAAGATAGGCAGTTATATCTTCACTAGGAATTCACCTCTGATACTCTGTTAGAGGTGGGTACTTGACAACATGCATTTACACAAAATGACATATGTAATATTCTGGCCTTTAGTCATTTTGTATCATTAGGCCCAAGTCCAAATCTTGTGTTTGCAGAAAAATGAACATAAACTAGGAAATGACATGCCTTTGCTAGAATACTGACTTTTTCCAAGAACAGAAATGTGAGGAGAACATCTGTATCCCTCAGAGATGTCAAAGCCATTCGGGTTCACAATAAGCATGGCAGAAGGTTGCTAATCCAAATAGGAAAAAAAGAAGTGGATAAATTGCATGGTTTCAGTAATTTCATTTGCTCTGAAAACTTTGCTGTCATACCATGTCCTTGATGTTCAGGCATATGTGTTCTCAACTTCACTGCTCCTGGTTGGCTGCATCATTGCACTGTTCCTTTATCTATAATGATAAATGAGCAAAGAGATTTTGAAAACTAATAAGATATGTTAACACAGGGCTAAAATAGTTCAGGTGGTCTACTACTGCTTTATGGACAACTTCCTTCCTCATTTTGCCCTGATGGGAAAGTGCATCATTTTTCTATGTTCAGTTCTTGATCCCTTGCTACACTTGGTGCCCACCGCCAGGCCATATCATCAGACCATCTGCTGTCGTAAGATATGATTCGTTTGGGTTTTTTAAAATTAAATTTTTAATACATAAGATACTCTTGCTAATAATTTTTCCCTAATACACGTTCTCTTTAGCATATGTAAGTGCAGCTTTGTAGAATACAGAAGCTGTTGTGCAGAGTTGGCAAGAATGTACCTGAATGTTTTGAAACCTAAAGAAAGGCATTTTTAAATTATAGCATTGTATTTAACTTCCTAGTGGTTTCCCTCCAACATAGACAGGACAAAAGGATAAACTGAAGTGATTAATGTTTCATCTGCAGCCTGTTTTGTTTTTCTGTCAGATAATTGCCAAGAAGGTTCCTGTTGATCACCTTTGCAGCAATGGCACATTATGGTCTACTGAATTAGCCAATTAAGCAATTTATATTTATGTAAAGAATGGAACTGGATATATAAAATATAATCAACTGATGTTGTGTACTGCTTGTCTCCTCGTTTTCTTAATAATTAGGCAACATTAATGCTTTCAGTGCAGAGTGAATAAATAAATGAATAAGGTAAATAGTGAAGCCATTATGCAATTACTCACACTTTGGCTGTATTCTCAGCTTTTTGCAAAACTATTCACCCACTGGCGGCTGTCTACACCAAAATATTAACTCTGTATAGTCTTCTTTTTGTGTTAGTCTCCAGGTTTAAAACTTTCCTTCATGTTTTTCACATTCCTCCGATGAAGAAATATATCTGGTTTACTGTGTATTTTGAGAAGTTTTCAAGATTTCAGTTTGTCTTGGATATAGCTCACGTGAAGGAAACCTCATGAAAGTGCTACTCATTTTTAACAGATCCACATCAGAGATCAGGACCCAAGAAAAATGAAATTAATTGTTTATATTAATATATGGGGTTTTAGAGCCATTTGAAGTGGGTTTCATAATCAGAACTGTGGTCAGAATTGAAGGAGCCTGTTACCATCTGTCTTCTGGAATTAAATTAATTCGAAGAGACAGGCTTGTGAAATTAGCAGCTGACTCATTTAAGGAGGGTTTCACAGGATACCTGTTTAAGCTAGGGAAGTCCTTTCTGACAGTTGCTGTGGATGCTGAAACCTCACGTGGAGTTGAGGAGAGACTGGAAAAGTGCCCAGAAGATAAATTCTTGCTACATCCATGATGCATGTAGAAGCCATGCTTGCCTTAGCTGCAGAAGGTCCCTCAGTTGCAGAATGGAAAGCACCAGAAAATGGACTTTATATAGTGACCCTGCTGTAATCCCTTCTGTGTGTGTCCCTTTAGGCCACTGTCAGAAACAAGATTGTGACCTAGGCTGGCTCAGGTATGCTCATAGGCAGAAATGAGAGTACATTCAATATTGCTCTGCTCACGTTAACACCAGTAGAAGCTCTGTGGACTAACTGGTAAAATAGAGTGCTGCTGACCATAGTAGTATTCTACAACTTGAGCCCACTGTTCAAGTTTTGAATGTCATTGGTAGATTGCTTTTTCTGAAATATTAAGTTTGATGAATGAAATCAAATCTGTATGTCTGGGATTTCTCTGGTTAATATTTCAGGGGCAAACTTTTATGAATTTATCCTATGAGGTTTCTGATAGGGCAAACTTTTTTTGTGTTGCCTTGCACAGCAGCAAGTAATCGGTCCTTCAGCATGAAACAAATTGTTAACTTTGGCCATGTAGTTAAAATAGAAGTTATAGAAAGTATTAACTTAATTGAGGCCTGAGCCTCAATTGTGGGTTTGAGCAGTAGAGCAAATCCTGACAGTGCTCAAAAAGTGTCCTGTTTAAATCCCAGTACACAATAAATGCTGAAATTAACCAGGAAGCATTTTGTGCATATGAATGCAGAGGCATGTCTAGGCTGTCTCATACAGCACTTCATGTTCGAGGTTTCCATCTCTCCATTGTATTTCTGGAGACAGGCCAGCTCCTTTCTTAACCCCCTGCAAACAGGCAGGGAAGCAGAGGCGGGTGGAATCATCCCAATGGAATGACCCAGAGCTGTGCAGAGCTCTTCAGGACTGCCTATGTGAATGGGGGCTCCTGTGGTTACCAATACTTCCAGAAGTTTGTAGAAAGAGGGATAACTTTTTTGGTTTGCTTTTCATTCTTTTTGAAGACGCAAGCTCAGTTTAACTGCCAAAAAACAAAATCTGTTAAGTTAGTATAGGAAAAAAAAGTGGGAAAAGAGAGAGTAATAAAAACACAGAAAGAGTCTCATACCTTAAGCCTATTTGGAACATCAAATTTCTTTTCTATTATAATTTATTGCCGTAAAAATTGAAAAGTTTTAATGTAACATCTTGGATTAGCTATACAGAACATAGTCCACAAAATCTCAAAGAGCCTCATGGCAATGCTAATGTCAGGTTGATAGCAGTAATAAAATTTAACATCAAGCACACTCACGAGGATTAGTTTAAAATCTGCTGTCATGGAATATCAGAGCACAATGAGGTACTTGATAGCCTGCATGAACTGCTGGTAGGGTATGCAAACATTTTCCCTTAACCACAAAAGATAACCATTGAGGAAATTCAGTTCCACCACCTCAGTACCAGCAACCACTGTTGTTCAGTGTGTTCTAGGAAGACTAACTCTATTTTGGTGATAAATCATCCTGTGTTATTACGCAGTTCACAAAGCATATCCCATGATTTTATATGAATTCATTGTTTGGCTTCACTTTTGTGCTCTCTTGCCTGGTTTCCAGCATCTATTTTAGCTTGTTCTGTTTTTAACTAAGCACAGGATTTGGCTAGGTTTACAGAATCTGTTGCAAAAATGAAAAGTAGACGATTTTGCAGTTTTTGGAAGTTAAATTCTTCTTTTGCTGTGTTGCTTTTTTTTTTTTTTGCCTTTCTTTTCCTCCTTACCCCCCATCTTCTCAAAATAAAAGCTTTACTGCTGCAAATCAGAGCAGTAAAGAAAAGTCAGAAGAGACAAAATTTTTTGAGAATTTGGAATTTTCATCCTTTGTCCCGTTTTCTGCTTCCCAATTATATTACATTACATAAACACCAGAACAACACCTTCTGCAAATACAGTAGGTTTACATCTCCTCTGCTCTGTAAGGCAACATTTCTTTTTCATGTTAGGTATGTTTCCATTTTACATTCCAGGTGGAATATTGTATTTAACAAACACCAAGAATATGTACTTCCAAAATCAGAAAAAGCTATGTGCTCTTCCCACATTTATTCAGTATTCTGTCTGTGGCTACCTTAATTACTGCATTTTCTCTTTACTGGCATTTATAACTAGCAGATACTTATTCCAAGGTATGTGTCACCTTGCTTGCAAAGAGGAACCTTTTC
The DNA here is from genome assembly GCA_013397195.1 of Hylia prasina. Taxonomy (NCBI): domain Eukaryota; kingdom Metazoa; phylum Chordata; class Aves; order Passeriformes; family Sylviidae; genus Hylia; species Hylia prasina. Next base: position 343,638 of record VYXD01016424.1, on the reverse strand, counting down.
CAAGGAAATTTCCTATTTTTGTCTCTTTTTTCTCATCAGTTTACTCCCTGTGGTGCTCTTTATTGTGTGTGGTAGCATATTTCCTACTTGCATTGCTAAAATCTCTTTTTCAAAGTGGATCTTGCTCTCAACAGATGTTTTCCTGAGGATTTAATATAGTCCCTACTGAAGTAGGAACATTTATAGAGGAAAGTGGTTGCTTGTTTGAGTCTTGAAGGTTGTAGGTGCTCCACTCGAGAGCTCTGCTGGCAGGAGGCTCATCAGGTGGGCAAAGTGAAGAGTTTAAAAATCAAAGAATATGCACAGGGCTGTGGTGGGTTTTTGTTGCTGTCATGGCCACTCTACTTTGTTGGCAAATTAATGCCTATCATTAGTCTTCAGCAAAGAAAGAGTTTTATATAAAACATTAATATAATGGCAAGGTAGCTAGCCAACATGATTGTTATGTTGCAAGTCAGTAAGAGACAGAATCAAAAAGGTCAGTTTGATTCTAACAGACACAAAATTATTTGGTGACACTTAAAATTACTGACACAGGGAAACTGTAGTGAATAATGCATAGAAAATAGTTATGCAATCTCTAATTCCTTGCAACTTCTGTACAAGTAATATGTTCACAAAGCTAAGGGAAGATTGCATTAAATACAGATGAGTCTTCTGCAGCTCACTGATACAAGAAAAGCTTTAGAGGTCTTGCTATTATTTCCCGTTTTTCATATATGAGAAGAGAGATTAAGTACCATTTTAAAAGGCACACATGCCTGAAAAAGACTATAATTACATATAATTTCATAAGAAAATATTTTTACAAATCCTGCATTTTATATTTTTTGTTCATGCTAATTAGTTCAATGGAGAAATATTAAATACTAATTTTGCCATGTCTGCCAAGATACCTGAAGGGTTATTTTAAAAGATATTATTAGTGGGACTGGATACAATGTGTGTGGTTCCATAATGCTAATTAATTCACTTAGGAGACAGTCCTAATAAGCAGATGTGAAACCAAAATTTTAGACAAAAGCATTATGCTTGGTTATGAAGTTCATCTGCTTTCTATTGCAAGTTCACCTGGGAGATAATTTCAATCAAACTGTTTTGTATACCTGTCAAAAAGTGTTGTGTTGTTATGCCTTGAACCGTAAGTGAAAGTTTACAATTAAAAATTGCACATACATTTCATAAATATTCTCAAGATTAAAGGCAATTTTATTAGGGCTGCTGGTATGATTACAGTTCATTTACTTTGCACTTATATATTTTTGCTTTGTACCCAACTATTTCACCATTATGTCAGCTAGTTGATGTTGATTATTCACTGCAACAATACCTAAAAGCTTTTGTGAAAATTAAATGAGGTTTAAAGGTTTTTTATACTGGCAATTTAATTTAGACTTTTTTTAAGTGTCTGGGAGAGTATAGGAGATAACTTTTATTTCACTGAAAATATTAATTTGGTTTTGTTAAAGTTTAGCAGTTCAACAAAAGAGAAGCCTGGAGAATATTGCATTAAATATTAATAGGTTTTTCCGTCAGGGAACTGGGGGGTTTATTTTGTTTTTAAGAAATACCACATCCTTTAGACTCCTAAATCATTCTTATGGAGGCTGTTATTTTGTCCACTGCTGAAATGTAATCTCACCATGTCTGTTCTCATTGTCTTTATGATGGCTCTATTATGTTACATGATTTCAGTAACGATTTCTTTTGTACATCTGATTTTACTCTAAAGAAAAATGTAGGTGTACAAACCAAAAATAACTGTCTGAAAACAGGCCTATTAAATAACAATAGTGTTAGCTATCTGTTTACTGAAAAATATTTACAGTAATTTTCAAGCCTTTATAAAAGGTGAAAGAAAGCTCAGTCATACTTGCTGCAGTTGTGCCCCCAGATTGTAATGCTGTAAAATCTGATTCATGCTGCAGATAGCTTCCAGTTTCTGCTACCTAAGACAAAGCAGGAAATTATCCATGTTGTTTATTGTAGCAGTGTTAAATCAGCTATATGGCTCCAACTCTTAGTCTGAAACAAGGTCATACACGAGTTGTCTCTTAGAGCATCACAACTGTCACATGCTCACTGTATTTGCCCAAATATGCTGTTAACTCTCCGGCCCCTAACAGAAACAACAAAAGCATGGGAACCGAAATTATTAATCCACATAGCATTCTTTGGCCATGGGATTCAAGTTTCTTGATTAAAATTTTTGCCCTCGTTTTTTAATGCTTTAATTGAAAACAAACCCAGATTTCTGAGTCGGGCAAAATGTGCCCTGATAAAGAAGACAGAATCTTGCAGTGATAATTTCAGAGCTGCCAGCTCTGGAGCCCATATTGGCTTCTGTTCCACCATGATGGTTGTTTGCCAGCAGGCAGCATCAAATCCCTTGAAGTACCTCCTGGCTGCTTCCATACTGCAGTTTAAGTAGTTTTGGCATACAAGCAGGTTTTCTCAAGGAGAAAATTTTGAATACCTTTTTGAGGTATATTTTTAAGTAAAAGCATTCTTTTGTATAAATTCTTCATAATGTTAGGAAAGATGTAGCCTGAGGAGCAATTACCTGCTATGTTTTAAAACTAACAAGACATTTTTAATCTGATTTGATTTGCAAGTTTGTTCCAGATTCCTTCCACTGTAAACATATTTGTTTGCTGTCGTGTGTTTTGTGCTGCGTTTGCTGGACCAAACACATGTTTTGTTCTGGTAGAAGGAGATTCCTTTGGAGCCAGTGTCAGGTCCCCTGAGAGCTTTAGAAGGAAGTACACTTGGCATAAGACTTGACAAATGAAACTCAGTAGCATCTAATGGTATATAAAGAGTTCAGGATAAGTATATAGAAAGCTGATCTGGAAGAGTGGTTTTAATATTTGTGACTCTGAAGATCATCGACTCCAACTTTTCTGTCCTAAGCAGGATCAGCTAGACCAGGTTGTGTCCAGTTAGTTGAATATCTTCAAAGATGGAGACTTCACAATGCCTCTGTGCAAGGTGTTGCAGTGTTAGACCACCCTCATGGTAATAGAAAAGTGTTTTCTTGTGTTCAGGTGGGGATCAAGGTGAGGCTGACCTGCTTGTAGTTCCCTGGATCCTCTTTCTTGGCCTTCTTGGAGATTGGAGATCAGAGTTCATGTTGGTTTCTTCCAGTTTTCAGGAACCTCTTAGAGTTGCTTTGACATTTTAAAGACAATTTTGAGAGTGGCCTTGCAAGGATAACAGCCAGCTCCCTCAGCGCTCTTTGTTGCATCCTGTGTGATCCTGCATACCTGTGTGTGTCCACCATACGTGTTCCTTTACCCCATCGTTGTCCACTGAGAGTCTTCATTGCTCCACACTTTTCCCATGGTAGCAGAAGCTTGAGATTCCTGAAGGCAGGCATGCCTTACTGAGGCAAAAGAAGACATTAGTTACCTCAGCCCTTCCCATACCCTTTGTGACCCGGGACTGTGTCCGTTCAGCAGCAGGTGCACATTTTCCTTTGTCTTCCCTTTGCTGCTCATGTAGAATCCCTGCTCACCTTCCACACACCTGCACTCAACTCTGGGTTGCTTTGGCTTTTCTCACTCTGTTGCTGCAAGCCCCATATTTCTCCTGGGTCATCTCAACCCTGCTTCCACTTCCTGCATGCTTCCTTTTTGTGCTTCAGTTCTGGCAGGAGTTGTGTGTTTATCCACGCAGGCCTCCTGCTGCCTTTGCTTGTGTGAATTGAAATGGTCCAGGCTGGAGGTAACAAATGAAAAAATCATTGAAGCCATTTCCTTATGCAGAGGTGTAAGTCTGAGTGGGAATTGTAATGATAAAGTAAGTCAGGATTGAAAGAAGAAGGGATTTTGAGATACTGCTGCAGGCAGTACTGTAGAATATGTTATGAAAAATCTTTTAAAATATTTCAAAATAATAGACTACAGACAAAGTAATAGTCTATTGTGAACATAACCCTCTAGAATGTTGTAGAGTGTTATATGCAAGATTTAAAAGTGGTTTAAAAACTTGCTATCAGTTACAATGCAAGTTTCAAATTCTCAAGTGAAAATAGCTTGGTTTTTTTTCAGTTGAAAAGGCTTCATAATAAAAGCAACTAGTGTTGATGTGGGTGAATGAGTAAGATTTAATGGACTCATATTCATGTAAGTACAGGCTGTCACCTAATCAATTATAGCATACCTGCCTATGATGCAAAAGAAAATTAAAATATTTAAATGATCAATTATGATTGCCAGCAGTGATTGGAATACCAGATCTGAATAAAAAAGTAGGACAGATTAGCCAGGAAGTAGGCACAGAACAGCTAATTTATTTTTTATTTTAATTAGGTTGAGATCTGTTCTACTATATCTGTATGGCAATCCTCAATGGATGCCACAGAGTTAATATTCTTTACCACAGTGTCAGGTAAATGTGAACATGGACCAGCACCCTAGACAGTGGCAATTGAGAATTTTACAAGTGAATGATAGAGGGAAGTAATATTGACCAGTTGAAGATTAGAGCTGATAAGATGAGTAATGGTCAAGTGAAAATAAGAGCATGAGGCAAAGACAAATAGTTTGTATTTAAGTAAGATGGAGGAGCTGGTGTTAATGGGGGCAACTTATAAAGGGGGTTATATGCTAAGTCAAAGAGCTTAGGAAACTGATCCTTGCAGGTGCACTCTAAGCAGTTCTGAATGTGCTAAACTTGATTTGCTAAAGAAGTGAGAAGGAGAAAGGTCAGAGAAACAGAAGGTGCAATGAAGAAATTTGATATGATCCTAAATAGGAATATACTTCATGAACAGTGGGAAAATGTAAGTCATGGGCCAGTGACAAAGAATGCATTTAGACATGATTCAAATACAAAGAACTAGGATACCCAAAGAAAAATACATTACTTTAACTGTCAGTTTGCATAATGATAATGTGGGGATAGTGCTTGGAGAGCAGAAGGAAGGAGGCAGGACTGATTTCTAGGTATGAGCTGGCAGGTGTTTAAAGAGATGGGCTTATATTATGATCTGATCTGGAGAATCAAACATATCTAAAATAATGGCAGGTGTCTGAGTGGTCTTTGGGAAGTGGTAGTTGAGTTTGTTTGGTGATGGCTTTATCTGGCAAAAAATTGCAAAGAATTAAAGGAATTAAGTAGAAAAGGAGTTGTAGAATGTGGCCTCCCTATCTGAAGGGGGGCTTCTGTTCTTGAGTCCAGAGGGAAGGGCTACATGTTTGAACAACTGATTAGAGTGGTAGGAAAACAGAAGATGTGACAATTTGTGACATGTGTTACCTACAGTATTGGACAGGGATCTCATTTTGTATTAGTTCAAAATACCAAAATGGAAAAGGATATGAAAATATTAATATTTCAACAGCCAATCAATCATTTTTGACACTGGTGGAGGCTAGAGGTGATGAAAGCCAGAACACAGATCTATACTGTAAAAGGACAGGAAAATTCTTCACAAGTAAGGCTCATTGTTTGTCAGTTTATGATTGTAGAAGAGAGTATTCTGAGACAAGTGGATGTGTAAAGGTAAGTTTCTTTCTATACTACCTAGTAAGAAATGTGTGACATTTATTTTTTAAGAGAAACAAAAATTAGAAGAAGGAGAGGGAGATTGGGGTGGGCAGATGAAGGCAAATGTGAAAAGGTAGATGCACAATTCACACCCGTTTGTCAGTCTTCCCTATCCCTGTTATCTCAACAGCCTTGCTTTTCATCATAAATTGGTCTGATACTGAAACTGGTGAGGCACCAGGAAGATGTAAGTGTGTAATTATCCATGTGTATAAAATAAATGAGAAGGCTGAAGAAGAAAGAGGTTGTATTTGGGAGTATATTTTACATAAAAAGAACAGGACCGTGAAGTATTTCATTATTAATTGTCAGGAAAATCAGCAGCTAAAAGAAATATGCATTTTTTTGTAATGTTTTCTTTAGCTTCCTCCTCTTCCCTTCCCCAGCTACAATAAAAAGTGATGCATAGGGAGACTATCACATATATCAGTGAAGCATATATTACAGTGATACTTGCGGTTTTCAGCCTGAGAGTTGAACATACCTCTCTTACTGAAAAGTTAAGAGGCCACATTTATTTTGACATATTTTCTGTGCCACATTTAGTCTTACTTTTTGCACAGAATATATAAAAAATGCAAGTTACATCAAGGACAAAACCCATAGAGCTACCCTTTGAGGGCAGAGCCAACCCTGCTGAAACCCAGAGGCTGGCAGAACTCAGGGTGCTGGGGGAGGGCATCTCCATTTTTATCCACGGCTCTCTGATGACCTAAGGTAGGGTAATTTCTTCTTTGGCTTGCCTAGGAAAGAGGAGCAGGAGCAAAAAAAAATAAAATTGTTTTTGCTCGCAGATTCTGCCCTGGCCTTCTGCTAAGGTGGCTGTGTGGCTGAAGTGAGGTACAGCTCCTTGCAGGGAGGCACAAGCCGTGAGCGTGCCGTGGTTTCCCGTGGGAGCCGCGGCGCTTGGGGAGGCAGCGGAGCAGCTGGGCGCCCGCTCGTCCCTCCTCTGGTCTTGCAGCCAGCAAAACCTCTTGAGCAGCTGCGACTGGGACAAGGCAGCAGTTGCTCAGATAGGTCAGCCCAGACCCACTGCTTTGTGTATGACATAAGATGTCTTTCATACAAGCAATTCTACTTTAGGTAGTGAATTTATATTGCTGCCATCTGTAGGGTTGGTTTTCAATGACAAGAAATATTCCAGTGTGTTTGAAACTTGACGTTCCTTCCTAAACATTTGGGCGTAGCAATTAATTTTTAATAATAAAGTTTGTGTTCTTTGGGCTTACTGTAGGTAAACTACTCAGAAGTTGTGACATAGGGTAGTGAGCTTAACTATGCTGGCAAACAAAATTGACAGTGTTCTGAGTCATCAGATTCTCAGCTGATTGTATCACTGACTCAAGCACTCAGAAAATATATCATTGTTTAGGAGTTTGTTGTTCTAACAAAACAAGACATAGTTACTATTTTTGTGCTGACTCAAAACCTTGTCATCTGTTGTAATCAACAGAAGCTTAAAGCTGAAATGTCCCCCTGATTTTTTGCTTCACCTCAATTGCCTCTATGAGGATTTGTTGCATCTAGATTGTGCGTGAGAGTTTGGCTGCTGATGTACTAGTATTTTTTTTCACAGAAAGCAGCTGATATATTTTACATTAAGAAACAAGGAAAAATCCATCAATATGGTCTTCTTCAGATAGATACACTCTAAGGAAAGAAAGCACAAAAATTATGGCGCATTTATCTTATATTTCTTCATTGTTACAAAGCATAAATTGCCAGTATGCACAGCCCTTAAAACTGAGGACAATTTATATCCATTAATGAGTGGATAAGGATGTGGAAATTTTTAGAAAGAATTAAAATTATCTAAATCATCTGAGCTTTCTTTTGAGCATACAGTGTTTTGGATGGGAGGCAGAGAGGAAGGTGCTACTAGGTGACAGAGCTCTGTAAATGACAGAATTTCCAAAAGCAGGAGATTTAATGAGGAAAATCTTCAAGTTAATCCCTGCTACCCAGCATTACCACACCCTAAAAAAGGCCTCTCCAGAGCGTAACAGATTTCTAGTATTTTCTCTAAATTACTCCATTTTCTTTGAAACACCAAGACTGTGCTTTCGACATTTTCTGTTAGATGCAGGTTAAGAGTTTGATGTCAAATAACACAAAATTAAATGTTTAAAGTTTTATGTAAAATCTGCTTCAGTGAATTAAAATTAAAATCTCTTCCCCTGTTCAGAATCCAAGGCAAAAGAGCATCAACTGCAGGATTTTCAGGTCCTTTTTTTTTGTTATTTCCTGGTAACAACTTGGACTAATGGTAGAGAAAAGCCACAGAGAGCATAAGGGCAGGGAAGGACAGTGAGTGAATGAGTGTGCTGCTTAAGTTGAATCCTCTCCAGCTTTCATGATCAGGCCTTGGCCACCTCCATTGTTACATGGATCCCTTGGGTTTATTTCCTTATGGAATCAGTGTGTGCAGGTTAAATTCAAGGTACATGGTGAGTTGTTCTGCTGCTATCTACTTCACAAAACACTGAAGGATGTCCAACATCATCCTTTGGATAAAGGTTGTTCCTTCACATTCTGTAAGTGTAATTAATATACAGCCAAATATTTATTTTCTTTGGAATTTTGATACTGTTAGCTAAGTAAGAGAAAGAAACATGAAAAAAATACTCTATGGATAATTAGGTGGGAAATTGTCTTTTCATTTTGGGAGTATTAGATTTATCTAGTGATATTTCAAAGCAGAACATCTCACAGAGGTCAGCTTCCTTGGTTGTCTGAATTTGAAAGGACTTTGTGCCACCAGCTATGTCACCATTAGTATAATACAGAATTCAAGATATTTTTAACCAAATCAAAGAACAGCATAAGGAAGGCTGTGTAGGATTATTGATCTTCATTTTAGAAAAAAAAAAAAAAAAGATAAATGGATGCATTCTTCATCACAGTCTCTGTTGGGGCTCTCCAAAGTTCATAGACAGGGTTGATTTTTTTTTTTTTTTTTGGTCACTCAGTCCTTTGCAGCAGTTGCACTAATATATCTTGTGACACTTCTGCTGCTCCTGGCCATTGTTTCTTTGTGAAGAAGCACCTTTTTTTTTTCCTAAAGCAGCAGCAGCAGCTTGTAGGATCTCATCTTGGGCTGATGTTTTTCTTTGTGTTTTCAGTGGTGCATGTATTTGCCACTCTTCAATGACTGTAACATCCATTTTTAGTTTAGAATTAATTGTTGTTTTCGGGTTTTGAGAATAAAATTGCAAGAGGTGACAATCTGTGCTTCATTACTGCTACTCCATAATTTAACAGCATTGGGTTTGCACCACAGCTGGCCTTTTTCAGTGAGCACTTTGTTCTTTTGACAGTTCTTGCCGCTTACTTTTTTAGGGAGACTAGTGAACTGCAGCAATGATTTTGAACCCATATGGCTATTGGGCTAAAACCCATGCACACTGAAACTGTAGCTATTTCCTTTCCTTAGTCTTAAGTTGTGGATTTAGCCAGATAAACAAATACAAAATACAAACTGATCTGTCCCTGTATGTGCCATTAATCATTGGCAAAAGCAAGGCCTTTAAAGATCATGAAAATATGAGTAAACTGTTTTGAATTACCTCAGTTCTTCTAGAAGCACCTGATTGGAGAGGAAAAAAATTTTGAAATTTTGTTTGAGGTACATTTGTTTGTTTGTTTTCAAAATTAGTTGGTTTTCTTAAAGACTGTATAAATAAATATTTAATTATATTTTTACGATACCATATGGTTCCTTACGAAATCATACCAACTTACATTAGTTTTAGTTTCTAAATAAGTGAATGTAGTACTGCTGGTATAGGAATACAACCTCAGCTGATTAAAATAGTCATGCTTTCTGCTAAATAGATGGTGCAAGTGCTGTGTGAATGATAAATGCTTTACCTGAGACCATCTGGATTCTTGCCAGGAATGCAAGACTGTTATCAAGACCTTTCTTCCAATTATTTGGAATAAAAATTAATCTAGGATTAAACTGTCTCTCTTAGCAGCACCTAACTGTGATATCAGGAGAAGTGGTTTGGCCATTCACACTATTAGATTCTGTAAAATTGCTGCTGTGACAGTAAGCCTCTTTGTATGGTTCTTACTCTTTAGCAGCTGTTAAAGTAGGCATATTCAGAGTTTCAAAGGTCGTCATTTTAATTTGTGGGTTTTTTGAGAGCTCAGTTACTGATAACTTACTTGTGATTTAATGAGCAAATCCGTCTTCCTTTTGGTTGATGGAATATGCATGTAAGGAACCTTTGTGGTCTGCCCAGTCCCCAGTGAATGTGCTGAGACAGTTTTTTCTGACAATGATTCAGGCTCAGGTTCTGTTTCCGCANAAAGAAAAAAAAAGAAAAAAAGAGCCACGAAAAACCAAACCCACTTTTTTTCCTTAATCTTGTTAGCCTTGATATGCTGAGTTTTAAAATGTTATGTGTTTTTTTATATTCTACTACTCATAGCTTCCACTCAGGACATTGTGGGGAAGGGGACACGGTTGAAGCAAGTCTTTACTAAGAAGGTAAAAAAGGATCTCTGGGACTGTAGGGGTGAAGTAGGGACTGGTGGTAGAATGAGAAATTCTCTAGATGTTATAAAAACCTGCTATATTTGTCCTAGTGACCACAAAGGTGTCATAAATTTAGTGCAGTATATTTAATTTGGTTACTGGTTTTGTGTGTTCACATATAATTAAAACTGCTAATGTCATTGTACCAGGAATAAATATTTTTCTCTTATTTGTGGCAGAAGTTGCATGGAAGGGGTTTCAAATTACTATAAACAAATCTGAGCCTGACTGCTTGCTGTTGACAAGAACTATTTCCAGTCTACAGGACAGCTTTATGTTAACGTCCAGTCAAGGCTCCCATTTTACAAATTTGAAATGCTTTCCCAAGTATGAATAAATTAGTTCTCCCAGTATCTGGAAAAGTAAACAAATACTATCTCATTTAAACTGTGGGAAAAGCAATTTCGGCAGATGAAATTATTTGTCACATAAAGAAAAGCTGTATCACAGCCAGAAATGGAAGCCAGATTTCCTTATGGCATGGCACGTCCTGCTTTATTAAATTTCTCTCCTATGGTTGACGTGTCATCACATGCTATTGCCCATCAGTATTTCCACTTTGGATATTATGAACATTGAAATAAGTTATTGGAATACACTGTCTTTCTGAAGGTCACCCTTCAATCCACACGCTGTGGTACATGAGCTGAAGTAGTGAAACCACAAAGTACAGAAGTGAATTATCGACTATTAGATGAGCCACAGAAGTAGGACACAACACAGTCTTTGCCAGTGTCTTATTTACTTTTCTGAACAGTTGTTTTTATAAACAGTTTGTGACACTTGTGTACACAGAATAAAAGAGTTCTTTTCAAAGAGTGAATGTATTAAAAATTCATTTATTCAGAATTCATATTTACCTACTTTAATGTATTTGTACAGCAAGGAACCCTTTGTACCTTTTTAATTGTTATTTTCTCTAGATGTTTAAGTCAATTACCACTGAGCAGTTACACTCTGGTAGCTTTTCTTAAGTTTAGAAAGGAAGAATTATGGAACTCAAAGTAAAGTAAGTAGCTTGATCCCTCAAAATTAAACTACCTTTTCTTATGATGACAGAAGAATGTTCTGATGTCAAGGCTGCTCACTTTAAAAATAGCTGTTTAAAAATAAACCCTTAAATAATTTTTATTCTTAAAGCTTTTTTTGGTTATTGTTTCTCAGTAGATGAGCATTTATTTTTGGATGCTGATGCTTAACATTTAAAACCTTTTTACAAAGCTCTCACTACTGCTCCATAAAACCCAGGAGCTGTAAAAGTAGAATTCTTTGCTAATGGGGTGTTGAATTCTGTTATTCACTGTCTCATCTCCTGTCATCAGAATTCAGAAAAAAGTTGCTTTCAATGGGACTGGGTGTCAGATATTATAACATGGCTACAGTATTTCAAGCCAAATATATAAAAATGAAATTAATGTATAAAAATAAGAATTGTTTCTCTTACTTTATTCTTTGAGTCATGGTTTGTCACATGGCTATGACTATTGCTTAATTTCCTTTGAAACAACAAAAATGGTCAGACTATTTAATTGAGATTTATAATCACATAACTGACTATGGAAGTTGTAGAATCAGGACTGTCTGCTGATAGTTCATTATCAGTGCATAGTGATTTTTTTCTTTTCTGATTTCAGAATAGGGTCAAATCCAAGTTACGTACTTCTAAAAACTGAATAAATAATACTGTCATGCTGTGTGTAAACACAGTGTTATCTTTTGTTTTCAGACATAAATTCAGTTCTTCTTGCCATCACAAATTGCACCACCTGCAACTTGACTCCTTACTCATTTTGGATTGGAACTACTCCACTTAGAATTGGTCTCTGACTGATTTTGTTACAGAAATTACAGCTCTTTTACGGCATGATGCTGATGGGCTTCCCCAACTCTAAATTTTCCTGAGTGGTTTCCAAACCCACAAGGGCCACCAAGAGTAGTTACAGATGCCAGTGTTTCTAAGTTATTCTCTGGTTCTCACATGAATCATATTACCAGGTGTGGCTATGCAAATTTTAGTCCCAAAACAGTTATTATTTGTTAGTTATGAAGAAACAATAAGATGTTAACTTAATTGCAAATTATCTATTTTACAAATACATTGATTAGTGGGAAAAAGAAGGCATAAAACATTTGGAATACAAAACCTAAAAAGACACATTTCCTAAATATTAAACTGCAACCACCTACAATATTTGCACATAGAGAATCTGTTTCTCTGATGAAATCTGCATCTACTCAATTATAACTTGTTCTTGCTTTTTATCATCAGTTTCCCTGTGGGTGTTTTCAAGCTAAACGAAACTACGTATTTCCTGAACAGTCTATATTTTCACCTTCTGAAATGCTTTGAATGCAATAATGGCTGAATTATCTGCTTATCTTAAGTTCCAATTTATACAAATTCACTGAATTCCTGAAGCAGATTCTATCTCATATTTATATATTTATGTCTCAGTGCATATTTTACAAATACAACTATACTGCAGCAAACACATTGATTATGAATGTAGGCCTGCCTATTATGTCTTCCAGTTTGCATGTTTATAACCATCTATGCCTGGTTATATAGGCTATTTAGGTTTATTTAGTTTATATAGGCTGTTTCTTCTGGGTTGACCCTAGTGCAAAACAGGGTTCACTCCCTCATGTGTCGGCATGGTCTAAAGGGGAGCTAAAATTTACAGGTGCAAACTGCCTGCTCCTTTTCCCCAACCTTACCACATAAGGGCTGCAGCTTTTGAATATTGAAGAGGATGTGGTTGAGGTTCAAATTATTAATTAAACCCTTAAGTGTTAATAAATGGAAATTACCTAGTCATTGTCACCAATGCTTTTTAAGTATACTTCTGTAATTATAATTCATTACCTGTGCTGATCAAGTAGTACATTCTGCAAGTTTTCACTTTAATTATTGGTATCAGAGCGTTGAATCAGTAATATAGCCTGGGATTTCATATGCTCTTACAACGGATTTTCACTCTTGGGTTCTACTTGGGCTTTCATATGAAAAAGTTGATATATCACTAATCTACTCTGGTAACATTTGCAAAAGAAACTTTAGTGTAGCCTCACCATTAGACACAAGCGTTCATATTGGAGAAAATATATAATGCCCAGAGTTGTTGGAATATCTTTCATATTCAAGAATTTGAATAAGATTTTAATTAATTTTGCACAAATATTTGTTAGTCTTTTTTATTACTTTGTATTATCAAATGCATTTGTTGATCTCTCCTTAATTATTGAGGAAGAATTGGATTCAGTGCTACCTTTTTTTAATATGCAAGACTAAGTGCAAGCTTAGCACAGTACAGCCGAGAATGCTATTGCAGATTTTTATAAACTATTTCATTGAACTATTCAATGAAATTTCCTAAATATAGCAGACAGTATTTCTACTGTAGTTTTAGACAAAGAAATTTAAGTATCTGGCAAAAATAGTTAGCACAGAGTATTTTTAGAAGGATAACAGAAAACCTCCCTCTGGCATGTTTCTTTGCTAAATGCAATTAACCATGCTGTGTCTAACTTTAAAAGGCTGGTGTGAATTTGTATTGGTAAGCTTTCTTTAATTAGATGTAGTTGTTGCACCCCTAAACACCATGCATATATTTTATTAATTAATTTCTTTAAAATAGAGGAGTGATCCATTGGAACAGCATATTTAATGAATATACATTTCAGTTATTTAAAGAGATTTGGTAGCATATTCTAGAATAATTTCAGTTTCAGGCTTAATATACTCATCTAGTGATAATCCTAAATTTAGCAACTCTAAGTAGATTTAGCATGTTGTATATAGGCAACAAAACAATAAACTTGTTTTACTGTAATAATTAGGATAAACTAGCAAATGGATCTCCACAGAACTTATGTTATTTTTCATAGTACAACTATGCTTTACAAAAAACACCTGAAACATTTTATTTGTAAAAATAAAGCAGTGAATGCTAGTAATTGTGTTCATGTCCAAACTGCTGGGAAAAAAAATAGTATAAACCTATACTGCTTTGCTAAAAAAATTAATTCTGATCTGTTAAATTTGCATATTTACAAGTCAAAGCCAGGCTGTTCAGGTTCTCAACAAGTATGTCTGCTGCATATCCCAGGTTCTGGGGTGTCCCAGTGTGTGTTTAAAACTGGGGTGCCTAGGACTGATGGTTTTTATTGCTCTTTTGTTGGTTTTAATCAAATGATACTCAGTGTTTCATCTTAATTACAAAGTGTCAACTGGCATTTTATGTCTGGGTAATAAAAAACACTGTTGAAATTCAAATTTCACACCAATTTTTAATTGTAACACATCCTCAGGGCTTCAACAAACATGGTATCCGAGGGTTAATAGAAACAATTTTCTAGGAATGCTGTGCAGAAACTTGCCTCTATAAATAGCCTTTGTGAGTTACAGTACATACATTACCAGCTCTGGAAAGTGTTAAGAAACTATGAACTTAATTCTCTTGTTTGTTTTTTGTTCAAGTATTTGTAAAATAGGCTATGGGCACATCGATCTTACAGTCTTGCTTGTGATGGTGCATTGTGTTGAATAATTGACTTTCTGTCCCATTTATAAAGTACTCAGTCATTATTCGAGTGAATAATGTAATACCAATGTTTAAACGGCTTTCACAGGAGGAAAAAGTGGTGTGGCTCAGTTTACTGCATTGCCTGTCAGCATTTTATTTGTCTACAGGAGCATATGCCACACCATTTCAGTTGTACCAAGGAAGCACTGTGTGTTCTTCAGCCAGGAGGAAAGCTATAATGGGAAGTAGGTCAGTGTTTGAATGTGAGTCTCTCTCGTTGGTCCTGGATCTTTGCTCATATTTTGAGCCTGGGAACAGTTTTTCTCCTGAAGATGTGGCTTTGTTTAAAAGAAAAGAGAAACCAAACATGCCCTTCACCACGTCTGGTAAGTTTTTGGGGAGTAAAAGTGAAAAATTTAAGGTTTTTCACTTAAGGTCTGGTCAGCTAAGGAATGTAAATGAACTGTGGTTCTTAGCATCTTTACTAAATTGCACCTACATATATTCAACAGAGCAAAAGGTCTCTTAAGCTGACTCTAAGGTGTGTATGTAAGATGAAAAGATATGTCCTCTACATTGTTTCATCCTCTAAAAATTCTGAGTAAAGGGAGAACAGTGAAATTACCAAAAAAGATGGTATATAAATTCTGTCTTGCAAAATACCTGTGTCAAATTGGTTCAGCCCATTACCATGCTTTTCTTTAAACTGCAAGCATTCTTGGCCAGAAAATGAGATGATCATCCAATAATTTGAGTCTCAAAGGGTGGTTCTGTAAAGACTTTCATAATAACTTAGAAACTCTTAGGATGAAGTATGAAATGCTGTTTATTTCTTTTTCCCTAACTTGCTGCATTCATACTTGACTTCTCTAATTGCAAAACCTTGTGGAAACTAGATTTCAGACAGGGCCTGTTGCCCAACTCTTAAGAAAAACAGGCAAACTACAGTTTCCATGGTTTCAGACACTGCTGCTCATCCTCTCAAGGCTGTTCTGCTCTTGGTAGGAGAAATTGAGAATGTGTGAAAGGCTAAAAGTAATGTTATTTGTTTCAGGGTTATTTTTTCATTTTATTTTGTGCTTACTTAACAGCTAGAGTTTTTCCAGATTGTCAAAGCTGAAGAAGTATTTTATCCAGCAGAAGAAAGATTTTTCAATGATTTTATGAGCTGTCTTTCTTGAAAAAGGTAGTCTTACGGTATTTTTTTTTCCTGGAAAAAGAATAGTTATTTCAGTGTTCACATTAGGGGTGCTTCTCTTGGTTTCAGGCATGGGACATCAATAGATAGTTGTTCTTTATTTATCTGTAAATGCCTGTATTAAAAAATGAAATGGCTTGGATTCATTAGCCATAGGCTTCTGTTTGTGAAAGAACAGTGGATGGTTTTGAAGGAAATTGTATTTCCTGGGGAAAAGGAGAGGAGGGGAGAGGACAAAGTAATCTCTTCTTTTGCCTGTCTTCTTTACTCCAAGAGAAAAACAGTTAAATAGTTTTCAGAATGTTTAGTCACCTTTGGATGAATGCATGAATGTATTCCTCTGAGGAATACCATTGTTTGCAAACTCAACTCTCACTCTTCCCTTTTTTTTTTTAATCCTTTTTCTTTTTTTTTTCCCCTGTAATTATTTTTATGGCTGCCTGTTAAGAGTCTGGGAGGGAGACGACTTCTGATTTTCAAAACTTTTGTCTAGTACAAGATCCACGTGTCCTTTGCTTCAGCTCCCACGTGTAGCATGAGATCAGAGGTGGTCAAATAGGACCAGCTGGCACCTGGGCCCCCCTGATGGTTGGACAAGCAGTGAGCTCCAGATATTGGTACCCCTGGTCCTTCCCGGACACTGTTGCACATGTGGCTGAGCTGCAGGGCTCTACAGGCAGCTGGAGGTGGTAGGTCAGCTCAAGAGCACCCAGTCTGATCCTCATCATCTAGGGGGGGCTTTGGTGGCTCAGCTATCCACATCAGATTTGTTTGGGTTATTATAATTGAAAACTTGTGTGCTGCTTTAGGTTGCATCCTTGATATTTTTGAGAAGATAATAGTAAAACCAACCACAATAAAATAAAAATTACTTTTTCCCTTTTTTTCTCTCCAAATCCTTCTGGGGCTAGGGAGGGATGAGAGACACTGCTCAGAAGAGACACTCCTAAACACTAGACTGTAAGCCAAACTGAAAGCAGCAAGTTCCAGTAAAATATCTTACTCTCAAACCATTGGCTCTGATTAATTAATAGTGAAACTAATGTAATATTTGGTGGATCACTTAGTTCCATGTTCTGGTGTGTTACTTGCCTTCCATAAGAATAGAAGCTCTTTAGTTTTTCAAGGCAGGATATGACACCAGTGCTCATCAAGAAAGGGATTCCTCTCTGAAGACTCATGATAATACACTAAGTGTATAAGTAATAAAGCTGAGAAAATGTATACTGGGGACTTTTCCCCAATTAGTTTGCATGTAATTTTACTACCTAAAATCTGATAACTTTATGGGGGGGAAAAAACCCAAACCAACATGTTTATTGCAAACTGCTCTCTCCTTTCTATTAAATATTAGGTAGGGCTTTGTTATGAGAAAACTGCACTACTGGCACATAAATTGTGTAAAAATTAACTTACTTACAAGAAAAATCATGAGTGGCCCGCAAGTTTGCAAAACTTTCCTTTGCTCTAGCTGAACTTTAGTTTTATTGGAATACTCTGATCCCATTCCCTATTACTTATGTAAAATCAAATTAATTCCTTTAAGTATCTTACTGTACTATTTCCTTCTCTGCTTGTCACCAAATGTCATCTCCCCAGAACCTCTGTTTAACTCTCATTTCCCAGCACCATCCCATGAGCTGTTGGAAGGAGTGAACAGCTGCTTTCCCCACTGCCAAGTGCCACTACTTGGATAGTTAGGAAAAGATGCTGATTTATGGAGTGATCGGTTTCCTCTGTCCCAGAGGCTGGATGAGTCACTCTGGAAGGAGCCTTGTGCTCATTGTCTCTGCATCTGAGCTCATACTTCCCCTGCCTTCATGTTTCCCACTGCTAGTACAATGAGCTGTTCCCCAGGGAGCTCCTTTGCAGGGGGCAACAGTACCCTTTCCAACACAGCTTAAAGCCTAAAATAAGTATTTTCTCCTATGCTGTTGAATCATCTGTTCCAATGTCTTCTCTGCTTTCGGCACTGCTCACCTCTTCAGAGTCTCCCAACCACCATTCACTCCTCATCCACTGCTGACCCTTTGAAGGGTCTTTGTGGTTTACAGATGCAGATAAAGTCTTCCGGGGCATATAAGCTCTATTCCAAGAAGAAAAGGAAAATAAACCCGCTTTGCAGACTTTTGGGGATGCTTGGCCTAGTGACTGAAAGAAAGTGACTGAAAAGAAAACAAATAAAGGGAATACTGTGGTACGCGGTTTGGGGTGAGACCCAAATTAACAAGAATGAAGGTGGCAAGTCTGGCTATTTTAATTAATTTGAGGAAGCAGTTGCAACTCTGAATTGATAACTGAGCACTTTCCTGTGTTTGCTTTTGACTTATTTATTGTTGTTTTTGTGAATGAGTCTGTGTAGAAAGTGGTGGGGGAGGGAGCATGCCTGCATTGGAAAGTGTGTCAGTGCTCTGACTCAACTTGTGAAATGCTTCCATTCCCTTTGCTTAAAAGTAATAGTCATCATCTTTGTTCTTCTCTCACCAGTCTCAGTTTGTCCTGAGGAAGGGACATTCACAAGTTAGGGACTTTCCTCTCCTGAGTGCAGCTCAGTGAGGCGGTTGCTCCCGTGAAAAACATGAAGCTGAACAGCAAAAGAAGTGACAGTGATGCAGGGTGATAACGTTTTCCTCTTGCTCTTTTTCTACCACAACCACTTTCACTTGTTTTTTAAAGACACTAATGTCCTTCCTCTGAACATTCTGGTTCTCAAGCATTCAATATTTTGTCTGTGTGAGAAGTATGTGTCGCTAATCTGCTTATTTACCCTGTAGAGTGAATAAAATCCACAGATACTTTTGTTTCCAGCATCGGCATTAACATTACCTATTACTCATTCACCTTCCCGGAATTCAGCAAAAGATACTGCTTAGCGTGTTCATCTATAGCAGTGCAGTTCTTCAGTGGGTGAATGTCACAGAAAGCAGCAGTCCTGCTCTGGTTATTTAACTCCTGAGAGACTACTGCCTCATTTTCTGCACCATCATGTAAAAGGCAGTAAATGAGAATGGAAGGCTGGAAATTTGTGTTATGGAATAACAAGGAGGTAATCAGGTCATCGCACTGATCTACAGCCATGGAATGAGACTAATACTTACATAGGACAGCTGGTGAAAGTGAACTCCCTGAATTATCACCAGATGTTGGACTGAGCAGAAGTTTAGTCATAATTTGATTTGAGAACCCTCAGTTTGGGGAGGTATGAGAAACACAGCCCCTCCTCTGGGAATAACCAAGCTACCAGCCTTGTCCTAGACCTGAACTTTCAGTGAATATTCATGATGCCTTGGGGACTTGCCCTGGAGTTTGGGCTTGAAGTGCTTGGGAAGTGTTATCTGTAGTGTCTTTATGTCTTCAGCCATTATATATCAGCACATATTTTTAGGTACGTTAGATAAATGGTGCTAATGCTGTATGTTCTGAAAACATCCATTGCTTCCCCTTCAGAAGAAGCTTTGTTATTTTCTATAGGGCTTTCCAAAAATAAACACTTAAAACCAGTAGAAATTTGGTATTTTAACAACTCTTTGTTAGTAAGAAGCAGTGGTTTCATATTTAGTAATGTTTAAAATAAGTTGAAAGCCGATTTAGTGGCCAACAAGAAACACAAGCAATTTATTAGTGCTTTTCTTCTGCTAATTAGCTGAGATACATTGTGATCTGATTTGTGATGAGATTATAATTTTCCAGTATTTTGACTGTCTCATTAGTTTAATGCTTAAGTAATAACTTGCTTCAGATAATGTATTTAAGTGTTTTGTCAGTGCAAATATATGAAGAAAATAGTTTTTCTTTGTGTTTGTTAGATCTGTGATGATATATTGAAAATTACCACTATAAGCAGCAATGTATAAACACTGTGGTGGATTAAACCTGGCTGGATGCCAGATCCCCGCCAAGCTGCTCTATAACTTTGCTCCTCAGCTGGACAAGGAAAAGAAAATATAATGAAGAACAGGGAGAGATCACTCACCGATTACCATCACAGGCAAAACAGACTCAGCTTGGGGAAATTAATTGAATTTATTACCAATCAGATAAGGGTAGGGCAATGAGAAACTAAACCACGAATTAAAAACACCTTTCACCCACCGCCCTGTTCTTCTCGAGCTCAGCTTCACTCCTGATTTTCTCTGCCTCCTTTGCACAGTGGAACAGGGGAACAGGGAATGGGGGCTGCATTCATTCATCACACGTTGTCTGTGCCATTCCCTCCTCCTCAGTGGCAGGACTCTTCACAGGGTTCAGCGTGGAGCCCTTCTTAGGAGTCACTACCACCGTGGTGATGGGCTCAGTCTTGGCCAGCAGCAGGTCTGTCCTGGAGCCGGCTGGCGCTGGCACTGTCAGATATGGGAAAGCTTCTAGCAGCTTCTCTCCCTAAAGCCCCCCACTACCAAAACCATACCACTCTTAACCAAGTCAAATCAAGTCCTTTCAGTCCATTGAAAATGGGAATATATATTTTGAAGCTCTTTCTAAGTTATTCACAATTCTGTAGTTACTAAATCAGATGGATTTTATTCTGTTCTTGTCCAGCAAGGTGTTTGATACCCATTCTGTTGTCTGAGAATAACATACTTTAATGATTGTAAATTTTTGTTGCACCTGTAATAGGCAAATAAGTTTGAAGTCACTTAGATCAGTGGGTTTTTTGGTTTTTTTTCAGACAGAGAATGTTTGGGGTTGGACAGGGCTAGATGCATTTATAATACAGACGGGGAAATTGCCTAGAGCACGTGGGCTGCATTGTACTCCCCTCAGCCTCCCCATCAAATCTGTTCTTGTTTGGAGGACAACTCTTGATGTTTAATCCTGAAGCAAAGCATTAATCTGTGAACAGATAGCCTTTGTCGTCCTGCACAAAACGGTGCTTTCTTAATAGAATTCCTTACTGCAAAATATTAAATTATTGCTATTGATTATTTATAAATTGAACAAATTAGTCTATTGCTGTTATCAAACAGGTACTTACAGTATTATTACAAGAATATTGAATGATTGTCAGTTTTTCTCTCCACAAAGCAATCCACTTATAATGTAAATGGCTAATAGCCTGGGAATTTCCATTTTGATTAGCTAATAATAATTAGCTGGAATAATACTTCTCTCGCTCCCTCTCTCTCTCAAAAATAATAAAAAAAAAGAGAACAAAAAACAATCCAAATTCATGTTTTGGTGTGGTAGAGAAAGCCAAAACTGAGCTTGTAGTAACCCTTTAGTCCTTAGAAATAAGCAAACCCCACCTGATACAGTAATAAGTTTGTAATCCTACAAAACCTTAGGCACCCTCTTAACTTTGCTCACTCTACTTAGTCTTCTTCACTTTTCACAGTGTGTACAAGTTCTGAAAACTGGAACCTAATACCAGCTTGTAATGCAGAGTCTGTCTTGCACCATTTGCAACAGTGTTTATCTGCCTCTATTTTTGGGACCTCTTTTCTTGCTTTTTATACCCATTTTAACATTGCTGTAAATAAAGTAGGAATGAATGGCAGAAAGACGTAATGAAATTGAGTAGCAGGAACTCAAGGTATTGCAGAATAGGTGGTGTAATATGGGAAACATAGTTTTGCTAGAATTTGAATTTTGTTGTTCCCCATTTTGATCTCTGATCCCTCAAATTTTTTTTTTAAAAAGGCTTTTTTAATTGTGTACAGTTAAATTTAATGCTGTCATTATTTTTGTTAGAACATAATTTAAATTGTGTTTCCAGAATTTTTTACTCTTTGGTTAATAATTTTATTAGGACTTACTATATGGAGGAAAAAGATGTTCACAACCAGGGTAGAAGGGAAGAGAGAGATTCTGGGTGAATTTATTTCTAAAGGTAATATTTCTTTCATATTAGTCTGAAGTAGTTTCTTCAGATACATTTGGGTGAAAATATCATGGAAGGATAAGTTGGTTATTTTTCAGTCTAGTGCTGTTAATGATTTTTTTGTACTCTAAAGTCTTTAAAAATTGTTTAGTCATCATTCTTTTTGTTCAGTGAGGCATACAATTTAGTGTAGTTGTACTGCTTTGAAGACATTTTGGAGTATAACTGTAATAACCAGAAGATCTTTTCAATATTAATAGGTAGCTGAAAGCAGCACTTCGACCTGCTTTTTAAATTAAATAAACTGAAATGGTGGCTTATATTCATTCAGCCAGTCTAAGTCTAGCCAAATACAACTTTACATCTAGTATATCCTCTTTTCTGTGATAAGACTATGAATGAAAGACAACAATCTGCTCGCATTCCTTATAATCTTATCCTTGTAAGTATTTTCTTTATCTTCTGTTCAACACAACTAGGCCTGATTATTTCTCCTGTGTTTGTAGCTATTGTTTAGCATATGTGGCCAATTTGAAGGCAGTCTTAAGTTTCTTCAAGGTGTTACATTATTATTCTACAGAGGTGTTCTAGAATATGCCACTGGATTTTCTCTTCCATGGCCTGGGTGCAACCAAAACATAACTGGGAATTGTACATATCAGAATGTGGAGAATTAGAATACATTGCAAATACAGTACTTGCCTTGGGTTGCTTCCTACACGAATCTTGATTTAGAAACCAAGTTCAAAAAGGTGAGGAAATAAGATTCAGGTCTGAGATGAACAAGGTTGAAAAAAAGACTTTGTATTCACTTAAGTGAGTAAATGCACATATGAGTTTCAGTCATTTGAAATTGCTCCACTTTTAACGTTAATACTATGGGAGTGCCGTGCAAGGTCACAGATGGTGAGACCAGTCAGCCTACAGCCAAAACTTGTGAAGCCTGACCTTAGAGGTGTTTCTGCTTCCCTGGGAAGAGATGATTTAAAATAAGTTGTTGTCCTCTCTTCCCCCTGTACTCCTCCCCTTCTTCTTGCTTTCCTCCCTCTTCAGACAATCCCCTGCACCATTTTGGCAAATACAGCATCAGAAATTACTCCGGTAACAACTCAAATCTAGCCCTGTTCTCCTTGTGTGAGACATCATAAATTCCTGGAGAAACATGGTCAGAATTAGATGCCAACCTAAGTTCTTAGTCTTTTCTCCCCCCTCTTTTTAATTTAACTGGAATTCAATGTCTTACTCTTGTCTGTAAGTAAAGTTAACAAAAATTATGGATGGAATTATTGCCTGTCCTTGACATCATTTGTAGGTGAAGTAATGTAGTGCAGGTCTCCCTTGATACAGAAATAAAGGAGAGAGGTGTAACGCCAATCAATAGTTATTCAACTGTGCATCCATCTTTATTAGATTAAAACTCTGGCTGATGAAAGCTAATATTGTTACTATGAGATAAACAGAATTCTGTAAGGCTTGACATAGCACTGTCTAACATTTTTATATAAAAATAATGATACAAGAACAATCTGGCTTTCTAACTGAATTAGAAATTGCCAAACAAAGGGATGTCAATACACCTGTAAATCAGGAACATTTTCTGTTGGGCTCCTGTAGGAGTCAGTTCTTTGCTCTGTACTGCATAACATTTTAATCAGTAAGCTGATAAGAATAAAGTTGCTTTCACTGTGTATGATTCAAACAACTGACTGGGGGAGTCATAATGACCAACAAGGGTTATTCTTACAGAACAACATTGATAAACTGGATGTGAGCAAGTGTAATATTTACATACTTACATCATTTTTGAGGGAACAAGCAAAGGACATCTTCTGAACTTGGACTGTCAATTCAATCATCTAGAAAGGCTAACATCCTTGTTTCAAGTTATTATATGGAAAGACTAACATCCTCCTTCTGAGTTAGTATGTGATCAGTTTGTACCTTTGATTCATAGCTGAGGTTAGTTTTGGTTGGCTTTTTTTATAGGCTTGGGTACTTATCAGGAGTGAGTTAAGTTGATGGGGAAACAGTTGCAGGATAGTTAAATCTGTGTGAAATGTGATTTCTACAGTTAAACACTAATATACACCTTTGGGTAGGCTGCCTGCTATTTATCTCTAGTCAAAGAAGCAATTAGCTTTGTGTGATATGAGTGCTAGTGTGGGATTTGGAAGAAAAAAGTTCAGTTCCACATTCTTTTATAATAATATGTGCCTGTTACATAGTCTTGGTGTGTTTTAATTGCCTATGTGTAAAATAGGAATAGCATGTTTTCCTATCTTGCAGTGTCATTTTAAAGATAAATTTCCAGAAATTTTTCATACGCAGTGATGCGAGAACAGTGGAAGCCATAGAGATTTTTCTTCCAATAATATTTCATGTGAAAAAACATTCTCAAATACTTCCCTGTCTGGTTTTTAAAGCCTAGATAACAATAAGATCCTCACAGATTTATGGTTGTGTCTTCTATTTTTTTAATTTGTCATCTTTAAAGAGTTGGCAAGCAAGCAAAATAGCAACTGAAATATTCTACAAGAAAAATTCTACAAGAATATAGCAGATTTTAATGGTCACTAGTACATGCAAATATGCAGAAAAATTCCACTACAACTGAAATATGCACTCAATATAATTAAATTTCAATAATTTAGTAGATTGGTGTAAAGCATGATATAGAAAAAAGGATTTTGGAATTTTGAAGGTACTGGGGCTGAAAAATCAAATGCAATGGTAGGAACTTAAAAGACTGAGAAAGCTTTTTTCCCCTCATTTCCTCACTTTTCGTCTCGTGCGTCTGTTTTGCTGTGATCATGCATGTAGCACACATCTTAAAAGGAGCATTTATATTATGAATCACAAAAGTGGCTTGCATATGACAGAGCCTCATTAGTACAAGCACAGCTCCTCACTGTAAAAAGCTGGGTTCCCATGTGCTTAATAACCATATCTGACCCTGTGTAGACTTTGTCGAGAGAGCGGCGCTGCCGTTGTACTCTGTGTTATGTGCCCACTGAACTGTCATCTTAAACCAGACTTGTTACCTGGACCAACTTTGTGTTGTGCTTTTAGTGCACAGAAAATCTGTACATATCTGCCTTTATTGTGAAACTGTTGTGAAGTCATTGTAGCATTTTCATTAAAGGCTTTTTGGCTTGGCTATTTAACCCTTTTGTAGCCCAGTGAGGAAACTGTAAAATGTTTTAGCTGGGTTTCTGACAGATCTGTTTGGTGGATTGATGCAACATGGAACAACTCTGAGGCACTGAAACCACTTTTATTTCTGATAGCATTTTAAAATTTACAGGAAAAGTTAAGGAATTAAACTACAATTAAGAGCTGCTAATTATCTAGTGTTTGCTGAAGTAATATGCTTTAAATACATGCCTCAAGATGGAATGTGTGCTAGTTGATGCACAGTATGCTCATTACTAACACAGTGGTAAACATTGTAGATTTGTCTTTCTCAGTGCATGAGGCTTGACTCACAAAGGCCTGAAGCTACTCCAGGAAAGACAAGAAACCCAGTGCTCTTTTCTCTCAAGATTCGTCAAAGGATGAATCATCTGTTAAAAAACAGAGTAATCATCAGGCTATTCTGCTTTTCTGATGACTATTACTATTAGAACAAAGCTTTTGAGCCAATTTTTTTTTTAATTAAGAAAAAAAAAAGAGAAAAGAAGACATTATTTTGATCTTGTTCATGGGACAAAGGCTGATTTATGCTTTCAAGTTCTGCCACTGTCATAGTTTAAGTCCTAAGGTGGAAAATACTGTGCCACCACCAGGCACAGCTCCAATGGCAAAACCTCTTGGTGGGGAAGCAGTTAAGACTATGTGGAAACAGCTCCTTTGCTGATGAGGTGCTGTATCCCGTTCAAGATACTGCTGTAAGCTCCAAGGCAAGCAAGCACTTTCCTTTCTCTCCTTACAGTTTTCTCTCTTTAAACCTGTGGCCTTGCAATTATGCATATTCTTTATTTCAGATGGCAGTTTTAATAAAATGATGAACAGTGAAATTACTCATTTTTACTCAGACAGGATCCAAGAAAAAGCATGTGAGAAGGGGGGATGATGATTCTCCACCGACACACTCTCCATGCAAAAAAACCCCATCCCTGACTGATTTCATAAGGTTAGAGAAAATGTCTGCAAAACCATTCTCTTCAAAAAAGCTTCATCTAACAGAGAAGACAGTATTCACAGTAGGCCCCCTCCACACCCCCTGATCCTTATCTTCAGGAAATCCTCCTGCCTGTCTAGCAGGTAAAGGGGGGAATTTATAAGGACACTCTTGGCATAGTATTTCTTCTACAGCAGGAGAGAAGTGGCAGGTGATATTTTGTGAAGTCCACAGGGGTTTTTAACACAAGGTACCTCATGAAGTAGACAGATACTAAAACTAAGTAATACCGTCAACTTTTGAAATAAAAGTTCCATTGTTATGAATGAAGGTATTTCACACAACTGTCTCAGAGTACAGCTTAGAAAATCTTCTATGATTGCAGGTGACTTTTCAAATCCTATAAACATGCTAAAAGCCAAGATTAGTATTTCTTTCCTATAAATGCTTAGAAGTGCTTCAGCATTGTGCTTAATCCGTTTACATTTAAATTTGAGGCATAGATTTCAAACATAGAAGTAGATGAATGTAACAAGGTGAATTTACTTCTGAAAATGGTATTTATTTAGGTACCATACCTTAACTGTTGTTTAATCCTTTATTCCTGCTGTTGGTATCTGGTGTTTTAGACATTGAGATTATTTTCAGTTTTACAAGAATAAACCTTTTAGAAAATGATAATAAACCAGAACATTTTCCAGTCTGTTTCTGGAGTGACAGATGTGGGCTGCCTCCTTGTTAAGTTATAATTTCTCCCTTCGTCAATAAGCTTGTCTCTTTTTACTTCAGCATTACAATCTTTTGGACGCAAGGAGAGAAATTTTACTGGTTGTGTAGATCCTTTCTCTGCTCTTCTAGATAGGATGGCAAAATTACCATTGCTAAATAGTGATAAATTCAAGTCCCTGAGTGCTCCCTTTTATCAAATGAACCAATTCTCCCTTCCTTCATTTAAAAAAAATTCTCTTTATTATGTTTTGCACAGTGGATTCTACTGCCTTTTTGTAAGTTCTTTGCTATGGGAATGTAAAGTTTCACATGTCATTTAGAGTAAAAACTGTCTGCTTTCAGGGGAAGAGACAAGATATTTTTTAAAGTGGCAAACATAAGATAATTTTCCCTTAATAGCATCACATACAAATTTCTAACAGAAATTGCTGGTTACACCAGCAGTTGGCAAAGACCTTAAGTGGTTTATTTCTTCTATGTACAGTACAGGGTATAATGAGACCCTGTACCAATACTGTAAGCTACGAATATAAATAAGAATACAGTGATATAAAACTTTGCATAGAGATAGGGCAGCATTGTAGTGGCCCAAAGCCTGGATTTTTCCCCAAAGAGTAACCTTCATTAAAGCTTAATTATGAACTTGAAATTAAATTCATGTCCAAAATACTTTCTTATTATTCAGGCTGCACTGTTGTTATCTTGGCAACACAGCTTGTTTCAGCCCTTGAATTGCTGTACATGGAAGGATTCCAAGTCTGCAAGTTCCAAAGCAGTCCTGGTTTTGACCCTGATCTAGTGATCATACAGAGTGTCTGATCAAGGTGTATAGTTTACCAGATTAGTCAGTCAGAGGATGTTCTTTGAGGTGGGAAGAGGGGTAAAAAGTTCATAATAGCATTCTAATGTCTCTTTCCTTGTACTGAGAGTGAACAACAGTCATCACCACTCTCTAACATGGGCAGCATTATTCCATGAGCTGCCAGGGAGATGAAGGTCAGCACTTGAATTCAAACACTCTCTCCTGAGAAAATGTTTTGTTGGCACCTGCTTTATTTCTTACTTGTACTCGGCTTCACAAACAAGATGCTTTCAAAATATTTGACTGGAGAAGTATTTTGCTAAACCATTGTAAATGTTAAAATGGCTTTTACCAAATGAAATTCTTCATGGAATTAAAGACTATCCTTGGGAGGGACCAAAAGGATCACTGAAAATCTAACTCCTGGCCCTTCACCAGACAGCCCCAAGAGTCACACCATGTGCCTGAGAATGTTGTCCACGTGCTTCTTGAACTCTCTCAGGC
This sequence comes from Hylia prasina, assembly GCA_013397195.1. Classification (NCBI taxonomy): domain Eukaryota; kingdom Metazoa; phylum Chordata; class Aves; order Passeriformes; family Sylviidae; genus Hylia; species Hylia prasina. Next base: position 315,845 of record VYXD01016424.1, on the reverse strand, counting down.
TTGGTGCTGTGACCACTGCCCTGGGGAGCCTGTTCCGGTGCCCAACCACCCACTGCATGGAGAATCATTTCCTAACATCCAACCTAAACCTCCCCTGACACAGGTTCAGGCCATTCCCTCAGATCCTGTCACTGTCACCAGAGAGAAGAGATCAGTGCCCACCCCTCCTCTTCCCCTCACCAGGAAGCTGTACCTGCAGTGAGGTCTCCCCTCAGGTCTCCTCCAGGCTGAACAGACCGAGTGGCTTCAGCTGCTCCTCATATGGCTTCCCCTCGAGGTTCTTCACCATCTTCACAGCCTTATTCATTCTTTTATTCTGATCCTGATAACAGAAAGGAAGAGAGAAAGAACAGATCCTTCTTTACAGGGCTGGCTTGCGCACCAAGCTCTAAGAGATAAATGTTAAAATTTTTGAAGCACTCACCTGTTTTTATAAAAAATCCAGCTCATTCAGAAAAACAAAACATAACATTGCTCACGCTCCAGGCTGACTATTGTAAATGTACATTTCACAATTAACACAATTGTACATCTGAGGTGAAAACAAGATTTGCTGTTTAACTGATCCATAGATATAATTGCATTATTCTCCATCTACAGCTTGTCTATCCTCCACCCCATTACCTCAGCTGCACAGGGACTTTCTCTAAGTGTTTTCCTTTCTAAGACACAGGCAAATACTAAATGGCTTTGAATTGTAAAGCTATAGCATTGTAAGTTTTAATGTAAGTCAGGACAACTAAAGAAATATGGGTTAATTGCTATATAAATTATTATGAAATATTGCAATTTTTCTTTTCTTATTATTTACATGTCTTTGGTCATGCACAAAAGGTTAAGATGAAGTCTTTCATCACCAATTTCCTCTTTGTGCTTACAGGTGACTCTTGGCAACATTATTTCTTGTAATTTCATGCAATTTCTGCTGAGTTACAGGTGCTCAGATACTCTGATGATGCCAAGCACCCAAGTGATGCAGTGGAGGAGAGGCTGTGGGATATTGCTTTAAATATATATGTATTAAGGGTTTGAAAGCACATCTCAGATGTTTGTACTTGTCAATCCCGTCCTAGCCACAGAGGGGCCTCTGTCCAAAGTACAAGGGTAGGAAGAAGAGAATTTTGATTAAGATGATAAAGAAAACATTAAAAAAATATGTTTTTATTGCCCTCTCATCAGTGGTGGTCATGCCCAGGACAGAGGGACGGCTGTCAAACATGATCCTTTAGCAGGCAGTCATGCAAGCACACTAGTGTTGGCCACCAGAGATCTGTACAAACTGCTGGTGACTTACTCTAAAACTACAGGCAATCTAAAAACTGCAAGAGGAATCTAAACTGTGAAGTCCCAACAGACACAAGCATTAAACTCCTCATCAAAGCTGGGGTCTGTTTTACTTCACAGACCCTGGCTAGATCAACCTAGCGTCTGAATGTCCTGTGCAAATGTTTTTCTTTGGTTTACTACTATCTTATGGATCGCTTAACCACACCTCACTGTTTGAAGCAGACAGGCTTATCTCTCAGTTGAACTCTGAGAACATAAATCAGTGTTGGCATTTCATTTCCCCTACCACCCACTAAAAAAAAAAAAAAATCTAACACGTGCTTACATGGCTCCTCATACAAGAGGCATTAATTTAGCCCAGGGTGTAAGCAGTGGTGTTCCTGATATTTCCCACTCAACAATTTGAAGGCCTGTAAAAGCAGTCACCAAGATGATGAAGAAAGGGAATAGCACTGAGCTGAGAAAACTGAGTTGACAAGTTACAGAAATAATGATGCCTGAGGTTGAGCCATTAATGAGCAGAAGAAAACAAACCTCATCTAGAAGACCGCCTGTCACTTTGAGTGTTATGCTATGAATATTTAAATTAAAATATAGTAAAAGACATACCATTTTTTTCTTCTCAAAATCAAGAACATTGTGCCATAGATAAACTGTGTAGAAAGATGGCATGGTTTTAGAGAAGGTGATGTGTTGCTAATTTGAGAGTGGAAAGGACCAAGCCCAGGTGGTACAGAACTTTGCAGACAGCAAGGACATACTATGTGGCAGCGAACCTGAGGAACCCTGAGACAGTGAGAAGAACGGATCTAATTTAATTTTGCTTATTTTCCATAAAGTAGGAGAAAAAAATAAGAAGTGCTGTTGTTGGCCGCTCTATGGAAGCTTTTCTTGCCCCAATTTTTTCCCCCTTATATGGCTAGCTAGAAATTAATTACCTTGACTAACACTGGGCTACTGTCTCTGTCTCTCACAAAATAATAAAATGAAAACATAAAGACATCTCTGACACTGCACTGAACAATTTTGGCAGCTGATGCTGTGTTTAATCTATAAAAAGGTTAGTAATATTTAATACTTCAATTTGTATGCTGAGAGATTTTCTTTTGTTCCTAACAATTCTATATTTAAGATTACTAGGGCTTCAGGCAGAACTGTTTGGGTAGTAAAGTGATAAACTGACACCAGAATAAGGAGCAGAAAAAAAGCCATTATGCTAACAGCAGCCAACAGCAGTTAATGGTTTTCAGCTGTTGCAGATCTAATTGATCTTGTTGCTATAACAGAAAGCAGTTCTCTGTGATTCATATGCTTTCTTACTGGAACATATTCTACTCCCTTGCTGTTTTTAAGCCTCACTAACTCTGTTTTTTCCCTTTTCTTAAATGCCATGGCTAACAACACATTCCAGTTAAAGCTAATATTAGTCAAATAAAAAATCTGTTTACTTTGCTGAGCCTTAAATTTTCGCTCTTCGTTAAGAAGAAAGGCCAAAATACTTAATTTCAGTTGTACGTTTCTTATATGTATTAATCCCCTTCTTTGAAGTGTCACACCTAGTGCTCATTATTCTTGATTTATACCTACCTTGAAATCCATATCTGCCATGAATGTATCAGATGGGATTAAAATGACGTAAACATTTGCCATCAGCTGCAGTGTGATTCCAAAACCTCTTCTAAGTTCTGCATGTGGAACTTCCACTGATTTCAACAGGATCCAGTGTGTTTTCTGCAGCGCATGGTTTGAGTAGTACAACTGATATAGCTGCCTGTACCATTTGGATTGCAAACACAAATTTTTTTATTATTATTATTATTTATTATTTTTTATTTTTTTATTTTTCTTTATAGCATTTGGAAACTTCTGATGTATTATTTATATTTTACAGAAGCATTAATTTGAATATCTGAAGCATTTTACTGGAATTTTAATGGTAGTTATATTAGGAGTGTTTTCTTGGCGTGATTTTAATTTTTTTTCAAAAACTGGAAAAAATAGGAATTGTGTGAAAATCAGTAGAAACTTGAATTCATAGCTGTAATTCTAACTCATCAAAATAGAGTTTGTTTTCTTATTATAAAGATGAGTTCACATCAAGGGGGAATTTTCAGTTGAAGTCTTGGGAATCTCAGTGGAAATGCACACTCAATGTTTTGATATTGTTCAGATTACTTCTTCACTTTGAGAGCTGCCTGTATCCCTCAGCAGGCAAACTGCTCTACAAAATTACTTTGCCCAGCAGTTTTATGTAAAAAGACTCTTGACTCTCAGCCTTTGCTGTAGCTGCATTGCTCCCTGTATTATTTAAGTTAAATACCACGTATTAAGAAACTTGAATCATCTTTCTCCAGGGGGAAAAAATAGTTTTGTAACTGTTTAAGTGTTGGAAAGTCTAATTATACCTCCTGTTAATTCCCTTTTGTTCTTGTAAAGGCATCCGTTGCTGCAACAGAAGATAAAGTAACATTTCCAGACAGGAAAGAAATGGGGATTATATTTTTTTTTCCTTTTCTTCCTTTCTTGTTTCTGTTGCTGCATTGTTCTGATTTGTTTTTTTAAAGGTTGACACAGAGCCCCCTGAGAATTTTTAACATATGAGAGTAGATAACCTTGTTCTTTTGTTCACTCATCCCTGCCCTGTTCTGATTGCCTGTGGCTGTTTTCTGAATATTCCATTTCATATCCGTTTAACACTTTCTCCATTCCTCTTTCTGCCTTCATTCATGAGTTCAGCATAATGTTACATCCAATGCACCAGCAGAAAGCATAACATGACCTTCAGACAGTGTCTCATCAATGCCTCATTGAAGGAACAGTCACTAAGAACAAACCAAGGTTGCATAAATACAAAGAACCCAGCAGCAGGAAAATGCTCAGGTTCAAATTTAGCATTGCCTTTAATCCTTTTGCTTGTCAGAGACTTGACACTTAAAAGATTCTGCAGAAGCATTAGGAAAGGCTGCTTTTACAGTCACGTTTTCTACATGAGCTTGGAGATTTTAAGTATTAAAACTTTATTGGTAGTGTGAAAGTCTTCTGCTTCTGAGAGGGAAAACTGAAGTGCTTACAAGAAATTAAAAATAATAGAATAATAGACTCAATAAATAAAATCAAATAGACTAATTCATCTTCTTTAGGTATTATAAAGAAGTTGAAAGACAGTTACAAAAATTAAGATTTCAGGAGACATAAAACTTTAACCAAAAAGAAGTAAAACGCTGCAAATGACACAAAAGCAAATAAAGTGTACACTAGAAACCAAAGCCATCTGGCAAATTAAGTGAAAATTAATGATTAAAGAAAATCTCACTGTGTTTGTAGTGTATTTTCATCCATCTGTGCCCAATTATAAAGGAGTTGTCAAAGAAAGCAAGCCACTGGTAGTTAATGCCAAACTAATCCAGAAAGCCTGAAAACGTCCATCAATGTTTTTCTTACAGTTTCTAATCTCTGCAGGTTTCTGATAAGAGCAGCATTAAACTATGGTGTCATGAATCTTGGCTCTCACGTTTTGAAACTAACAGAGATGTACTACCTCTGATCATTTTAGATTAAGGAAATACTATCTTTCAAAAGCACACTACAGATAGAATTTATAAAAGGGAAAAACTCCGTTCGGATCCATTCCTGTCACTGGCGGCCAGCGGAGCAGTTGCAGTTAACGATACCTGGAGCCCAGTCGGATCCTGCTCAGCGCTGCTTTGTGCAGAGGTGACACGCCTCGCACGGCGCTCTGTCCTCTTGGCTTCACAGGGCTTCGGGCCCCAGGCACAGGAGCTGAGGCTGTGAATTTGCAAATTTCCTGACACCTCGCATTGTGCAAGTGCTGCAATTTCACACCCTCAGCTCACAGCCACCTGCATGGACTTGCTCACAGTGATCCACAGAGCAGCTGTGCATTGTTCTTTCTGCGGAGAAGAGGCTGTTCTCTATTTCAAGGGGAAGGGGCCTATGATTCCTTTCCTCATTTTGGGACCTAGGATTATTTTGGGGCTCTAAGATGATTTGTAAGTGCTAACATGACATGATTTTTAAGTGCGACATGATTCTAACCTGACTGCATTTACTCCAAGCTTGGGCACATGGTGACATGGTGATGGGTAGAACTAGTGTATAACCTTCCTTGGGTAGGTTATGCTTTTGTCTTTCTCTAGAACAAATGAAAATAAAGATACATCCAAAAGCCAATTTCACAGAGATTATTTGTTCTCTCTCTTGATGTCCTTAACCACTAATTGAAAAGGAAAACTAGTTTCTATACACTGAAGTTAATCTTTATGAAACTCCTCCATATTTAGACCTAACAGCATTTTAGACCCAACAGTAGGTGCACACCAGAAGAAATAATGAGGAACAAGTAATTTGCTTTGTGTTCTTTCTTTCCCAATGTATTTTTGTCAGAGAAGTAAGTGTATGACAGAAAGACAGTAGGTAGTGATATTAATGAATTTTTAGTGTGGCTTCTTTGGTACCTGGTAGTAAGGCATAAGCTTGCAGTTGGGTGGGCTTTTTGGTGTTGGGGGTTTGGTTGGTTGCTTGGTTTTGATTTTGTTAGTTTAGTAAAAAGGTTATTTTTCTTTCCTGGCTTCTTGCCCACCAAATATTAGGGAGAACAGTTTGGAACTGTGATGAGTAGAAAAAAAAGGCAAAAAGCATTGGGAAAGATGTCATCATGTTCTCCAGTGCTGAACTGTTCACCATCAGCTTCCTAATATTGTCTCTGACGTATGGACATGTGATTCATTCTCAAAGTCTTTGTTCAAGTCGTCGTTCCTTCTGACATGGTCTCTGTTAGAACTCACACAGTCTTGAGAAGTTTACATATATGAAATATTTACAGTTGTAAAACTTAAAAAAACTCAGTGACATCTGTTTTCTCGAGTGGACCCATACAAAGCTGTTGTACCCAACCCCATTTAATAAAGCACTTGAATTAACCCGTTACACTCTTCTCCAGCAGCCACCATAAGTCAGTGTTACCAGCTAGCTGGTAATCATAACGTTTACAGACCTCTCAACATCCCTTACATCTTGTACATTAAAATTGTCTCCTCAAATGTAAACCCTAGTTTGACATGTAATTGGTTTTGGCTGCAGTTCAGGCCTACACAGTCCTTGGAGCTCCTTGGTTGTGTTGGTAGAAGTATTTGTGCAGCCATGCAGTGAACCAGATCAGGGACCTAAGCCACGTTACAGGGTAAAAAAAACATATTAGGTTATTTTTGAGCTAGATCAATTCCCTGTACTAGCAAACTGTAGGCAGGAACAAAAAAAGCAGGGAAAACACGAGAACTAGTGCCAGCATACCACTGAAATGGAGGCATGTCAGGCCGTGTTTTCAGTGTAAACTTCCAGAGCACTGTAAAAGATTGCTCCATCTAAATGCCAACATTAACAGTAATTCAGGAAACCTCTTTATTATTGCCAAAGTAGAAACTACTGTCTTGACAAATTGATCTAGAATGCAAAACTCATTTTTTAAGCTTGGATTGTGTAATTCTTTGATAAACATTATTATTGGGGTGGGAGCAGTGGCAAATTGATTGCTATGTTACCTAAATGACTGATAATGCTATTTTAATATTGCAAATTAGATCCTACTTCAAATGAAAAACCCAAACATAGCTACAAGAGGCTGGATTATGCCTCAGTTTTTACCCATGTATTCCCATTTATGTCAGTGATGCTGATTAAAAAGTAATTTAGGGCTAAATTTTGTCTGAAAAGTTTCCACTTACTCCTTATGTGTACAGCTTTCATTGTCTTTTAATATAATTTGCACTGTCTGTAGCTGCATATATGTATTTTATTTTCAAATCCTGTAGGAGTTCATGTTGCACATCCCATCTATTATTTCCAGACATGCAAGAGTAAAAGAGGAAGTTCTGGTGTGGTAGTCTGGAAGTTCAAATGTATGATTTCCTTTCCACTTTTTCTCCTCCGTAGACACCCATTTTGAATGCTGTAACTGTGTGCACCATATGGACACCCAAAAGTTGCCTGGCATATGTGACGTAACACCATCTACATGAATTGAATTTTGGTTGTGTGTAACCACACCTCAAAAAATTTGAAAGTACTAATATTAAACTTGATATTTTAGGAGGTATTTTGCCTGTGTCCTGTCTGAAGGTTCAGCAAACAGATGTGGCTTGGTGTTGGAATGAAGTATTAACTTCATTCCACTTGAGGCTTTAATAATCAACCTCAAGTAAAGTCTGCTCATCCAAATGCTGCTCAGCTAAACATGGCTGAGAACTTGCAGCTCTAACATTACCTGAAGTTGAGGCCACTTTAGATTGGAAGCCCTGGAGTCAGGGGGTTGTCTTCTGTGAAGTATTTTTTCTTTTTCCTATTGAGAATTAGGTTTAAAACTCTTGAGAAAACTCTTATGTTTGTAAAATAGGGAAACTGTGTGATGACTTAAATATTCCTTGAAGACAAGTTTTTGTAAATGAAAGTAGATATTAAATCAGGTTTGACATTGTAGTTTCTCTTCAGCCCACTCTGAGTTTCCGACTTGATGTTCCTAACATCAGAAACAGCTGCCATGTTTCTGAGATAACTCTCCCCTAAATGATGTTACCAAGAGCACTGTCTTCAGGAATTCATCCCTTCTCAAAGCTATCCCCTTTCAAAAACTTTATGGTAGGATGGACTACCAACCACTATTCTGCAATGAAGTCACCAACCTTTCAAGACTCAGTTTGAAAATCGAGAAATCTGGAAAAATTTTTGGCTTCCATTAAAATTATTAGAAATATGAAAAAGCTAATGTTAATAATAAATAAATAATAAATGTGAATGAATTCAGCATCTGCAAACATCAGCAGACACTTGACATGTATTCTGTGCATCACTAGTTGATTCAGCTAGAAATGTAAGTAAGTGTGCATATTTTAAATGTATTTATATACCTGAAAGGTTTTGCCTTACATTTCTTTTGAAGAGGGAGTGTAAGGTAAAACAGATTAGCACTTCCTGAAAAATAAATAAGAAATCATTAAGCAGTCACGGTAAAATCAAGCTGTAGGCAAACTTGTATCTTGTACAGTAACATGATATTCTTGGTGTGTGCCTGTTTAATATCTTTTAAGCCACCCTTGGGCAGGACCCCACTGTAAACAAGCTGTCGAGTTTGACTTGGAACATCCTTTTAAAAATAACACTAATAAATAAACATTCTGTCTTCACACATTTTGCTGCCAGGGATTCGCCATTTCCAAACTTAAAAGTGTAATGATTTTTAAAGGTTTGATGCAATAACTGCAGTCTTCTTTATTTCCGTGAATATGAATAGTTCATTTTCCATTTGTTTAATATTTTAAAATTAAAACTTCTGTTTTATTTTGTAATTATATACTGTCATTCTGATAAAAGCTTCTATTGAAATCAGCTCTGTCTGTTAAATTCTCTGTCTGGCAGTGTCATATAAATCAATAATAGTAATATTAAGCAATAATAGAAGAGGAATTTGAGTTTCAGATTATTAATAGCTGAATAACAAGCTGCACAAAGGAAATGGTTTGCAATATACATCCAGATCCGGGCATTAAACAAAAAGCAAGTGAGACACGTGGTCTCGAGTCTCTTCTATGATGCTTCTTCTGCAAATTGTTTACCTAAATATGTTCTGTAGCTCCTCTCTGTGCTGCTTTCATCTCCTTGTAGTTGCTCACACTCCCGTCCAGGGTTTTGTTGGCTCCAGCATTTGCTGCAGGATGGCTCTGTGGGTGGTTTGGGATCTCTCTGGATTCCCTGCAATGTTGCATGGAAAATCCCATGAAGCTAAGTCTGCATTAAAGGGGTCAAAACTAAAGGGCTTTGGGAGCACTCTTGTCCTCTGAAAAGTGAAATGTGTTATCCCATATTCTGTTTTTGTGGGTGGCCCAGCATTGCCTCTGTTCACAAGTACTTCCATGCAAACTGAGGTCTGCCTGGGTCTTTCCATTTTTGTGAGGTCCATACACAGAAGCAGGAATTCGGAGCGTGGCATTTCACCACATCTGACTGTGAATTAAAAACATATTTGTTAAATAGCAAGCCCAAAGAATGCATTCAATTAGATGAATTTATGAACAACCTGAGACACTGTCGCTGCAGCATTTGAGAGGAACCACATATGCTGGACTTGAGAACTGACAACACTTCACATTATTTGACACTTAATTTGTTATTGATTTAATCTGGCTTGCTACAACTCCTGACCTGTTTTTTCTAACTTTTTTTTATGTTCTACTACTATTTAGCTTTATTATACAGTTTCCCTTTGGAGAAAATGTGTGCATGTATAGACGATGTTGACAAATCTTAATGTTTTATTGGGACTCTTATCTTTCTTGTGTGTGTGTGAGTGTGTGCAGTGCTTTAGGAGATGTGTATGCATATTAAAAAACTCAGCCTTTGCTTGAGAAAAATAAGATGTCCAATCCCTGTGGTTTCAGAGAAAACCGAAAGAGCATGTGTCTGAAAGTTAGTAATGAAGTTAAATAAATGGATACATGTTATTACTTTATCATTTTTATTTGAGTATTTGGAGTTGGAAATGCTGATTTAACATATTTTGTATGTTTAAGACTTTTACACAGAATAAAAGTGCATTTTAAAAGCCATGGGACAACTGGATAGGTTTCTCTCTCAGTAGCATAGATGACACTGCTGTCAAAATCAATGAAAACTGCAGAAGAATTCAGTGAGTTCTGTGTTACTGTCACTTCACATAAGTATTACTGGCCCCAAAATGCTGTTAATTCTTGCTGGGTCACAAAAGACCACAGTAGTGTGTAAGATACTCTGCGTATGAATGGCACAATGTCTGCAGAGTAGCTTCATTGAAAGACCTTTCCATTGTACTGCTGGAAGTTCAAAGGAATTTCTTAAACAATAGCTGTAGGTTCTTTAATGAACATTGTTTCTCAGCTTTTACTGGTTCATTTTGAAAAAGACATAAATACTTTTTTTTTTTGAATTAATTCTCTATGCTCTATTTCTCTGTATGTGGGATGCTAATGCCATCTCAGTGTGGAGTATTACCATGTTTTTGAAGGATGCTCAGTACATGGGCTATGCTTTGTGCATAAATTGTGTGTTTGACAGTGGAATTTTTGTGACAGATTGTGGAACTATCAGATAAATTTCATTTGCAATGCCTGTTTACCTGCCTCATCTTCATTCTTGTCTCTATTCATTTTGATTTGGACTCACTGTTATGTGGAAGTGTCATTCTGCAAAATATAAATTTATTTTCCCCTGCATCATATGCATTTAGAAAAAACAAAATCTAAAATGCTTTTGTCTTATTTTGCCTTACTCAGTGATCTAAGAGCCATTATTTTGTGAGCCACTAAAAGCTTAATCAGTAGAGCTGAAAATTCTGTTTTCTGGCATTGCAAGACATTCTTTTCAATTCATGGTAGGTTGTGAGTTACTGGATGTTAAAACTGTAGCACCATGACTTATAGGGAATAAATTTTAATAATTTCCATAGATTATTGAAATATATTCCTTATCATTTTATTCTCCCTTTAAGGCCTATAAAGTTGAACTCATGCTAATAAAATCAAGTTGAACTCATGACAGTAAAATCAAGTGGCATTACATGCAGATATATAAGAAATATTATCAATAAAAAAAGAAATCTCTAAAACAGATCTAAAATAGATTATCTGCAAAAAAGTATCTTGTAAGTATGATAAGTGGTGGTACAAAACAGAATATTATGAGCACTCTCTTGGGGTGATATACATTCAAATAAGGCAGAATAACTGGGCTCATACATGGTAAAATCTTAGCTGTAAAATTCATTGGGTGAGTGTAACAATTTAGAGCCATGAGGATGTGTTACAGTCACGTGACTGACAAACAATTTTAATTGAAGGTCTGTTCAATCCTTATCCTTAACCACAACTTCATCAAGGACATTAAGCATTTATTTTACTTAAGCTTTGATGAAAATCCCAGGTGTTGCAACAATTTCATATTGTTTGGATATAAAAATTGGCTTTCAGTATGTAATGAGTTTGTATCGACAATTTTTGGTAAGTTTTATTGGTTTAGGGCTTTAAGAAAAAAACAAAATGTTTCTTTGGTTCAGTTATCTAATCTTTTTCAGCCTTCATTGCTTCATGGCACTCCATTGGCATTTGACAACAGTAGGGTGGCAGTGATGTCATATGAAATTTCTGCAGATCACGTTTAACTTGTAGGCAATTTCTCCAAGTCTTTGATTTTCATATTCTGAAGTGCCATTTCCGCCTTCTTACCTCCAGCTCCTGCATTTTACAAGAAATCTGACTTCAGTACTTAGGGTATTAAAAGTATGTATTAATAAACCATGCACCTTTGAAAAGAGTTATGGAATATATTCCCTGAGGGCCAGCGATAACCTTGTGGTTCATGGTCCACAGATAATTTCAATCCTTCAAGCTCAGTAAGTGCTTTCATTCAAAGAGTCAGGTACCCAGACTCCTGAATAGCTTCATGCAGAGCTGCCTAAACAGGTGGTTACACCTCCATATTTTTCCTCCATGGCTTAATTTATGTACATTCCTGGGTTCACTAGGAGGAATGGGCAACTTTGTATTAACTTTATGGCCGCTTCACTCTAAAGATTCATGGACCATTTTTATGGGTTTGGTGAGGATTTGGGGGCTTTTTTATAGGGAGGAACAGAATTCATATATGTCCATCCAGATGGAAGATGCTGGGAAAAGTTAAAAGGCAGGAAAAGAGAGTAACAGAGAATGAATGGCTCGGTTTTGAAGAAGGGTATTTCAGATGGAGGCTGAACATGGAAAACCCTCAAGAGCATGAAAGGTACAAGTGCTGATCAAAACGAAGCTCAAGCAGGAAGAGAGAAGTGGAATTGAGTGACTTCACGAGTGGGGAAAAGTCTCACAGAAAAAGCTGAGATTCTTCCTAAAGCGCTTGATAGCTCTTACCGAGTGTGAGTAGAAAGAGGGGCAGCTGATTGCTGAGCTCAAGCCTGAGAGGCAGACACAGGACTGTGGTGTAAAGGGAAAGATCAAGTTGTCAGGATAGGCTGCAGAAATGGCAAGCCGCAGAAAGGCAGGCAGAATGAAAACTTTAATTTGGAGACACAGAGTTTTGCAAGATTGAAGAGATAGTGCTGCATTAGATAAGATAAATTGAATGGAGATAAGAGCGGAGGTGGAGAAAAAGGCGTATGGTGGAGTCTGTGTAAAGATGGGAAAAATCCAAGCCTGCCTCTTTCCTGAGGTGTAAAGGCACAGAAAATAAAATAAAAAAAAATAAAAATAAAAATAGAAAAAACCACAGCATTTTCCTTTTTTGAATTGAAGTGATGCTGAGACATTATCAAAGATGGATTTTGTTGCTTTGATGAAGTGCAGGTTTAATCTGTACCTGGCATTGTTTCTTACAGTGATAAGACCAGAACCCAGGTAGTTCTGCTTCGCGGGGGGAGAATGGGAAATCTGGTTTATCTTGCTGACTTAAAGATCAATATTTTTACTAGGACTGTTTAATTCAAAACAGTTTCCCATGGTACTCATACTATGTACTAGTACTAGTCTATGTATGCTTTAATATTAAGGAGTATTAAATAGCTTACTCAAGTAAATATCTTACTTAGGAAACAAAGTACTCAAGTCATCACAATTAATTAATTAGGTTTATTTATGTGTTTTCTCATTTGCAATGGCTAAATGGGCATCCTTAATTTAGCGTGCACGCTAATACACAGGTAAAGAGAAAAAGAAGTGAAAAAAGCTTCACTAAGAAAACAAAATTTACTTTATGATTTAACACTAATCAACCATTGCTAATGTGCTATAAAATAGTACTTAAGGTAGATACTGATTTCCATTATTAAACTTAATGGTCTTTGTTGCCTCATCTGGCTTATTCCAATATATTAAGCATTCAGACCCTATAATTTAATTATCACCTGTTAATATTGGTTCTAAATTCATTTTTGTGCTTTTGGGCTGAAGCTGCAATGATGAGCCAATTAAAAACCATTATCTGGCTGCTCAAAGCATCACATTTGTAGTTATGTTCAGTAGTACATGATTCTACAGGGACTTTCAAGATGGAACATGCTGCCCTAATGCCTTTAGGGATTAGCCAAACAAAAGGAAAAATGTAAAGGAAATTTTAAATATTTTCTCTCCTACAGGATTTTAATTTTCAGATCTCTTGCTTTGCTGTACATCACAGCTTTCCTTACAGCTAATTTGCATAGCTGTAAAAGTGTAGCTGTAAAAGTGTAGCTGAATTACAAGAGAGACTCCTGAGATCTTTGGTTTTCTTTAAATCCCAGAGGAAGAATTTGGTTCAAGAATGTACATAAGGTACTAATTGCAAGGATTGTGTTAGATAGCTACTATTTAAATGAGACTGCTGAACTAATAAAATACAGCACGTCATAACCTCAGAGATTTGATAATGAAAAAAGGAGCATTTAATTTATGTAGTTGCTCACAAAGCAGCTAGAAAGAACAATAGCCACACATTGTATCACCTCCATTACATTGTTTATTAATACAAATGACTCCTTTCCTCTTGTGTTATCAGCTTGTTGCTGACATGAAATTTCAAGTGCAGGTGTTTCAAGTTGATGGAAATTTGTGCTTTTATAATGACTGACTGAGAAATGGCTGCTGGCGAAGATGCACCACAGAATTTGTTAGAAGGCTGGATAGATTTCACTTAGAAACTTTTTTTTTTTGAGTGTGTGTGTCTGTAGCACTGAAGTACAAACTTCCAACTCTTTGAGTAGTATGGATATATAGTAGTCTAGTGGCAGAATAGAAACTAGACTATTTGATCTACTGTAGCTGTGTTCATAGAATTGCAAACACTCAGTGGAAAGGGACCTAAAGGATCATCTGGTCCAACCTTTCTTGGCAAAAGCACAGTCTAGACAAGATGTCCCAGCGCTTTGTCCACCTGAATCGTAAAATTGTCCAGTGTTGGGGAATTTGCCCCTTATTCCCTGGAGGGATTATTGCAATGGCTGATTGTTCTCATTGTGAAAAATTTTCCTCTTGTGTGTAATTGGAATCTCCCTTTGTCTTTTCAAAGTGACTCCTTGTAAAAAGGAAGTCTCCATCTTCTTTGTAGCCGCACTTTAAATACTGGAACATGGTAATAAGGTCTCCCCAAAGCCTTCTTTCCTCAAAAGGTACAGTTCTCAGTCTTTCATCATATGGCAGCCTGCCCAGTCTTTTGCTCAGTTGTGGCCTTTCACTGGACCTTTTCCAGCCAGTCCACGTTGCTTTTGTTTAGCAGGGACCAAAACTAAACAGAGAATTTCAGGTGTGGCCTGACAAGTGCTCAGTGGAGTGGGATAACAACTTCTTTGTTTCTGCTGGTGATGCCCTTGCGGATGCAGCCCAGCATGCTGTTGGCTTTCTGCTGCAGCTGCACACTGCTCACTCAGATTGAGCTTGTCCACCAGCACCCCCAGGCCCTTTTCCACAGAGCTGCTCCTGGGTCTGGTTGATCCAGCCTGAGCTGCACCCTGTGTTTCCTGGTTTGTTTTGGGGTTTCTGTGTTGTGCCACATATACACACCAGGGTTTGAAGCCTCTAGAGGAGGCAGAGAATCTTCCTGCACAGAGAATTCCTTTCTTCTGAAGCACAGCTGACCTAGAAGCTCTTGTAGGGGCCTTGCTTGCCTGTGGTATAATGAGGGACTGTCCTTTTGCCTCAATTTATTTGGAGCACCACCGTCTTCAACTTGACTTTGCTTGGACCAGTTCCTCAAGTGAATCAAACATCATTCCTTGGACCACTGCAGAGTTCCCTGGCATCTCTGTGGAAACATCCTGTTATTAGCCACTTAAAACTAACAGAAAGTGGAATTACTGCTGAACACACTTAGCCAGGTTTTAAATGAGCTTGGTGCTTTTCGAGGGAACAGAAGGCTGCCAAAGAAAAATCTAGCCACAGATGAAGTCAATGAGAATTCCAAGGCTGATAGATATGTGCGTATTTGGGTGCTGGTTTGTTTTGGTTTGGTTGCTTTCTGCTTATAATTTTTTCACTATTTTATTGTGAGCATGTGTTCTTTTTGTCAGTGAGAGCTATTAGGAACAGGGCAGGAACCCTGCTGTGCCTTAAAATTAAAATGGGAAAAAAGGCTCCGGCGGGAGAAGAAAAAAAAAATAAGCACAGATAAGAAATAAATGTAAATTAAGTTTTAGCAGGGTTAAGTAGTTTTGACCACAACTGGCAAAATAAATACAGCTTATCATTCTTAAAAATTCTTCTGCTTCTTTGAGTTGCCCTGGATAACTGTAAGCTGTATATTGTATTTTTCTCATTAAATGAGATGTTAACTCTTTTTCTGCTTCCCTGTGTGTTCACTAGTCATTTTTCAAGTTTCAGGAAAAGCAATATTTCAACAGAGCTGTGGATGAACTTTTCTCACCACTTCTATCCCCACCCTTCTGCCTCGGGAAGATCTGCAGGACAAACTTCAAAAAATCAAGTTAATTTGGCCCCATTCAATATCTTAGCCAATCTGTGCATGCATTTGGGCACTCCTGCCCAAAATTATATGGAGGAAAACTGAACAAAGGCTATAAGGTGTGAGCTGGGTGGGTTGAGGATTAGTGAGGACATGCTGACAGTATTGGATTGAAGCGGAGGGCAGTAGGGGAGGACATCTACATCTGGCAGAACATTACATTATTGTGTCAACAATTTTGGGGGATATAAGATTCAGGAGGAGGCAAGTTTTCTTAATTGTTCACATAATATTTGGGATATGGGTAGTTTTAAATGTAAATAAATACTTTAATGTAGATTGTAACCTGTAAAACAACTTTGAGAAACAAGGAAACTGTCTTGCCTGAAGAGACAGAGTAACTTTTCTTGCAATTAAGCTGAATACTATTAGTGTTCATCAATCACTGTGTCAACTGAATGTATTTCATGTTTGTATTAGTAAGTTGCCAAGACAATTTGGCAGAAATGTAATGATTCTAGGATATCACTTGACCCTTGCAATTGCAAAGTAATTTGGAGTTTAGAGTGAATCTCTACTATGGTGAGTTCACAGTTCTTTATAGGCAGGCATGTATTTAACACAATCGTGTAGTGTCCTTAGTTAGGCAAATCTAGCAAAGTCAATCATATTTTTTCCAATGTAACAATTTTATCTCACTCACGTGTGAGTAAAACTAATGCTTCAGAATCACCATTCTCTACATCTCTATGTGTATTAAGGAACTTTACCATATACGCAGTTTTTTAAGTATATAAAAATAATTATGTTTGGCACTGGGTTGTATACACAAACTAGCTGGTATGATTTGCCTTCATTTTTAAGAGACACATGCCTTAAAGATAGTCCTTGAAGGCTTCATCTATGAAGAAATTGCATATTATTTAGTTATCTTTTTAATATTTGCTTAATAATTTAGTATTTTGCAATGTTTTACTGTGTTCTGATGAATGGAAACATTAGTGTCTCAGTAAGAGATTCACAGGCTATGTATATGCAGGTCTGTTCTGAGTAAAGCTCCAGATGTTTCCTGCCTTCAGAGCATGTTCTGAAATTCTGTGATGTGACTTTACATTCTGGAGGTACTGACTGGCTTTGCCTGAATATCTTCACATTTATAACAGGATTCAAAGTATTTTGTGCTATATGAAAAATTCTGTATCTACTTCTAACAAAGGGGAGTTACTCTTTGAGTAGAGATTAATTTTGCTGAAAATTTATATTTGAATTAATATTAAGAACTCTAGCTTTTGTGTCATTATTTACTTCATTCTGGCAGGCCTTAATAATGAGATAATAAGCTCTTTCCATACAGTTAAATTCAGAATGTTTCCAACATGCTATTTTAGAAGGAATTATATTGTTGTTACACTAAATTATTGAATGCTTATCTTCTGTTGTGTTCATGTAAGTGTTCTACAGACAGCACAACAGTTTGAACAACCCTTTTGTAGAGAAATGTGTCTGGAGAAATTGCTTAGGCTGCCATGAATCTTCTTCCACATGAGGAGGTGGTTCCCTAATGGTGTCTGAATTTGAACATTGTCTAACTGATGCCTTTTAACCATTGTGATGGTAACTCTTCACATCTTTAAATAGTTAAAAGGTTCAGTCAGTATTAGGGAAATGCTCCTTTAGGAATCTTACTATTACAGTAGGTCATGAGGCTTCTTTCTCCCTCCCATATTATAGCTCCTAACTCAACAACTTCCTCCATTCAGCAATTGTGTGAAACTATTTCTGTCTTGAGATATCATATTTTATCTGGAACAACTTTTATATAGCAAGAACATGGAAAAACAAAAAAAAACTCTGTTAGCGAGATAAATCCAAATAGTACTGGAAATTGGCATTCATCAAACTTTAATTATATATGGATTGCTTAGCTTGGATTATGGGAGATGGTAAGTGCCCTTGCTGTAACTGCTTAAGCAAGAGTAAATGGATGATAATGATTTAATATGGAATCATCGTTTATCGTATATCATGCTGAGAGACTTTCTTTTTTCTCTCACCTTTGGTTTATTTAGAGGCTTTATTTAGTAGGCAACTAATTAAATAGGGAATAAATATCCAGAGGTCATTGTCCTGGCTATTAGCATCCTCTGTTGTACAGGTTAAGATGACTTGTTTTTTATGGTCTTAATTTTTCCTGAGATGGGCTGGCTGCTTCTAACAAGATATCAGATTTAAAAGCCAAACATGCCCCCTGGATACAGAGCACTTCCAACTTGTTCTCCTTAGACACAGATAGCTTGTGACACTGAATGTGATCTTGAACTGCATCACCATAATTCTGCTGTGGGTACTGAAAATATGACTGGGCAATTGTGCCTCATTAAGGTTTTACAGTTGGCTGTTTTGAAGTATAAATATAGTTCAGAATGAAAGATGCTGTTTAAAACAAATTCAGTCTCTGTATGGGCTGTGCTACTTGGATCTGCAGTCAGCTCTTTAGGGACATGAGGGTCTTTCAGCTAAGCCCATAGAAACATTGGATTTTAAGTAGCTTTAGAGGTCATGGTGTACAACATCATACAGTCTTTTTCATAGACTGGTTAGGTTTCACCCTTTTCCACCCAGAATTTTCTACCCCAGTCTTTCCTTTCAGAATGTTGTTGTAGGGCCACATTCGTGTAATGATGATTACAAACCTCCTCTGACTTTCTATCCTTAATTTATTCATAACTGGTTTCTATGCATTTGTTCTAACATAAACATTCTCTCATAAATTTAGCAAATCTTTTGTCCTCATTGCTTTTGCTGCAAGCAGTCATCTTTCTTCCTCGGCTGCATTTTTCAGTATTTTTCAGCTTGTTTTTTTCATGAAAAAAACAAGCCCCTTCAGTGTCCTCCTGTAAGGTAGGCTTACGTTTGATCTCTGTAACAGACCTGTTAACTAATTCAAATTCGAAGTCTTTTTTTTGAACATGGGTAACTGAAATGATACAAAATACTTCAGATGAGGTCTCAGTGCAGGCTACACAATGGTGTGAATACTCCCTGTTCTTTATGAAAGTACCTTGCCTTGCCCTTTTCATGGTCAGATTCAATTAAATGGCTTATCGTCATGCTCTGACTGACTAAAATAGGCTGCTGTTTCCAGCTAATGAGGTCCCAGTATATACCAGGAATTCTTGCTATTAGTCCCATGTGCCCTTTGGACTGTTACTTTCAACCCAGTTCTCTTTCTGCGCTCTTCAAGATCATGCATTTCTTCCCACAGGATGTTCAATTCTTCCTTCTCTAGAAAGACTACCTACTGACTTTGTATCCTGAAAAACATGTATTCGTGCATCTTTATTTTTATCCTAAGGTCATTACCTAGAACATTAAATAAAGCAAGTCCCAAACTATAAACCCAGTATTTTTGGATGAGATTACTCACTTTCATGAAGTAATGGTAGTAATGGCTCCTGAATGGTGATTTTTCTTTTTTTTATAGCTACAGTATGCATTGCTGTAAATCAGCTTTTCATGTTACCTCAGAGCTCAGCATTTTATACCCAAATACTCACTTCTTGAAACTTAAAACCTGATGTTTCAGAAACTGCAAGGTCGCATCTGATACAAAGGCCGTCTTCTCTAAGGGCCTAGCAATCTGTCCAGATTTTTACCAAACGCCACACAGGTTAGATAAATGGGCCTCTGTGGATGCAGCATTTGGCAGATTAGATGCCTGTTATCTGTTCTCTCCACCCGCTAACATATTGCTAATTAGGTTTGAGAGTGAGGTGAAATGATTCATCTTAGCAGAACAGTGAGTGTCTTTAGTAAATCTTTACTCTACTTCAATCCAAATCCACTTGAGAGAGAAAATAGAAAGTGAGAAATGCTTCTGGGTTGTACTTGTATTTTTTATGCTTGTTTCCTTGTGGCCCTTATCTCTAAAAGTCCTTAGATTATCATTAGTCAGTGAATATGAGACATTCATGTCAATTAGTGGTAAATGTGGAATAAATTCAGATAACCATACACTGGAAATGTGAACAAAGAAATACTTGGGATAATTCTTTTGTATGTTTGTGTAAATACACTGATGAGACAGGTAGTTTATCTTTATCCAGTACAGAAGACAACTGCACAATGGGTAGAAAAAACAAGTGCATGGAAAACAGTAAAACTGACATTCATGATCTTCTAAGCACTTGGTTTTTTAACTTAATTAGGATTCTTTGAACACTAGGTGGTTCTTTTTTTGTTTACTTTTGCCCACGTTGGATGCTGTTATTGAGTTCTGTAGTAGCATCTCCTGTAGCAGTTCCCTTATTTCTTTGCAGCCTGTGATGAATATGTCATATCTAATGATCTGCAGTACTCCAGGCTCTTTTCCCCCTGGAATAATCTGACAGGTGATCTTCTCATAGATGTCCTGCAGTTTAAGTTAAGAATTGTTCCTCAAAGTATGCTACATGTACATGTACGTATTTCAAGGCTGATGTTAACAAATGCCTATAGCTTGCCATTTGTTGTAAGGGATAACATCGTGCTATAAGATATTGCAGAGCAAGAGTAAGTAATTACAGTGTTTGTCTGAGATATGAATGGCTGGATTAAACAGATAGTGCATTTATATTCAACTAGGAGAACAGTGAGATTGATATATTGTTCCTCACTTGCATAATACAGTATGTACGATAACACTTAAAAATGCTCTGTAATTGCTTTGGTCCTTTGTTGATGTATAAATGGCATATTTGATGCATCTGTGTAAGTGCCGTGTAGAATTTAACAAGTTGAAGAAACGTGTGACTAAATTAGTAACATTAATCTTTTCATGGAAAAATCTGTCTGCTCTGTATGTACAACTGCTGATGTTTATTGATGTAAGAGGAGAAGTTGTTAGATAAGTGTCCCTTGGTCCACAGCTTTACTGGATAAGTATTGTGTGAATATTAATCTGCCAGGTTGTGCTTGTCTCATGTTGAGAAAAATGGCAACATCCTTGCTGTCTGCGCTGGGTCTGACCTGCTTGGATCTAGCTGATGGTTTTTTCTCTATTCAGCTATGGGCAAGGAGCAAAAAATGTTTCCTGTTCTCTTGTGCTTTCATAAAGACAAGGAGAAAGAGGCCTGTGAGCTTTTTCCTTTTTGAGCAACTACCGCGAAGACTGGGGAGAGGGAAGGTGGTTCATCTTGGGCAGTTTTGTGTCCTTGTGACGGAAAGATGCTGCAGATGTCGAGAGTGGTTCCTCCTAAAATTGCATTTTGCTGTGGGAATTTCAGTCCTGGAGTAATGACACCATTGGTGTCACAAGACCAAGCAGTGTACACATCCCCATGAAGCTACTTAGATTATTTTGAGAAGAATGACACTAGCAGCTGCCACCTTTTCAAGATACCTCTGAAGGTGTGGAGGGGGATTGAGAGTGCTTTCTTGAGTCTGTGGATCATGAAAATAGAAGATGCTGCAAGAGGAGTCAGGGTTAATTAAGGCAGTTCTGAAAACCAGCAATTGCTTGTGTCTGTTAATCATGCAAGAGCTGCTGTGAGACACCTGATGTCTAAGGCAGGGAGAGTGGCCAAGGATGTCTTTGCTGATAGAGCAGTAGTCTGCTCCTCTTGGAAAAAGCAGACTTCCTTAAGCAGTTAACCTGCAAAGGAAATCATGGAAAAGCCAACTTAGTAGCTGAAACATATCTCCAGCTATAGGTAATAGGGCATTTTGAATTTAATTTCATGTAAGGCCCCCTGCTTGTGCTGTAGTTGGATTCTCTAAAGCATTGAGCTTTGGAATTAGCATCCAGAAAGCTGTAGTCTTGGACTTGTAGATTTGTGTAAATGTAAACACATGGTATGCAGCTTCCTTGTAAATGAGGGACAAAGCAATATTTGGTTGTTTACACAAAAAATAGTCCTAAACTTGAACTTTAGGATGAAGCTTGTAGTGTTTATACTCTGACATGCAGGGAATGCAACCACTTAAAAATGTTTGATGCAGAAGTTCATACAGTGGGAAATCTCATTGGGAATCTGTAATTTTACACCCAAACAAAAAATGTTAGCTGGAGAAGAGTTTGGGAAGGCAGAGAGAGAGAAGCTTGAATTGCAAGTTTTCAGATTCTTTCATTTTCTTTTTATTTCTTTTTATTTTTTCCTTTAAAATTTCAAAAATTTTCAAAATTGCCCTAATGAAATTGTAAGAAAAGCAAAAAATGAAGGAGTATGTGTACAAAAGAGTAAAAAGAGCTGGTATTATTTTCATCCCTTAAGAGGAGAAATGCATGCAGATACAGGAAGGCTTCGTGCAGTTTCCTTTATGGTCTGAGTAGGCTTGAATCTGCACTTTCCTTTTCCTGTGAAGATGTCTGGGGAAATCGTGTGCTGTGGCATGTTCCAGGGAGGTGCACTCTTGGTGTGTCCTTGGGGAACCGCTTGGATTTGTATAAATAATCACTCCTTGATTGGAGCAGGAAATGGACCTTGGGCATTTCAGGGCTGTGTTTGTGGGAATTGGCCTGGGGGGCAGAAGAACAGTTCTTGTTCTCTCACTCTCTCCTCTATCAGACATCAGGAACAGATTTACCTCACAGAAAATTTCAATTTCCACACAAGGAGCTCAAGAAGAAGATTCTTTGGTGTCAGATTATAAGTGAATACAGGTCTCATTTAACCTTTCCTTGAAAAATAAGACAATTCATAGAACCTCTCTCCAAATCCTTGTCACAGAACTCTGTTGACAGAGTAGAAATTCTCAAATAATAAATACAAAACATGTAAAATATTTTATTAACCTTTTAGCACATCATGTTAATCTCCTGATAGCTAATACTATGAGCAAGTCTATGTCTGGAGAGAGCAATAGCAAAGATCTTAGGAATGGAAATAATGTCTTTTTAACTTCCCAAAGAGGATTCAAAGAGCTAGCTGATTGTTATGAAAACTGCTGCTCTTAGTGAATGTATTAAATCGGTAGAGCATTAATCTGATTACTTGTAAGATGTTGTCCCTTAAGAATGTATTTTACAATGTAGAAAGCTCAATTAAATATATAAAATAAAGCCATGAACATCAACAGCATTTGCACAAATCAAATATTCTACCCCATCTGATAATAATACTTAGTGTCGATAGATACATCATGTTCCACACTGAATCAGTGAAGTGTTAGAATAGTATTTAAATTATAAAATGCAGTACAGCTTTCTTTATCAGCTTTATTACAACAGATATTAAGAAATTGCTCTCAGTTATTTTTCAGACGTTTCAAATAATATGGTTTATCTTGTTGGGGTAAAAAAGGAAGAAATACTGCAGAAGGAAGTCTTGGTTAACAGGAAGTCTCCAAAGCCCAAGTTCTGTAAAGCTGTAGATATTTAAATACTTTTAAAAGCTTCAGATTATGAATTGATCTGGTATCACCCTCCTTTCTGTACAGTTATGTGTCACCTTTTCTGATTTTCTTTCCTGAACAAAGCCTAATTTTAATACACCTTCTCCTGTCTTCCTCTTGGTGTCACAAGCTGGTGGTTAATGGACTAGAAACTTTGTCATTCCTTTAATAACAGAAAGGTTTTCGTAGTCAGCAGTGGAAGGGGAAAAAATGGACGTGCGAGTCCTAGGGGGTTAATTGCTGCTTTGTTCCCCTTCTACAAATTTCCTCCAAGGCCAGGCTTAGCCTTGTCTAATATTTTCATAGCGAGAGTACAAATTTTTTCCAAGACATCTGTGTTTCAATAGATAGAGATGCCTAAAACTTTAAGTTGGATATAAATGTAATCCCAGCGTAACAATACTGATTTCGCTTGACTTAATCAGAGCCTTAGCTGGGCTTTGTGGTTTCACAGAAGGCTGTTTGTTAACCACATCGTGTGGGCTCCAGCGCTGCAGCTTGCCGGCAGCTCGCTTCATCTGTTCCTGGAGCAGGGGGGGAGCTTCAAGCAGCACTTGAAGGACAGCCTGCTAAAAAATTAGCATTCAGCACTTTTGCAAAGAGACAGCGCGAGCGTAGCAAGGTCAGGTGCATAAGCAAAGCGGGATTTCCAGTTGCCGTTTCATGAATTAAAACATCAGATTTACTCAGGGTCGATTTTGTTTGTGTGACTAAACTAAAAACATCGACACTCTCACATGTGATTAGTATTAAACACTGTTCATTACATGTTTCATCTTGATAGATGCCCCCAAATTCAAAGTATAGCTTGAAAGCATCTTTTAATCCCCTGAAATTCATGTGGGTTTAAGGGATTTTCTGATAGTTCCAAGGCTCAACCCTAATTTCTTGTTTCTGTTATTTGAACCGAGCCCTTATGAGTATTTTACAGTATTTTTCTGGTTGTTATTGTGGTTGTTATTTAAGCTTTACTGAAATACTTGAACATATTTTATGTTGTATGTGTTTTGAGTAATGCATCAGTTGTGAGGCATATCTGTCACACAAAATGTGTGTCCAACTCATGGAGATTTGAGTCCTAATTTAGAAAAAATTGCCCATCTAACATTTCAGAGGTCAGAGATACTTCTGATTTTGACTTTAACCCAAAATCAATCAAATTACCACTCTCCAGCTGGGAATGAAATTAGAATTAATTAATCATGTTGGGTCCTGCTTCGTGGGCATTTTCCTTAGACTCCAACTGTGTCCTCTGAAAGTACTAGGATCCTGTGGTAGGCAAATATGGAAAATAAATCAACATAGTAGGAGCTAGTAATGGGCTTATAGTCAGAACCATCAGGTTTACAAGCCAGAGCATTAGCTCCCTTCGTTTGAGGCTGTCTTGCAAATACTTGTGTCCACCTGGAGCATGTGATTTATCTGTGTTGGCTGGTGCTGCACAGCTCACTGTTTTTTATGTTCTCCCCCTGGGATCATACTTACCCAGGGATTTCTTCAGCGGCGCAGCATGGATAAGGAGACAGCAGAAACTGGGGATGAGGAATGCTCCCTCTGAAGGTGTAACCAAGGCTTGATTTTTAGATCTGTGGAGGAGGTATCTTCTTCAGATAGGAACTTTCTTATTGAAATGTTGTAGGTGGTCCACATGAAGGGTGCAAAAGAGAGTGCAGAGTGTGTAGTTGCTGTAAAGAGCTTGGAAGTATTGTAGGATTTGGTTTAGACTTGGGAGTATTTTACTTTAAATTGCTTTGTATTTAATACATGTTATATGCTTCACTTCCTCATTTTATCTGCATTTCATTAATGGGAGTGGTTTCTTTACAAGTACCTCCCAGGCTAAAAGAAGGATGTGAGAGACTTCGTCCATGTGCAGGAGAAGTGGCAGATCCTGACTAAGTGTCAGAAGGGTTTGGCTGTGTTGGACCACAGTGTCTCTTCAGAAAGCACCAGTTCTCCTCTCCGTGTTTGCAATAGGCTGAGTGCCATAAAACACTGCTAATGACCTGTATCAATATAGCAAAGATTTTTACATGTGTAAAATAGGAGTGCACGTACTTAAAACGGTCATTTTTTAAGAACTGAAAAGATACCTACAGTATAATGAAAAAGTTGCATGATGGGAGAGGAGACTGAAAATCCCAAAAAGTATTTTAAAATCTGAAGTATTGCAACTTGTCTTTGCATTTATCAGGAATTACTGCTCTTTTTTTCAAGGCTCCCCACAGTATAGCCCACACAATTTATTTTGTGCAGTATCAGCTGATTTGAAGCAACCGGTAAGATATATTTTTAGATCATTATATAATGTAAAAACGAATTCTTGCCACGTTTGCCAAGAATCAAGAGCTGTGCAGCTGTCTGTTGAAGGAGTAGGTAGGTACTCAGCGGGAAAGGCCATAAGAGGTGATGGACTCACCAAAGGCAGACAAGGATTATGTGAGGGTGTGCATCTTCTTGGCAGCTGGATAGTACCAAAGAAAGAAAAAGCAGAGCCAGGAGTGAAGATGGAATTATATTTGTAGAACCTAGAGTGGTTTGGGTTGGAAGAGGCCTTAAAGATTGTCTATTTCCCCCTGCCGTGAACAGAGACGCCTTCCACTAGACCAGGTAGGAAGCCCCATCCAGCCTGGCCTGGAACACTTCTGGAGATGGAGCATCCACAGTTTCTCTGGGCAGCCTATTCCAATGCCTCACCACACTTACAGTAAAGTGTATGTAATCTAAATCTGCCTTCTTGTAGTTTAACGCCATCAGCCTTGTCTTACTACTCCTTGCCCTTGTGAAAAGTACATCACCAGCTCTGTTGTAGCCCCTTTAGGTACTGACAAGTGCTATAAGGTCTCCCCAGAGCCTTCACTTCTCCAGTCTGAACAACCCCAACTCTCTCAGCCTGTCTTCATAGGAGAGGTGCTCCAGACCCTCCTCTGCACTCCCTGCCTACAGAGGTCACAGTGTTCTCTTGAAGGACATGACAAATCTCAGTGTATATCTTTTGTGTGATGGCCAGTGTAAGCCATTGTACAGATGAGATATATTCAAAACTGTAGCTGCAATTATAACTGGAGTTTGTGGCTCCTGAGGGCATCCGGCTCAGAGTTAGCAAAAAATAACAGAGGTGTAACAGTTTATAGTAAAAGATCAGTTACCAAGACATGTTTGCACAGGCAGGATAGAGTGATGCAAACTTTTTCACATAACTAAAGTCATTTTTTACAGAAGTTTTACCAAAGCTATAGAACAATGTTCATATACTCCAAAGATATCCACCCACCTTTCTGGCTCCCTAGTAGTATTTATGCATGTAGAAAGAACAAAGCAAAGAGAGGATCATTCCCAGAGAGATACCAAATCTTAAGAGAAATTCCTGAAGAGATGCAACATACAGTTCACGTTTTGATGCAGCATCTACCAGGGGCTTACAGGCTCTGTTGTATATTAGCTGAAGAAATTGTTTAGCTGTGTGTATCACTTTCTAAGGACTTGTATAACATTAATTTCAAAGGAGTAGTAATTATAGCTGTGTCTTCTGAGAGAATATCTTTTCCTCAAAGACAAGCTCTTATTCAGGTGGTAAATGTAATAAAAATGTGGTAACTGTAATAAAACCACAGCATTACCACTCAGGTCATACTGTTATGCATGTGTTAAATGATGATTTTCTGTTGCAATTTTTCCTATTTCATCTTGAAAGATTTTTCCTGTGATTTGTAGCTATACTAATGAGTCTCTGAGGATAAGGAGGGCTGAGTTTTTGTACCATTTCATACCACAGGCCCAGAAACTTGAGTTCCAAATTTTCAGTTTCATGTTGTGACATGAAAATAAGTTCATTCTTATTTGTGAGGCTTTCCATTTCTTGTATTGAGGCTGTGCAAAAGAGAAGAGAGAAGTCATTTGAAGGTTAGTGTAAAAGACCTGAATAAATCAAATCAAGAGAACTTAGTAATATCTGGAAAGCAGAAAGCCTTCTTATCACAGTTATCCCTTAAAAAAAAAAAACCTCTGTAAGAAAACATCTCTCTGAATGAGAACTTCACTTTCTTAAAAAATAGAAATAAAAACCCAAGAAAGAGACAAGACCAGAACAGTGCACACAAAACCAAAACATTTCTTTCAGTAGGTGTACCCTTCTCTACATTTTGTCACATATCAGATGAAATCATCCCTTTGATCCCCAGTTTGAAACTTTCCTTGCTGCCAGCTAGAGTAAGCCTGAGAAGTGCAGAGCAAACTCCCTTGCATTTGCTATGCCATTTGAACACTGCAGTTTTTTTAAAGAATATCATTTTCTTCTTCGCTGTGTTTCTCTGGCTTTGTTAAGTGTGGGAAATTAATGTAGACTTTGGAAGAGTTCCATCAACTCTGAAACAGCCAGTAAGGAAGGAGTCCAAGAAGGCTCAAAATTCCAGCAGCAGTACCTAATCTAGCCCATTATTTAGGATTTATTTCGTTGTTTTCAGTTTTCTGTGTTACTTATGCTGTCTTTAACTGCTTAAGTGTGTTTTAGGCTCTGAAGCTCACTGCCAGGAGTTCCATACTCCAAAGACTTCTCACTGGCTGCCCTGACAGAGGGGTTTAAGGAAACTGAAATGAGTTGAAAGGTGGGGTAGAATGGCACACAACGAGAGCACAAGAGTAGACAAAAAGAGATATGGGACAGATTTTTCTTTTCTTAGGCTGGCGTAAGATTACATGACCCTAGAGAAGTCAGAGGACCTTGTACTGCTTTGGTTGCCTTCTGCATAATGGTAAGGCATCTCTCAGAAAGCATGAGATCCTTGGATAAAAAGAAAAAAATGTAGACAGCATTGCTTTATAAAGAATGTCAGAGACACAGATCTTTGTTGTCCTTGCTGTTCCAGCTGTGCTCTTAGTGATTAGTCTAGCACTTGGATTTCATTGTATACCAACTCTCTTCTATTTTTAATTCTTATTATACTGTTAAAGATTTTTAAATGCTTTCTTTTCCCCATCCCATTTTAGCCTTCATCCTCAGCACAGGAGATTGTATTTCATACAGCTCTTGTTTGTTTTGCTTGAAGGAAAATAAGATATTATTTTGTTTTAGGCAGTGACTATTTTGACACCTCTGTCTTGCAGTTATTTCTCAAATGAGAGTAACACTTTCTGTATAGGCACACAACATACTATAAAGGAAAACATGAAAGACTATGGTTATCTCATTACCATTGGATTTTTTCATTATAGGTGTTACTTGCTCCCCTACTGTTAAATTAACCCACTGAAAAATTGATAGAAAGATGGTGTGAAATTGCCCTACTGTACATTCAGTTTGAGTTTGCTCTGTGCCACTTATGAACACTAAACAAAGCTACTTTAGTATGCAAAAACAATATGGTTCTTGAATGGTTTCAAAGCAAAGAATACCTATAAAATTTACCTCAAATGCTTAAATAAAAAAATTACACACAACCTCAGAAAAGTTCATTTTCATTTTCAAATTGAGCGTGGTTATATATAGAACAAATGAATGCCTTGAGAGTTCCAAAATTTCTTAAAATAGTCTCTTCTTTTATATATGGGGGTTTGTGCTATTTTTTCCCTTAAAATCTGGAACACTTTGTTTTAATCAAGAGATCAATTACTGTGCTGAAAATGCAGCTTGACATATTAGCCAGCTTGAAGAGAATGGAAACTTAAACTATCTTCTCTCCCACCATCAGCCAGATGTTCAGACCTTCACCTTTTGATCCCCTGAGCCAGGGTTCAGGAATTCTGAGCTCTCTGCCAAAGCTACAATGCAGTGTGCTGACTCTGTAGTAGTAATTTATATGTACTGTTGGTATGGCTGAGGCTGTCTTTAGACCCTTCTGTTGATACCCTCACATATATTTTTAAAATTTTTAATAGGAATTAATGTCTTCAGGATTCTGCTTCTTATTTACATGGAAAGATATTTCTCCTAAAGTCTCCTTTACATAGCATTATATCAAACCAGAATTGTACTAAAATACTAGAAAGTAAATCGCCTCAAGTTTTTTCTTTGCTGTGTAATACCTCTCCATCCCTTTGCATATTTTAATGCACGCCCACTGCAAGGGATTCTTGCTCCACAATTTTAAAGACAACAGAGGAAATCATCTAGTGGCATTCCTTGGGCTATCCCCTCCTTTTCTCTGTCACCAAAGTGGGAGAGAGCAGTTTGAGTATGTACAGTTCTGTCGAGGTGCCTGAGATTTGGATATTTCTGCCAGCCCAGGCAGGGCATGCCTTGAGCAGGATGCATAGATTAACTCTATAGATGTAGAGCATATGTTGTAGGACTTGCTTATTATATAAAGGCAAGTGCTGAGTGCCCTGCTTAAGGAATATCTACCATAAGAAGAAGGACCCAGGATCCTGGTGTCACTGTGCTCTGCTCCTTCTGAGACACAGTTACATCAAAGAACAGAATTACTTCTATAAAACTGACAAAATTAGAATGGTGGAGGATTTAATTAATTGAGATCACTCTGAAAAGTGCTGCTTCGTCTCTTCAGAGCAAAATGTAATATGTGAGTTATTTGATTCTGTGGTTCCAGGGTAGCCTGTGTTGATTTTGTGTTGAGTCTGACTTATACTAGCAGTGTTCTTAGTATGTTTCTAGTTTTATGGGTAAGAAACTATGACTTGCAGGTCGTTGCAACATATATGTAAACCAGGAGACAGAAAGAATCATGCTGGAGAAATAAGATGCAATTCAACCACACTACACCAGTTAGTGCCACTGCAGCTTTTGGTGTGTCCTTAACCTTCCTGTTTTCTGTGCCCACTGACATCTTTCATCCAATTGACAATGCAGTTAGAAAAAGTTTGGGGTTTAATGTGTACGAGTTGCATGGTTCAGAGTAAAGGTCTTCTGCAGCCCTGCTGGCTCTGCCCAGAGTAGTTTTCTGGAATGCCTGGTCTCAGGTGTGCACATAATGCCAAGCTGGAGAGCAGTTTGCTTAGCAGTTGTATGAAATTGAGAGCTTGGGAGTAATTAAAAGGTGAAGAGGAAAGGCTGGTGTTACAAGTTATATTAACCTCTAACCATGTTTCCTGCAAAAGGATTTGTGCATGGTAAAGAGATACCATTTGCCATGTGTTAACGTTACTGCACTTTTCTTTGATACCTCTCAAAATGCTTTATTTTTACAGTTTTTGTCTATATTTTCCTTAGGAGACCAGATGTCTTTGAAAGTGTGAGAAACACTGTTAAGTGTGCCATGAAGGGACTGAAGGGAAAACCTAATGCAGTTATGTTTCATCGAAATGCTTTCACATATTATTTCTATAAAAGCCTTTGGATCAGTGCTGTTTCAAGTACTGAAATTGAATCCTAGAAATGTTACTCTCATGGGTTCAATATTTTTGTAAACATAAATATGTAATAGGAGAAATAGGATTAAATTTGTTTCTCTAAGTGGAAGAATGCAGTGTTGTAGAGGTTCGTGAAGCTGCTGAAACCAAATATATTTTATGGCATGTGATACAAAATTAAAATATCCCTGAAAGAAAATGTGTATCAGTTGTAAAACAACATTATTTATATTTGTAGATTTTTAATCTTATTGCTCAAATGTTTTGCCTTCTAAGTTTAAATTATTTTAACTTTCTTTGCTAGAATTTCAAAACTATGAGGTTTATTATTTTCAGAATAAATATCTGAATAGCATATTAAAACCAAAACATTCAGTGTTCTCTTAGTTTATAAAACCTTGGGCTGATGCTTGAATTGAGAATCATATTCTTTATTACTACACAGTGGAACAATTTTAATTGCTCCCTTGAACATTACAATATTTCCAACCATGAAAAATAGCATAATAGCCATGAGAGTAAGCCTGTGTTATTTCAGTCACCTTTCCCATTTGACAGTGAAAATCATATATTTAAAGAGAGAAGCTGCAGTCATGTAAAAATAATTTTTGAAAGCTACTGCTGACATAGTAAGGAATGGAAGTAAAGGAATTCCGATGAGGAATATGATCTACTTTGTCTAGCAGAAAGAGAAAAATTCTAAGCGAAACTGAATGAGGAAATCATCCAATAAAATTTAAAAACTATCCTTTAAATATCACAGAGTGTATTAGTGGCACCAAATACCAGAATATATTCAATATAAAAGGCAGAATAAAATCATCTAAATGACAATTAAACAATGCTTTGTGTTCTGGTTAAGAATATTACAGGACAAAAGTACCTGAGAAAAGCTGGATTCAAACTGCTTTGTACTGAACAGGAAAGAATCTGATCAGCTTCAGTGAGCCTTAGATCAGCCTGCTAGGAAAGCCACTTGAAAATATGGAGGAGCTATTTAAGCAAAAGTCAGTCCATTTTTTTCCTTTACTAAAAAACTTTAATGGAAGAATTTATTGAGTGTTACGCTAGTAAGAAAAAAAAGCCACAGAAATTTCATAAAGGTATTGTGGGATTTGTTTTCTTTTTAAAAGTGAAAGTTGTTTTTCAAGTCCTGAAATAAGTATGGAAATTCATCTCACTTTCAATAAGAAACTCTCATTAAATTTTTGTTAATCTGGTTCGGTTCCAGATAAGGTACTTTTAGGAGAACATCAGTATTTCTGATACACAGATCAGCATTCATACCTTTAGGGTAAAGGTGCATCCACTGCTCATCTCACTGTGAATGTATATATAATTATAAGGGTTGTTCAAGCAGCAGAGTTTTATGTCCTTCTGGGAGGAAATGGAACTGTTGCTGGGGAGCAGCTTTGAGTTCCACTTTACTCCTCTGGCTGGCCCATGATCTCACAGAGTAGTGGCTGCCCCAGTGCCATCCACAGGTTTTGTCAAAATGGTACTTTACATCCCAAGTCTGTTGTGCAGTGCTCTCCCTCCTGCTA
This sequence comes from Hylia prasina, assembly GCA_013397195.1. Taxonomy (NCBI): domain Eukaryota; kingdom Metazoa; phylum Chordata; class Aves; order Passeriformes; family Sylviidae; genus Hylia; species Hylia prasina. The sequence goes on along the minus strand of VYXD01016424.1, from coordinate 283,878 downwards.
ATCTGCGTGGAAGAGCAGCAGTAAAATTTATGCATAAGATGATGAGTTTACAAGACTCATTAACGTGACTGAAATTCTAATGATTGTGTTCTCAGTACAGGCATATGGAACACTAATCTTTAGATGCAAATCAGAATATTTTTCTAAAAGGACTTTCCTATAGTGTGATGTCCTCAACAACTTTATCTGAAATGACAAACACACAGGCCTTTCAAACAGAGTGCCTAAATAGAACTCTTAATCATCTTGCATTTCCTCCCTCACCTGCTGTGTGACATTGCTCACAGATTTTCTGTGTAATTACTGACCTTTGACTAGCAGCGGAAAAAATATCTCACTGCTGTATCTGGCCATTCTTCCTCTCTCTCATTTTGAGTACTTGTTTACCAGTTCTTAGGGCAACCTTCATTTTATTCACCATTGTCACAACTGAGTGATTTGGATCATTTAAAGAATCACCATTAAAGGTAATAGTAAAAGTGGTTTTAATATGATGTTGTAAAAGTGCAGCTTAGCAAGGTTTGATGGCAAAGTTCACTCTCTTACATGGATGAAACATACAAAGGAAAAGCAAGTTAGAATTGAGCTAGAATTATTTGCACAGAGACCAGAGATGCAAAAGGGAGACCCTCTCAACAAATCACTGGGCTCAAAATATGCCCCTTGACTTCCTAAACATCCATTGGAGTTTGCGTGCACCTACTTCCAGTCTTAGTCTCAAGTTTGGACAAGTTTGTATCTAATGGAATTGACTACATGTGTTCCATTAGTATTAATTCAGCATGCTATTAGTCACTTACCAGGGATCTCTTGGAATAAAATGCCTCACTGCCTTGGGTAAGGAAGGATCTCTTAGTCTGAGAAGAAAGGAATTTCATACCTTGAGAGGTGTCCCAGCTCAAGAGCAGTCACCTGGCATTCAGTCCAGTGGCAATGTAGAGAACTTCAGTTAGAGTTATCCAGAGGTCTGTGGTACTTCAGTGTGGTCTTTATTTGTTCCTTGACAAAGGAATCTTGAAAAAGCCACACACTATTCATGTGTTGATCACACAGTAGGTGTTCCAAGCTCGTATGGATTCTCTCTGTTTCTCTGTGGGTGTCCTAGAGGAGTTGTTGGCCTGGCTATGGCTCAGACATTTACCTCCTTTTGTACCCAAGTACTGCTGGTTTGGTTAAGGGGGTCACAACCACTCTGAAATAATTCCCTGGATCAATGACCTTTTGAAATTAGGTTATTTTTGCTGATCTAGCAGTGTAAATGCTGCATACAATAGTTTCACTGCATTAATAGCAGGTCTTAAAATTCCGTTGATTTCAAGTTACGTAAAAATATCAGGCCCCAAGTTTCATATCTCTTCCTGTTTTATCAAATTTTACAATTGTTTGTAGAATACATTCTCAGTCAGAATGCAGAATCCAGGTTGTTACTTTTAGAAGATTTAGTTCCCAATTTTAGAGCCAAACTCCATTTTCTTTTTGTGAGCCTGCTCTATTGATCCATTTCTCTCCAGAGGAAAATGGGGTCAATACCTTAAATTATAACTGTGAAATGAAAGGATACAGGAGAATCTTATGCTGTTGCTCTCTGGTTTTCACTTTTTTAGATTCATACCTCCTGTTTGTCACAGCCCCTCATTTCTACCATTTACCTTCACCACAGGATTGATCTCATGCTTGGTTCTCCAGAAAGAGATATTTTCATGACTGGAAGACATGAGAAAAATCTGCCACTTCCTCTGGGAATTTATTCTAATGAATTATAAGCTTCACTACTAAAAGGTCATGGTTTATTTCTGATTTTAATTCATCTGGCTTAAGCTTTCACATACATATTGCACTTTGATTTGCTAAGTAAGTTACTTTTAGAGTCCAGTATTCAGCGGTTTCTCTTTCACAATTTTCCAGGTCCTGACTCCATGTTTATTTTCCTTACAGCTCTCCAGATTTTCCATTATCTCTTGTAAATGCACTGCAGTGTGCTGGGAATGCTTACTGATTCCCATTAGGTTTTCATGAGCTTTAGGTTCCTCTCTTTCTGTCACTACACCTTATGGACAAGCCCTGTTGACTGCGAATTCCTCTAAACATTTTACTTTCCACCAGTCTTCGAGGCATTCTGTGGTTTTATCAGGAATCACCTTTCAGCTTGATAATGAAAGTTATTGAATAGTGTTTATTCCAGAACTGATTTGTGGAAGAGAGTATTGGAACCACCTGTTTAAATCACGAATATATATTCCTCAATCATGGCCATTATGTGAATGCAAAACCTTTGGTGGAAATTTTGGGATGTTGTAAAATTAACAATTGAACCAGAAGTTTGCCCAAATGTAGGACCCATACATTTAACCAGTTCATTCAAATGTTCTGTTTCAGTGCACTTTCACATCATTTCCATCCCAAGCTTGTCTACTGATAAACTGTCCAGTGCCTTTTAGGGGAATAAATCTCTTTTACTCATAAAGATTTAGGAATTTTTAATCAATCTGGTTTTACATACTGCTGTCCTAAAAGTTCTTAACAGAATTTGCAGAAATTCTTTAAATGAAACTGTATCCAATAGTGATTTGAGTATATACATTTTAGAATGGTTTTTACAGGTATTAACTAGTTAAACAAATAATAAGCCAAAGTATTTCAATAGGCTGTTAAAAGTTTGAAGCAAGTTTCTACTACATATAGAGCACTTTCATTATAATTTCTGTGGTGCAGTCCTTCAGCCATCTGAATCCTATATAATAAATCACAGAGGGAGAAGTAAACTGATGATGTGAAAATACTAATGGCACGTGGATGTGCCTGTCGCCAGCAGATGATGTGAAAGATTCTAAAATGGTCCTAATTGATAAGTATAACAAGTATTATTCTTGTTTTCCATATTGCAGACAATTGTGTGGTGTATATTGCAACTTCTCTGATGGCAAAAGCAGTTTATAATGAAACATTAATGCTTGTGACATTTTGCTGTGCTGGGGGGAAGAGGGTGTCATTTGAAAGCAGCCTGCATTATCACAAATACCAGGGTGTTTTGGTTTTTTTTAATATTAACTTTGACATTCTTACAATAAATTAAGATTCAGTGCCAGGATTATGAGCTTCTTCCTTCTCATAGTTTCTGCTATATGATACCCATTTATCAAACTTAAGTGGCCAAATCAATAGAGTGTTTCCGTAGCAGGTAGTAATTGCTTTAGACTTATTACCTGTAGTAACAGACTTTGAGTTCTTACCATCATTCTTCACTGAGTATCCCAAGTTGCTTTTTACAGAAAAGGCTGGTATACCGCTGTTTTTCCCTTAATACATGTAAAGTGTGTGAGATTGCTCTGGAAGAACTGATAAATGGATGGGTTATTTAAACTGACTCTCCACAATGTACAGTTGTATGCAGTAGCCACAATCTCCACTTGTTTATGCTCAGTCAGTGCAGGGAGGTCCTTTGCATTTCATTTTACATTTCATTTTACATTTTTGTTCATTAGAAGAAACATTGTCCGAGATAATACTTTCATTGTGCTTACCTTTTACAAGCACTCCGCATTTCCAGATTAACTGAAAGGTTTATTGGTGCTTGTATTAGAAAAATTAAGCTTTTATGGCCAGTGAAATGTGTTTTTCTCTCCTGAGATAATGACTTGTACACCTGGCACTTTTATGGCATCTAATGGATTTTATTTTTAAACAGCTTTAATTAAGCTTGTGGTGTCACATGACACAAGCAAGCAATGGGGTTTTTTCCTTATCTCACAAATCAAGATATTAAAATAGATTAATTAATAGATAACTATGGCCTTGAGATCTTATTAGAAGACTAAATATTTCATAGTTTAGGAACTGGATTATAGGGTGCTATAAACTGCAGATACTATATCATCTTTAAATACACTGAGCTCACCTGCTGCTTTTACAGGATTTGGCTAATTTTTTTTTAATAACTATATACAGAAATTGCCCTTTTCATTCATTCAGATGTATGCCTCATATACTTGGTTTAGATTGGTGCTACCGCAGAAAAGAGAAAGATCCATCCTGCCAGGGTAAGCAGACCATCTATAATCCAGAAAGCTGGATGGCTGCTTTATTGATGTTTTCCTTAAGCTTTGCATTACCTTATTGCTGGCACTTTGCAGAGGGTGAAATCCCAGGGTGACCTTGTCCAAACTGCACTGTACTGCAACAGGAGAAAAATACTGGGAGGCAGTTTGTTTTGCCTTTTTTTTTAAGGAAGTTGTTCTCTACTCAAGAGAAGTAGTATTACTCATTCTCAGTTTTCTATTCAGATTTATTTAAGATTATCTGCCCCAAGGGATAGAGGGAAACAGAAGTGAAGGAAAGAAAATCACATATGGATATGTAATATTCATATGGACAGGTGGAACATCATGCTTTGAGCCCAAACTGTTGGAAGAGAATGTGTGTAGTTCTTAACCCTGGGAGAATCAGGAAAGCCTTAGAAGTCCAATCAAGTAATAAACAAAAGCTTTAAATAATATAGCAATGACAGTAAATATTATGGAGGAATGTTTTCATTTTCATAGCTCTTGAAACTTTAATGCCTATTTCATTTGAGCTTCGACTTTTTTCATAAGGACCAGAAGGACCAACCATTAACTTCAAAATGAACCATAAACCCTGGAAGATTAGGCAATTCATCTTACTTGTGTACATAGCATCTGCCGTGGTGGATTTCCAAGTCAATCTGTAGATGTTATCACACAGTAAAAAGCTGAGTGAAAATAATTCAGATTTGTAAACTTGGTGAGCCCTTCTCTATCACAGTATTATTTCAAACATTTAAGGGTACTTATTCTGGATATCTAGTCCTGCATATTTCAAAAGCAAATAAACAGCCATGCTGGGAAAACAGTGCTTTGCATTGCAAGATGAATGAAAAAAGGCTAAAGAGTATCAGATGATCGTGTGTCTTTCCCTTCTTCTCTGTGCATCTGCTTTTTTAAGCTTGTAAAACCTTGATGTCTGAAAAACAGATCTGCAAGTTAGTTCTTGTGTAAAAAATAAATGTGGCATTTATCTGCCTTTTTTTATGTTGTCATTTTTCCTTATATTGGATGTTCCTATGTAATTTATTAAAATTCAGTTACTATAACTTACAAAAGTTATTTATGAAACTGAAGCTTTAAAAGCTTACCTATGCAGCTTGAACATTTGCCAGGTTTACACTATCACTCTGTCTCGATGGCTAAAAGAAAAAGCAACTGATGATAACCAAATAAAATAAAAGTTTGGAAAGGCAGGAAAGGGGCGAGGCAAGATATTGTTTGTAAATGTATAAAAACCAGTATTCTAAAATTCAGAATGGCCAACTTTGACTTTTTTAGGAAATAGTGTAGTCAGTCTATAAACAATTCTTATATTTACTACACCCTTCCTGTAGAGATTCTCATTTCATCTGAAGTATTTCTGTGGGATGTAGCAGAGAAGATAACACTTTAAAGCACTCTCTCATCTTCAAGTTGTTTAGTTTAAAGACATATTGGGGGGTGGTTGCCACCTACTTGTTAAAACGTGATGTGATAATAGTTGTGCTCATGGTCTCTCACGCCTGATGCTGAAGTGCCAATGAATGAAGTGTGGTAAAAAGATTGTAGTCTTGCTGCAAAACTCAACTGATTGTGGACTCATTCTGAGAGTAAAACGTGTGAGAAAAACTGTAGTTTTGACTTAGTAATTTTTCCACCACAGTGGTGTCATAGCAGCTACCTTCTTTTGCTTGTTAACAGTTGTTTCATTAAGCAGGCTCAGAAATACCTTCATGGTTTCATGGATTCATAAAAATACAAATTGAGGTAGCTGTTTGTGCCTAATCAAATTCTACCACGTGGTCAAGGGAAACCACAAAAAGTCCTGTTGTTCAAATTTTGAGAAAAAGATCCATGCCTGTGATCCTGAATTTCAGTTATATACTGGGAAAAGGAAATCATAGTTATATCAGAAGTGATCGTTTCAATTAAAGTAGCAGTGTAATGTTTCATCTGTTTGCCAGGACCTGCCATCTCTTTACCAAAGGGAACAAATTACCATAATGGGAGCCTTAGAGGCACGGTAGTAACTAATGTTTATGAGAAATACAATATGGTCAGGAAAAACTAGTTCCTTTGATATGTATATCATTGTATTTCCTCTATGGATGATGTGTGTAGTGGGTAAGATCCTTCAAAGATTGTTGGAGCAATCCTGTACCTTCATCATGTGTTGCCTTCATCACTTCAATGGACATGTGTAAAGCAGTGCTTAAAATGCATTTAATATAGTTTCTGAAATCCTTCCTTGAAATTCCATTTGCCTATAAGTGCACTGGATTTATTCAGGTTAGTATGATTCACTACTCGTTTGTTTAGAAAAATACCATGTTACCTTTTTGGACTGGGGTCATTGCATTAAATGCAATGACTGTATTACCTAAAGGAACCTTGGTCTTTGATTTGGATCTCTTGTCATTGCTCTATGAAAAGTAATAAGCAGCTCTCATGGATTTGGTGAGACCAGTGTGTTTAGCTCTAGTTACTGGACAGATGAGGTACTAAACCCATTTGACTACCCTGTGATAAGTTGGTGTTACCAAGAGGATATATGTCGTATAAATATTTGGAGTTAGAATTGTGGAGATGTCAGTCAACCCTACTTAGCTGGGTGCCTGAGAAAAAATCATTCTCAGCAGCCCAGATTTTGGAAGCTGAGGGGATCTAGGGCTCCCCAGGACTACAAAGACACTCACTCATCTCTTTATCTTTGTGTGCTTGCCTACAGTGAGAAGGAAAAATACATAAGCAGAGAGCAATTATGATCTCCATAACAGCTATGTTCATTCAAGAAGTATTAAAAAAAAGGCAAAAAAAAAAAGAAAAAAGAAGTTATCAAGGAGACTGGGAGACATAGGCATTAAATCTAAGCATCTTAAACACAGTTATTTACTTCCAGGTCTATGCATGCATGAGTTTTATTTTGTGGAGTTGTTTGTCTTGTTCCTTGTGGCTACACCATTTCTTAAGCCATACAATGAACTCTGCTGTTCAGATACTGTAATCCCTTCTCTGAAGTAAGATGTTGTGTTTTAAAAATCTGTAGTCCTGCTGGTTTTTAGCCTTGCTGATTTTTTACACAGTATTTAGCAGCAAAAGTTTGTAGTGTTCAGTGAGGTTGAGCTCCTGTCATTTTTACATCTTTTTCACTTCTGCATGTGTCATTTTTGAAAACAGAATATGTTTAACAGCATGTTACTGAAATTACCTTGGTCATCAATGCCTGAATATCTTAAAAAATCCACACCAAAGAGCCATATTGCTTCAGTAGCCTGCAAACTTTGCTTTGCAAGCTCTGCTTCAGTGGCAACCACTACCAAAAGCCTTCAGGAAGCTACTGGCTTAATCAGTAGGATGTGAAGTATCTAAATTTCGCAAAACAGAGTTTCAAGTTTCTGATACAAAATACACTGGTATTTTGAAGCAATTTAATTAGGCTTCTTTCTGCAGGAAAATCAGTACTATAACTGTTTAATTTTACAAGGATCACCATGTAAAGAAATTTCTAAGTATCAGGAGAGTAAAGCTGATGTGTTTACAGGAGCAACCAGGATATACATAGAGAATGGATGAAATAAATAATTTTTAAAGAGAATAAATTGGTACTGAGCTCTGAATTTCTGACCCATTTAATTGAATGCATTTACCCAGAAGTGCTAAATGCAATAAGAAATATGGAGGTAGAGCTCTGTGTTTCGTTCTGTGAACAGTGACTGCTTTGGTTTCTCACACCAGAAGTATTTCAATTGTTGTAGTTAGATATTGCAGAAAAAAGAATTAAACTTCTCTAAATGTATTTTTTTACTATGTTTGATTATATTTTCATCATTACAGAGAAAAATAAAGACCATTTCCCAAGATACTTAACAAAATAAAATCTTAAAAATTATTGCCCAGTTAAGTGCAAACAAAATAAAAGTTAATATGGCTTCAGTTTTAGCCATCTGTAGTTTTAACATCTTTCAATCTTTATGCTGATTTAGTATGTTCAAGAGTATAGCTGCCATTTGAGGAAAAAGAGTATGTTTTAACCCAATGTCCCGTGGGTTAAATACTCGGCCTTGTTAGTTATCTTCTGAGTTCTTTGACTGTGTCAGATGGAGATGCAGCCGGGGACCTACCCAAGGTGCCCTACCCATGCACACTTTGGTGCTGAATGATGCACTAAGAAAGGCTTTTTGGGTGCTGGATCATTTGTGCCCCACTCTAGTGAAAAACAAGCTTATCCTAATTTTTAAAAGCAAACATAAAATTATGTAGTACTATAATGATTGGGTCCTATTCAAATCAATAGTTGGCATTACTTTGCAAATGCTACTTTAATTGTTAAAAGAAACTTAGCAAGATACCAGTGAGATTAAAGAGTTAGCACGTGTCTAGAGACAGGCCTTCACTTTACAATATCTGTGTTGTTCAGGCCTTGATGTCATGAGGTAATGAACCATATACTTGCAAAAACAGGGCTTCATGTAACCTAATATTTTGTTAGGAAAATTTACCTTCAAGGGAATGTTTCTTTTTTGAGACTGATTACAACATACTTTTATCACTTCTGATCACTAAAAAAATTGAAGTAGTTCTCGTCCTGCTCATGTGGGTGGATATAAAACTTGTTAGCATACCAATACACACATATGGAAGACACCATGATCAATCTTAATTACCATTGTTGTCTTTTTCACTTAGCTAAATTAAGAATGAGAAAATGAGAAAATACAAAAATACAAAAAAATACATACAAATTTCATAACAAATTCTTGTACTGAGTCATCAGAAGGAAACAGTGTCACTAGTTCAGACTAACCACAACCAATTTGGTAACTTGGCATTACAAGAAATTAAGCACAATTACAGTAATACAGAAGTCAGCTGCTTTTATTTTTATAATATCACTGAAAGGGCCAAAAAGGAAATCTAAATGCCTACCTCTAAAATAGCTGCATGTTTGTGCCACAAATGAAAATAAGCTCAATAATTTTAAATTCTTTCTTTTTTTCGGTGATCTTAAAGTATTGAGGAGAAAAAAATGCAGGGTATCATAGAAGGTACAACTAAATAATTTAATCTTTTAAGGAGAGATAATCATCAGGCAGCAGAATATTTCATTTGGTCTGATGTCCATGTTGCTACATAAAAACATTTATCTTCATGCAGGGAGAAGTGGAGGATTTTTTATGTTAGACTAGCTGAAGGAAGAAACTAGCTGATTCATTTAAGAAAATGACACTACATAACTTAAATATTGAGAACAATTTTGTTTCATGCAAAAATAATTTCAGTCCTGGAAAGATTCTTTACTCAGGCCAGGAATGATAAAAGAGATCTGGATCAAGTGGTTGATGGCAAAGAGTAGCCTTCAGTCAAACTTAAGCAATGGGCCTCTTGCTGCAAATGTTTGTTGAGTACTTGAAATTTCTCAGATCTTAGCTAATTATGAGTCTAAATTTTTTTAAAATCTGTCTCTATTTTTTCCATGTAGTTTTCTCTTGTTTGTTTAGTCCCAGATTATTTTAAAATATTTGGGGAACAAATAAAGGATATAAGCTAGGAAAAAATGCTTAACAAAGAGACTGAAAAAGGATAGAAATGAGATGCAAATAGGGCATTTTTGAGATGTAGTTTTTAATTACTTGGTTTCCAGTAATTATCATTCCATAGCAATATAATAATGAGAAGCAGTACTTCTATACATAAACGCTTATATGAAAATCTTCCATTAAAGTTATATAAAACATATACTTATTTTTATATATATATTATTATCATATCATATCATATCATATCATATACATTATATTATACTTATTATTTATAAATATATTAGAAGTATTTGGGGCTTAGGAATGTTAATTTTACAATTTTCAGTTGCAAGAGTCTAGAACCTTACTGCTGAAATTTCGATTTCACAGACAAATAAACTGCTATCTTTTTTTTAATCTCAGCTGTTTTGTTTGCTGTTCACTGAATCCAGAGATTTTTGAGCTTGATGTCATCCCAGTTACACAAGTTCTTAGCCACATTCTTTCAGAGGAATAGCTGTCCTCCCTGGTTTTCCCTTCACCTTCCTCCCCTCTCCCATACCTGTATCCTGGCCCCGTTCAGTGACTGCAGACCCCTACACAGGGACCTCACACAAGCTGCAGTTCCACCTTCTGCCCTCATCACTGCTCTCCACTGTGATACAAACTTCTCAGCAACATTCTCTGTGCTTTCCTGGTGGTTATAGCTCAGTTCAGGACACATAAATAATGCTGTTTCTGTTGTACTTGAAGTGACAGCGTTATCATTGTTCTCAGAGGATTTGTGTGAATAACACATTTGGACTGATTACACTGAGTGTCATCTGTTCTCCAGGAAAAATGGAGATGATTGATAAAGATAATAATTTGTTTTCATTGGAATAAATACATAAAGAAATGTGTGATGATGGAAATCTGAGGTCTGGTATTCAGATTAACACAGACTTAATCTGGTTTCTGCTATCTGGACTAATTTTTGCAACCTTGTGTTGTCATGAAGAGATGTTCCTTAGCTCAAGGCAATGTTTCATTTAAAACAACACAAGCAAAATAATATAACTAAAGCTGTGAAGAAAACCCAGATAAAAGTTATTGTGGTCCTTCACGGAGGAAAGACAACCTAACAATAGTCTCATGTAACTAGCTGGAAGCATTTGGGGAGATTTCTAAAGATAATCAGTTTAATTCTAAATATTATGATAAAGTCCTTGTTGCCTTTGCAAATCCTAAGAAATGGGCTTTATTCAGGTGACCTACCTGAAACTGGTGGGAACAGACTTTTATTGGATGAGTCTTCACACTGTTTTTGCTGTCACGGGAGGAATTAAGTAGTATTTACCTGACTTCAGTGCAGGGAGGATGATATATAAATTTGTTATCAAATTAGCAATTTCCATTATAATTACATTGAATGTATTTTTCTTGATTTCACAAATAAATCATATAGATTAAGTAGACTTACAGTGTATGTTATGTTACAGCCATATAATATGTGTGTATAAAATAATTAAATCAGTTAAATGTTGTACAGGTCATCAAAAACTAATAGATAAAGATTCCAAACTTTGATAGCTAAAAGGAAGGTCTTAGTTGGATAGTTGGTTGATTTACAAGAGGTATAAGAAGAAACTGTTCGTAATTTTTAGAAAGGAGAATACATATAATACTGCCTTACTCTAACATACTTGTTATTATAGGGGATAATGACTCTTATATCAAAAACTGATCTACTCTGAAACTTATCCTTCTCCCACTTGATAGAAAAGTGTGTCAGGCTTTTAAAAATAATACTATATTTATGTGCAGAAGGGCTCAGTTTTGCTTTGTTTTCTTTTTTCACTTAACACGTGTAATCCACAGAGTTAATAGTTTAAGTGGATTGGGAATCTGTCTGTGATTTGTCCTGGGTAAATCTCACTGAAATAATCTCATCTCTCACAACACAGAGACAGAGAAACAAACCTGAATAAAGGATGTTGTATTTGCTAGATCTAAGAAAAAAAGGTAATGAGGGTTTTTTCCATGTTTTTGTAGCAAAACATATTTTTCATTATTTATTCCTTCATTCAACTAGAATGGGTTTGTTGTTTCAGTTTAATGCTTAATTTGATATTATTTTATTGTATCACTAGAGATTGCAGGAAACCTTACTTCCCTTTCCAAAGGGTTGAATGAAACATTTTAGTAGCATTTTGGGGCTTTTTTAACTGTAACAAAATACCACTTTTCTCCAGTGTTAGCTTATTATTTGTAAATATAGAACTCAGTTCACTAGCATATCTTGTCTAACTCTTCTTTTATTTGTCTAGACCCAGGAATATCATTACCACATGTGTGCAAATAAAATAATGTTTTCTACTTTTGAAGACAGTTAGTAATAATGTATCAACAAATTAACTGGTAGACAGTCAGCATGAAAAGAGGTCTAATTTTATTTGTTGGAATAGGGAGGGTAAAAATAGTTTATGAATAGCCTGAAAATTGGCAGTGTTAAATAAAAATGGGGAAAATTTTATAGGAACAGTCTAATTAGCTTTGCTACTTTGTTTCTCTGTAACAGGGAAATTTTAATCCAGCTTTTAAGTATCTGTTTTAGATTAGCGCACCTCTTTCCAATTTTTGTTAGCTTTATGTATGGTGTCAATGTTTTATTTGATTCCAAATCTATTAAAAAACCTGTAAAATGGTACTACAGGAAATACTTTAATCAGGATACTTTATGCCATCATTTAGCATTGTAATTTTCAAGGATAATGCCCCACTTTTAATCCAGTGCTGGGTAAAATAAGAATCTGGGTTACTGCTTGCAGTCGTAGAGAAAGGAGAATTAATAACATTAGAATTAAAAAACAAGAACTGTGTGTAGTTGAAATTATCTGTATCCTGGAAGACATTTTAGCAAGACATTATGATTCACCACTTCAATTGTATGTCTTAAGTAATTTGGAAATTTTTTTTAAAGTCCACAGCTGATTTAATAACTAGCAGAAGCCTCACCAAGTTCATTGCTGAATGCTATTAAAACTTTTATTATTTTTTTCTTTTGTGTATTTTTACTGGTGTTAACTAACAAAAATCTCAACCTGTCTAATGAATATTCACAGATCCTATCAAGAAAATCCTTTGAATGTGGAAAAAGAGCTACTTCACGTCAATTTCTCTTTTTAGACTTTATTTTCCATTATTTATAAATGATCCTGCAATATCAGAAGTGGTTCTGATTTCTATATATCTGAAGCTGGGTTTTGTTTCTTTTCCTGAATAGAAGCAGGATTGAAGGAGAAGATAATATACCAAATGGTAAGTCAGTCCTACAGCCTAGAGGAAACTCAGTAAGATGGAAGGAAGGGATCTAATCATCTCTAAATACTTCCAGAGTAACTGTGTAGATGAAGGAAGGAATTATTCCCAGTCTGGGAAGATATCAAGATAAAGAATAATGGGCCAAAGCTATTCGAAACAGTTTTTAACAATGGGCTACAGTTGTCAACTGATGCAGATGGTAAATCCGCACTGAAGTCAGACTGAAGAGTTCTCCATCAGTGCAGTCATTGGATCCAGTCATTCCCAGTTTGCTGATTCTGTCATTTGCAGAGAGGTCTTAGCTCACATATTTGAGAGTGAAGTTTTGCCTGGTTTAAATAAAATCAGCTGTATGGATGACTGATGTCACTCTCTCACACTCCTTGTGGCCCTGATGGGTTCTAGTTTTCGTGGAGTCTTCCCACATTACTTGTACCTACTGAGCCTGGCCCAGCTGCCTCCAGGCTGTACCTGGCACCAGCACAGCCTCCATCAGCAAGGTGGGAATGATCCTTACCTCACTCAGGAAAATGAGAAAATCAGATCAGAGTAAAGCAGACTGAACTACAACTCCTATCTACAGGCCATTCACTGTCTTCTTACAGAGTATTGCCATTTTTATGAATAAAAGGCCTACCAGGGAGAGCTCCAGAGGGGACACTGCCCAGCCCATGTGCCTGGACCAAGCTTAAAAGCAGCAGCCGCAGGTCTGCGCTGGACTGCCTGTAAGGCTCAGCAGAGTTTGGATAAATTAATGGTTGTGTGTTGATTAAGGCAAGATAGAGCACGTCACCAGCAGTGTTAATACAAAGCAGTGGCACACACCCACTTCTCTCTTGACTCTCAGCAGCTCCTGCCTTACTGACATGTCCTGGATGGCTGGGGCAGGAAGAGTGAGGTTCTGGTGACTAGGAAAAGCCATTGTGTAAGGATGTGTAAGGCGCATGGAAAGCTGATCTGGTGCTCACCTGACTGGTCACTGTGGTGATTAAATGGAGCAAAATATGAGAGACTCATTGTCAAAAGAAAATGCACTATCTGGCACTACCAGTTCATGCTGGGAGAGAGATTTGCTGCCTGTTGAATTACCAAAACCTTTCTGAGTGCCCCAATCCTGAGGTCTTCCCTTCTCTTCTAGTATCAGATGGTTTTACTCAGCCAGATAGGGAGATCACAGCTTTAACAGTTTGGGGTAATACCTTGGAGTGGCTACCTAGAGCAGAGGCTAGACAGAGTCAAGAGAATAAAGCAGGTATTTATTAAAGGCCTTCAATGGATACACCTTGGACAGTGCAAAAGCCTCACAGAGGCTACATCCAATATGGATGATGGTCACAAGTTTTTCAAACAGATGTAAATTTGGTCTGTTTGCAAATCAGGGGTTAATTGTCCAATTGCAGCTTCAGGTAATGAAGTCATATTCCCCTAGTTTGGTCCACCTGCCCCAATTCACTTTTGTTTATATTTTTCAGGGCCTGAGGCAATAGGGTGTCCTTGGTTCTCAGGCCTGGAAGGATTGTTATGTCTGACCAAAATGTGAAGACAGTTTACTAACAGTCTATATGGAGTTCAGAGTTATACACTAATGTAGTACAGGATTTGAAAAAATATAAAAGCTAAAATCTTGGGGCATCAGGGTGTGTGTTATTTTGTAGGGATGCAGAAACATGAAGTAATTGTGAGCAGAGAGGAGGAAACCTGGACGAAAATGTGTGAAGTTTGCAGATGGATTACCACAACCCCAAAGAAATTAGTACAATGATGTGCACTAACAGCTATAGTTATGTGCGTTGTTCTATAGTATTTTTTTGCTGCATAAATACAGTTTAATCAGTCAAATGGCATATTGTGAATAAACGTAAGAGACAGAGTTTGTCCTGCCATATCTCCTGCTCCAGAGATCATTGTCAGCATATGACAGTTCCCTTTCGGCAGCTCTCCTACAGCTTCAAATCTCAAGTTTTCAATTTTGTAGAATTATGTTTGATTTATAAGTCTGTAGATTGTTTTTTATTTAAAAATGGGTTTGAAGATATGTGGGTTGATTGGGTGAAAAAGCTACAAGTTCTTTTGTTTTGTCTTCTTACTTTATTGAGTCCTTCAATGCACTCAGCTATTTCCTCTTATGTGAATTTCACTCTTAAACATCCATAGATTTGTATTCCAAAATGAAGAAATACTAGGAGG
The DNA here is from genome assembly GCA_013397195.1 of Hylia prasina. NCBI lineage: Eukaryota > Metazoa > Chordata > Aves > Passeriformes > Sylviidae > Hylia > Hylia prasina. The sequence goes on along the minus strand of VYXD01016424.1, from coordinate 268,829 downwards.
AACAAAATCACTCTCATCTGCTCAATTACTTACTCTTCTCAGAAACAAAATGAGTAAACCAAAGTACTAAATTTGACCGAATTTTCCAAGATGTTGCTTTCATTTTAAAAGTCAGATAATCATTTTAGAGTGTAGTTTTTAACAGAATTAATTTAATACACTATTCGTAAATCCTTTTGACCTCTATGCAGTGTACTTTAATGCTATTGGATGCAGAAAAGAGAAGAAGAAGTAAGATTGTGGTTATCAAAGGATATTCATGCATTTGCATCCTGCCAGTCAGGACAGGTGATTTCAAACACTTTTAATTACTTGAATTTTAAAGAAAATAGCTTAAACTTGTCATCCCAGATGCACTCCTGTAATGTCCTGAACATCACTTGAGCTCTATTTGTTGTGTTGCTCTTCACCAGCCTGTGTGCTCTTTACAGGAGAAACATTTAATTTTGATAAGGCATTTGGAGAACTTTTTCCTTTGGTGAAGCACCTGGTGTTAGGGAAGCCTGAATATTTCCATTAGGGTAAAAAGGTAATTTGGTGACAATCAGGGTTTTGAAGCTAATAGTTTCATTGGCTCTAATTGGCCTGTTCTTCTATGTGCTCTTATTGTAAGGGGATGAGCTGCTTAAATGGCTTTTTTAGGACTGACATAATTCTTCTAAACTTTTTGAAGTCGAAGGAAGAGTGCATGCAGAGAAAAATTACCTGGCTATCTATGATGTTAAAGTGAGGTAAAAGGAAAATACCCACATTTCCATATTTTTATCCCTCAGAGTGATGAGTGATTTTCTGAGAAAGAAATAGGACCACCATAGTGAAAGAAGGTGTGAAAAAAGCATTTCTTCTAATATTTATCCCAGGGAGGACACATCCTAGCTTTATACCAAAGTGAGCTTCCCAAAAAGGAAGAAAACGTGTCAGTAGCTTCCCTACAAAATGCATTGTCAAATGTTTGTCTGTTGTCATTGAAGACATGTTATGTGAGCTTGTGACAGTAAGACCCCAGGAAGGGGATGTGGCAGCGGGGTTTAGACCTGCTCTGTGACAGTGCACCCCTGCAGCTCAGCCCAAACCCAAACCCACAGCCACATGTGAAGCAGAACTTCCTGGGTGCCAGATCACTGTCGTCATTTAAGAACATGTAAAATTGAAACACAGCTTTCTGGCATTTTAGTAACAGTTTTACTTTTTGCCATGTAACAGTGCCTCAGGACAAAATATAGTTATCTTTAATATTATTGCCAACAGAAAATGCCATGAAAATACAAAATTTTGCCTGATTCAGGTAGGTAGAGCACAGAGTAAAATATGAGGGCTTTGTTTCATCTCTCTTTCCTCTTTTCTCTCTCCCTCTCTGACTATCCTCTTCTCTCCCTCCCCAGTATTTTTATTTTCTTTTTTCTCCCCTTAATTTCAGGGAGGTTTGAATAGCCCTGTAAGGAGAAGAAATATGCTTCAAGGAAAGAGGCACGTGGGTCTCCAGAGCACAATAGGAACATAAAATCTGTCTCAGAGGCATAATTAGCTTTGCAATTAATTAATATTTGCAAACCACTTTGAGAATCTGGGTGCAAATTATTATTATTTTCATGATGTCACTGCTGAGACAGATGAACAGGAAGTAGAAACAAAAGGATAATCAGTAGATTCGTGAAGAGCTTACACTGCCACATTAGGATCATTAACAATTGCTTCTTCTTGTGTATCATTATTATCCAATATTGGTTTTCCCACTCTGGTGAAAGAAAAGTACAAGAGCTCAAAAATTATGAAATCTTATCAGCTGATGAGAAATCTTATCTGATGAGACAGAAAATAGAATAAGAAATGAGAAGTGGAGAAGCAAATATTTTCTTTTCAATGATTCTGAATATCAGGTGGGGAAAGGGAAGAGTCATTTGTACGAGTAGTGTGTAATTTCATAATTTATTATTATTATTATTATTATTTTGTTTACAACTGGTAAAATCTTAAGTGCTGTCCCCACACAACTTCCTAATTTTGTGAAGCAATTTTATTTTAATACATGTGGGCATAAAGGCTTTAGATAGTCCCCAACTGATTTTCACTGTCTGATAATAATATATTGAACAAAATAGCATTGCTATTTGTGTGGGAGTTAATGCTTTTGTATAGAGCTAATACACTTAACTACAGTGTATTAACAGTGGGCGTTCTGCTTATTTTTATTGCAAGCTTTAGCACTGTGCAATTTTCCTGCAACGTGTTAGCAATAATCCACTCCATGCTGGCACTTAAGTATTTATTGAGCATTACAGTTAAAAACTTGCGGGAAAAATGGATATCAAGAAAACCCACATTACATCTTGGTATGGCATCGTGTCCGTAAAAGAAAACACCGATCAGGAAGTTCAGGCAGTTGTTTTTAAGATTATCAAAGGCTATTCCAAAAGAAATATTACATATGTATGGCATGGTTTTTTGCACTGCCTTTCGTAGAATGATAGAATATGCTGAGTAGGAATGGACCCGCAAGCATCATTAAATACAACTCCTGACCCTGCACCAGATAACCCCAGAATCACACCATGTGTCTGAGAGTGTTGTCCATGTGCTTCTTGAACTCTGTCAGGCTTGGTGCTGTGACCACTGCCCTGAGCAGTCTGTTCCAGTGCCCAACCACCCTCTGGGTGAAAAAACTTTTTCTAATACTCAATCCAAGCTCCCCTGGCACAGCTTCATGCCATTTCCTCAGGTCCTGTCACTGGTCATCACAGAAAAGAGGTCGCTGCCTGCCCTTCCGCTTCCCTTTGTGAGGAAGTTGTAACTGCAGTGAGGTCTCCTCTAGTCTCCTCCAGGCTGAACAGACCAAGTGACACGTGAACTCACTTCCCTGTACTGTGCCTCCCTGGATTCCCATGGACTGCTTGGCAGTATGTAGAATGAAGGGTCATGGCACATACAAGCCATCCCAAGTCCTGTGAGGGTGATGACAATACTTAGCACCATAGAGAGGGAGAGATCTTCATGGAGTACTGATATTGTAGGTGTCTTTATGAAGGTAACTGTTTCTGGCTGCACATGCTAGTGAGGTTGGTGGTGGGATGAAGCTGTTTGCCACCATCTTCAAGCAAAGGTTTAATAATGGACATAGCAATATCTGAAATGTCTGCCTTAAGTAATTGTTTGGAAAAATGTGGTTTAGAGAAACAAATACTCTCACATGTTCAAGGAATGAGTGAATCCTTACAGCTGAACAAAGCTTCTCACGAAGCTTCTGAATAGAGAGTTGCACGTCTTGGCTGTGGTATCAGAAGCTCACTCAGGCAGTAGTGGGAAGCAGTGTCACAAGGGGTGTCCTCCATAAAAGCCTTCCAATTTGTGTAGCAGCCATTCATCCCAGCCTATGAAAAATGTTCTGCAAGACCACCACACTGCAGATGGGCAGGTCTGCACAGAACCACACCGTCATGGTAAGACATCAGGGAAGCAATGCTCAGTCAAAGAGTAAAACAAAACCACTCACTAAACATGGGGAAGCTTAGGAAGGGTTTGTTTTGTTTTGAATAATATTACAGGGCCCAGATATGTGTGGGCAGCACTCTGGCCAGTAAGACCCCATGTCACTCCCTGGAGATTCAAGGGTATTCAGCTCCTGGTTCAATCCATCCAACTCCTAGGGTAGATCCACCTAAATGAAGGGTGTAGAATAAGTTCATTTTAACTGCACATTTCATAGCACAGGTCTCTGAAGGAGAGCATCCTACAGCCATTGGCCATAATTTGAGCTTTTGAGGCAACCGAATTCCCTAGGAAAGCCAGGGTAGTTTATCTGTAAACTTGACTGATTCTTAGTGGGTTTGTTTATGCAGTTATTCTGATTGGCAGGCATTCCTTCTACTATACTTGTTGAGTTTTAAAGCAGGACTGTTGAACACATATAATTCTTCTGCAAGTTTCTTAGAGACTGATTTTCTCCTCTTTTGGTATGTTGGAATTGACTGTGTAGTATCTTCAAGCATTATTACTGGGCAGGGATTTGGTTTTGTCTTAGCACAGGTAATATTTACAAGGAGTGCCAAAAGCATGAACATTCACCTAGGCTGCTTTATTTATCCTCTTGCACAGTGTAAAGAAATTTGGAGCCTTAATACAAAATGTCTTTTGGAAGGTGATTAAGCAACCATGCAAGTTTCTTTTTCATTCATCTTTTTTTTTTACTGGCTTACACCTGTCACTCATTTTTAATGTGATAGAAAAAACTCTTCTACTAATAGCACAGGGTTTTTTGTCTCACATATCTTTACTTTATGCTTCACTTAGTTTCATTCAAATCAAGATGCCACCACAAATAAGAGCCTGATAAACCTCAGTGTCCTCTACTTTCCAAGATTCCTTGAAAGATGTATAGCAGGTGTTTACAGTTAAACATCTGCATTGTCCTTCATTAAATTTCATTTAATGATTTATATGCGTTTGTAGTGCCTTTGATACGTGCAAGATATAAGCATCAGAGGACAAAAAAACTAAAAGCCTTTTTACTAATCCAGGCACTCCTGAAGAAAGCCCCACAAAATATGATCCTTGGAGAGGTGTCTGCACAAAGACGGAAAGAAATCCTTATCAAACGCAATGTTGCATTTCTTCCTGGTATACTCTGTGGGGTCTTTCAGTGTGTTAAATAACTTTTGGAAAAAACAATATTTTCACTTGAAAATATAGCAAGTCCTATAGTCCCTGGTCCCTATATGTGCATATGTGAAGTGGCTTATGTGACCTGAAGTCCAGCATGTCAGTATATTCCATGCTGAAATGAGGGCCCAAGTCTACAGCGCCATGAGCCCATCCCTTAAGTCATCTCGTTGTACAAGAGCTGTTTAAAATATTCCTTGAGCATGTTTGACATATTTAAACATACATTTCATCCCATCTGCCTTCAAAGAGCACTTAAGTAACACAATACATATAATCAAACATTTTTATGGATGATTGATACCATGTACTTCAAGTGTAAGTTTCTTTTAATCTCATTTTTTTCCTGGTCCAAATTAAGGCTTATATTTGAAAGGCATGGAAATGTATAGTGTTTATATGGTAGTCATACTTTGCTGTCACTGTTTCAAGTCACCTTCCACACAAAAGAAATATTAGCTGCTGAACGATCTGCTGGCTCCATAATTAACACAGGATTGATCACTCTTTCCCCATCCCCTTCATTAACAGGCTGCAGAGCCCAGCCTGCTTATGTCTCTCACACACGTAGAGCCACAATTTCTGTTCTCCCACCAGATGCTATCCAATTTTCTGTGCAACTGAGTATAACCCCATAACACAGGGCAAAAGCAACGCAGAAAAACGAGAAAGCTGCTCTTTCCACAACTACCATGACTTCTCTAAAGAGCAAACAAACTGCTGGCAACCAGTTTGTGTGGCAAACCTGATCCCCAGATTCTGACTGTCTGTGAAGTGTAAGAAGGACTACCTTAAGATACTGCAGAAGAAAAACTTTTTCCCAACTCTACCTTCATCAAAACTGAGGTGAAAACCTTTGCATGAGGGATGATGGCTAGAAAATAAAATACATTAGCTACTGTTGTTAGGGATGGAGAGATTACCTGTATCTTCTTGATAGTTGTCACAGATTAAGGTCTGTGGTTTTTCTCTATAGCTGTTAGAAGAAATATAGTTTCATCTTCTACAAAAATGTTTTATTGGTGAAATGAAAGTGGAAAATTATGCAAAAACTGTTGGTAATGATTCAATCACAATTCATATTATTCACACTCATGCCATAATTGATGCTGATAAGAAAGCGGAAGCCTTTTGTTCCATCCCTCAATACTTAGAACAATGCAATCATGCATTTTATTTTAAACTTTGTGGATTACCTATTTTCTGAATTTGCAAAGGATCCATTTCTAAACATAAGCATTTCATGTTGTAATCCCTTCATTTTATTTCAGTGTGAAGAATGCCATTCACTGGCTCCAAGCATAGAACTAAAGATTTTAAATTTTAGCAGTGAATATGTTCTATGTTTAATACTTGCAAAAATATTCAATTATATACGGTTATTTATTAAGTGGAGAACTAATTGAATGTCACTGCTAAGCAGTGTGTCCCTGGAATTTAAATAGAAGTGTGAAGAATCCCAAGAGACTGTAGCAAGGGAATAGGAGTATGAGAGTAATGGATAATATAATATAAAAATATAGAGATTTTAAACTTTAGTCTGAAAAGCAAGAGACTACTGTAATTTACCTTTTGCTGTAACTAAGTAAATTGCTTTCATTGCAGCACTGGCACAGTTTAGGCAGAAAGGGGCCAGTGACTCCTTCTCCTCTCCCACCCCTGGGTTTTCCCAGCATAATAGAGTTGGAACATTCTGCTGGGAAGTGAGAAATACAGGTTTAAACTATGTCAAGCTAGAGAAGGAATTAAAGCAGGAATTAATTTCACGTTGTCTGTATTCTGACCCTCCAGCAGTATTTTAGACGTGAGCATCTATTGTGTTTTGGTTGTAAAAGGAGGAATTGTGGTACCTGAGCAAGTTAGGGTGGATTTGGGGCTCTAAAACCCTAGGTGACACAAGCACTGCCTTACAGGCCATTAAAAAAAAAAATACCTAAGCTGCAAAAGGAGAAGAATTTGAGGCACACCCTTCCCTTCGTGTTTTTCTTGGCTAGTTTCAACAGCTCCCAGCTCAACCTTACTGTCTGCTCTGGATTCCTTTCTGAGGCATCCTATTCTCCCACAGGCAGGGACCTCAGGCACCCAACCCAGTCCTGAGAGGCTTGGTGTGGCCTCCAGGCATTTGGGATGAGAAGTAATGACCCTCAACATTGCTGGACCCATATCCCTTCGTACATACAATGCCAAACACATGCTCATCTCCTGCTGCTGCAGGAAACATCCTCAGTCATCCAGTAATAAACTGGCCTCAAGTTGTATGGAACACTGTTGTGTTTTAAGAAGAAAAGCAGGAAAGAGAGATGTTATCCCATCCATTAAAAATGGATATGGTGTTTGGTTAGATAGTAATGTAGACTTTGCAGATGTCTGGTGTGAAAAATTTAAACAAAGGTACAGTAGCAACCTTTTACAGGGTGTGATGTATGGATTGCAGACCATGGGCTTTGATTGATGAGAAACAATTTTAAAGAATCCTGTTTCACAAAGAGATTTCATGGGAGAGAAAAAAAAGAAAGAATAATAATACATTGGTATATGGTCTTGATTCTCCTGTGTAGACTTTAACATTGAGCACTGAAAATGCAGTAATTGTATGAAGTGCTTCAACATCAGGGAAACCAGAAGTCGTAGTAATTGAAATAGCACATGGTTTTACTGCCTGGTTTTATTATTTTTGTTACAGCATAAATTATGGGTGGTTATCATTGATTGTTGTTGTGTTATTTACATTATAAAATGTTATCGTTTTAATTAAATCCATACATGTATTTAAAACAGTTGTCATCATGTAGTTCATTTATTCTGATACAGAGGTTCCTTATGTTCATGGGGGTTTTTTGCTTTAGGAAAGGAAATAACTACACTGCTACAGTTACCATTAAAGCCTTATAAAGCTTTTTCCAAGTAGAAATGTCTTGGTAGGAAAATAATGCACATGTGAGTAAATTCATTGCAATTGTCAGGTTTTCACCAGGCCAGACTCCGAGGCTTACAAATGGTTCCACAAAACTTTTTCAAAAATATGAAGCTCACATCCCAATGTTTTTAATAGACCAATGGATGCTCTCTGAAGTACAGAAGATTTAGCCAGGTGTTCCAGCACTACTCGTCTCCGTACTGCACATGGTCCCATTCTTCCCTCAAGGTCATGATCAGTCAGGCACTGGAGCACAAGAGATCAGCCTTTGGGCTACTCCTCCTTTTGCCAGTAGCTGCACTAAAATAACCCTCAGTCATTCCCTTCATGTGGGTGTTCCAGCTCAAAATGCTCTTCTACATCTGGCTCTGTACCTGCACTGTTTGGAAAATGTAATTATTCTGGCATTCAGTGTTCTAGTTTTTGCATATACCTTTTTTTATATCCCTGTTACTGCTGAGAAAACCAAACATATTTGTCTTTTGCAGTTTAACCATGTACTTGAGAACCGAATAAATACACAGTCTGAGTCTCCTTAGATTCCTATCTTCAAGTTATTATTGTGTTCTCTGAGTTTGTGGTTTGATACACTGATAGTTCAATGGAAAGATTGCTGACATTACTGGTAATTTACAGCTTCTGTGTTTGATCTGTCAAATGTACTTTCAAAGATTAAATGTGGTCTGTTAGTGGTACAATTACCTCAAACTTTTTAGGCTGCAAATTCAAAAAAGAGGAGCAGCTATTTTCCTTCAAACTCCTGTCTTTCCTCGCAGCCTGATACTGTGAGGTGTTACCTTCTGCCCTTGTTAAGGTGCTACTCTGAATTCGGATAGCTGGAGGCATTTTAGATGGTAATCTTAAAGCTATGCTTTCTGCCTTTTATGAAAAGCAATAATTACCATATTTCTTGTGTCTCAGTCATCTCTCAGGCTGCATAATGTGAATGGGAACTCCACAGGCAGAATTAAGAAAAGATTTCATTAGCAAGCTATGATCTTAAGACATCCATTTTTGCAGAGAGCTAAATTGATGGTGTGGAGTTTTGTTCATACAGACTAGGGCTTCCTTTGAAAATATACTGCATGCATAATTCTTAGCTTTTGAACAAAAAGGTTGTTCATAGCACTAAAAATTTAACAGCAAACGGTATTGTAAGTACTAAAAGATGCACCAGAGTCTTACTCTGGCTTCTTTAATATTTACAGTGGTAACATTAAAAAAAAAATAAGACAATATATTTAAAAACATTTTTATTTTTACATTAGGAGAATGAAGTACAGCTCTCAGATATGTTTATAAACACTTATTACCTGAAACAAGACTGTTTTAAAAGCTCTGCTCATCGATGGCTTAAATAGCAGTACTGTTCTTTGTGGCAAGGCTTGGTTAATTTTTTTACAACTAAAAAAGTTAGCCAGGTAAATTAATTTAATAAAAGCAGGAAAAGTGTAGGTAGTATGTTAATTCAGCCACATTCACCTCAGCCCTAGCCTGGTATGCATGAAGCAGAGAGGTGGTGAGGGGAAGAGCACAAATCTTGTGGAGGGAAGCAGCTCATTCCCTTCCAGTTACTGAAGGGCTCAGCGCAGGATGTTATCTCTTCCATTCTGTGGAAGTGGCCATTCATTAAGTGCTGTTGCTGGCAGCATCTGTTAGGCCTTTATGCAAAGACTTCGTGCCTTCATTTTTCACTTGAGCTAATATTTTTTTAAGAACTCTTAAAATAATAAAAATAAAATTAGTTTAGGGTCAGTACTTAAACCAAGAGCCTCGGCTCACTCAAGAGCCCTGATTTATTATGGAATGGGGAAGGATAGGGATGGAAAACATTGTTCAGACTTATGTTTAATCAGACCGAGTGCTTTTAATTAGCTGGAGAGGTAGATTGTGAACATTTCTATTTAAGTGTTCCTGCTCAGAGAAATACTTTCATCATTAGAAAATGATCAGCTCACTTGGCATAAATGAAGAACTCCTTATTGCTGTCTTTTAACGTACAATGTCTTTTAAAATTGCATATTCAATGTAATAACAAGGAAGATGAAGCATCTGATAACTTCTAGCTTTTTTTTCTCTTACTTTATTTTTTTTAAGCTTGGGTAGTAATTGAAGTATAATTAGAGAACTTTCCTTAGATCTGGATCTATTTAATTGATTTAAGCATGACTACACAGAAGATTCATTTCAGTTCTTGGTGCTTTTAAATCACATAAAGACATTGTTCTTACTCTGTTGTTTTTAAGCGGCTCATAAAAGTATTAGAAATGTAATCAAGGCAAGGATGATGTATCAATGTGGTATTTACATCATTAAAAATTAAAGTTAAGGGTATTACTGAGTTATGTTTTGACATTCACTGAAATGACACTTTACTTTCTACACCACTTCTGTTGCAAAATATTTTAGAAATGTGCAAGGAATATGCAGCTAATGTCACTAGGGACCCTTTTTTTAAGTTCTCAGCAGAATCAGAGAAGTAAAATTTTTTACTAGGACTGAACATTTATTGTCAGAATTGAATTTTAGGAAAGTAAGCCTCTTCAGAATAAAGTGTGAGATTATCCAAATGATATTTGTATTAAAATCAGCACTCAGTCAAGAAGGAGAAAATGTTACAAGTTACATAATTGTAATGCTGGGAATCCCTTGTAGGAATATTTAGATTGTTATTTCTAGAATGTTTCCCTGGACAAATTATTTTTTATGGACCAAAACCACTTTTTTTTTTTTTTTTCCCCTCATGAAGTCAGATCCCTTTTACTTCATTAATTTGAGTCAAATAAATCTTTTCCTGACACTATTTGGGGACTTACTATATTGAGTTATCATATATTTTCTGCCAAATAAAAATGCATTTTACAAAAGGGACATAAGCCAAGCACACGCAATGCTCTGGTGATGACTGGCCATGGCCAGAGTCTGTCCCATGGTAAATGTAATTTACCTTTGTTTTATTCCAGGACAAATTGTCTTGAATATCTTTGTATTTCCTACTTGTATGCAAGCAGTATCTGTGGGAAGTAAGTCCTTAGCCTTCTGTCTGTGTGAAGATGTTCTCCCCCACCAAAGATAGAAAAGGATCCTCTGGCCAGTGGGGATAAGGCTGAGGAAGTGGTTTCATGATGGATTTAAGCCTATTTAAGTCCCTGGGGTCACTGAAAGAGTTTGTCCCTCACTCTCCTTTATCCATCAGCCATTCATTGCTGCCTCTCTCTGTATCAGCACACGGCTTGTCGGTTCAGAGAGCTGCTTTAGCTAAAAAAAAAACCCTTTTTTCCTGTAGTCAGATTAATTTTCAGTCCAGCTGCGCAGCTGCCCGAGCACTGATGCCAGCACAAACAAGAGAGCTGGAGCACACAATCATGGACAAGAGGGAGGGCAGGACTGCTGCTCTCAGTAGCAGTAAATAAGGTGAAGTTATTCAGGAAACTGCCGCCTGTGTGTGAAACAAAGTCTCAGTATAATTACAGATTTATTTCTTTCAAATCCTTGTACTTGTGAGTAATCCTAAGTGAGCAGAACTGGGTGAGATATGCCATTCAATCTTTTTCTTTTTCATTTCAACTCAAAATATTTTTTCCAAAAAACCAGGTTATTTTGCTGGGAAAAAAATATATATACTGATATACTTTTTCTCTTAATTAATTAAAAGGAGGCCTTTTGTTTTTTGGGGTTTTTTTATTTGTTCATAGGGAAAGATTTCAGTTACTCATTCTTAACTCTTTTGTAATTGATTGTTCTCCCTCTCCTCCCCACCTCATAAAGGAGCTTTATATCTTCATATTACAACTGGAAATGAGACATAATGGAATTAATTGACTCTTCTGCCCTGTTTGATGACCCAGGAGCCTCTGACAGTCAGGAACTGAACCCAGATCTCTCAGATTTCAATACAGACTGGTATGAATACAGGCAGAGACCCTAAAGCCACAACATGTCTGTTGAACAGATTACCCCCAGCTTTTTCCAGGAAGTGTCATGGAAAGCTTTTGCAGCAAACTGGCCATGGGTCTCCCTATTGCTTTAGTTACAAAGGAAATAGATGTTCCTCCATTCAGTGTTGACCCTATAAGTTTGTTAAGCAGTGGAGATCCTGGGATCAAAACATGTTTCCCTTCAGTTTCCCTCACTTGGGAGAATTATGGTCTGTATTAGAAAAATTAATTAACAACTTGAGAGGAAATTTCAGATTTAGATGTTACCCACACTGAGGAGAACAAAATGAACTCATTTAATGTCAGATTTTCCATTAATTATATAATTAGCCTCCTGGCACTTGAGAAGAATTTAATATGAATACACATTTGAAGTCCAGAAAATTGTGTGACCTTTTTTTGGGTGAAGTGGGGCCTTCTGCCTTTGTCTTTCTTCCCCCTCTTCTGGGTTGCATGTGAGCTGCAAGGTGCAATTTACTACAGGCAATGACTATCTGAGAATATTGCAATTACAAAAGATTAAGGGAAAAATGGAGCAACTGGAGAGATTAAGAGAGTCTGTCAGGCAGAACTTGTGTCTGTTTAGCTTAGTACAAGAAAATAAATAATTCCGTTCTTTAGTGCAGTATTTTCTCCTGTTTCTTTCTTTCTCTCTCTCTTTTTTCTTCCTCTGGTTTCTCTGAGGAGAGAATAGAGTTAGAGGCCTTTAGCTGAGCAGTGGTTGTGCAGTGTATTGTGGGCAAAGAGCCTCTCCTATGAGCAAAATTATTTCTAAGTACATTTGGATCATGTTGACAATCATCATGTGTATCTTCTCTACAAAGAACCACCTCTTGGGGTTGCCCTGAATATCATCAGCAGAGATAAAGTGTAGCACAGGTACACTTTGCTTCTTTAGCTGATTGATGCCTATATTACAGAAAATTTATGCATATAGAGCCCCCCACATTTATGTGAATAGAGCAGATGTGCATGGTTGCCCGTGTCATACTGGTTTTAGCTATTCAAACTGAATAGTGACAACAGAGCTAATGCTGCCCTGAATTACACCCCTTTAAATCCATATGAAGCCGTGGACTGCAAGACTCAATACTGGAATTTATTTCACTTTTAAAATGTAAGAATAGTTTGGCATGTAGCATCAGGGTATTTTGCTTGTTAAACATGAATTGCTCTGGTCTGTAACAAAGCCTTTTCACTTTCTCGGACATCACAGAAGGTTGTTCCTTTATTTTAAACTACTGTGCAGCTGAAGTCTGAGAAAAGATGGGTATTTCTCTGAAGTGTTACAAAGCTTCAGCAGAATTCATACCTGAGCAGGATCCTTCTGAAAAGGGTCTCTGCAAGGCATGCATCACTTACTGGGCTGAAGCAAACTCAAAAAGGGTTTCCTTTGTTGGGTGCTGACAGTTCCAGAGTCCAATTTTGAAGCTCAGAATAACACAGATGCATTTGGATTAGTAATTGAGCACTTACTAAAGAGGTTTCTTGAATCATGACCTGAGAGTCTAATTTGAGAAGTGCTGGGCAACCACACCTTGGCCTCAAATATATTTGAGAGCTTCACATAAAAATGTCTAATATAGCTACTAAAAACCCCAGACCTCTTAAATAAGAGATTGGTTTGGTAGTTTGAGCCTGAACTTGCCTGTCAATGACAGCTCATGTATTTGTGAACGTTCTTCAGGCATATTTTTGGAAATCTGAAAAATGTCCCTTTTGCTAGTTGCTGTTAGTTTGATGGTAGCCAGGAATTCTGCAGCATAAAAACACATCTCCTGTCTAACCTTGAGGTGTGTTCCCCTTTTTGGGAGGGAATTTTCCTCACCAGGTCTTGCTGTTACCAATAGGGACATAGTAAAGTGTTGTACAAGTGTTCCAGTTCAACTAGATTGGACTCACATAATGGTATTAAGTTTTTTTGTCCATGATTTCTCAAGGAGAATACATCATCATCTTATTTTGCTGTAATGCTGAAACTCATTGAATTACATTATGCTTGGGTCTATTCCTGGAATTTTTCTGACACACAGAATTTCTGTATTCAAAATAAGTAGGATATATACATGTTGAGCTAAAATACTTAGCAGAAGAGGTTTCAGTCTGAAATCAGTTGAAGGTACTCATGATGTTTTCTGTCTTTTGGTTGGCTTATATTAAAATGCTAAAAGCTTGAAATGAATATTTAGTTTTCCTACTGCTTTTTCCAGAAGCATTCCAGGTGCATTCCACAAGCCCTTCTCCCCCTGCAGCTCCTCTTTTTAAAGGCATGTAAATTTGCACAACCTCCTCTTCGTATTGTCCTCTCCTTCACATTGAGACAGCCCCTTCTAGCACCAGAAATGGTTGAGCTATACCCCCTCTACTGGCGAGTGGTTTTGTGCATTCAACAAAACAAATTACAAAATTAGATTTGGAAGGAGCTTATTTTTTATTAGAATCAGTACAAAGTTCTTTCCAGTCTTCTCAAAGCAGGATTGGGACAAAAAGTAAATGTTTTTATTCTCTAAGAGGAGAATCTGAATCCCAGAATATGTTCCAAATATCATACAGTTAACTGGGAGCCTCTGCTACCAGCTTGCCTGTGTTCAGTGGGAATAATATTCAGCCTATTGTTGGCATAATGGGCTTTGTAAGGAGAATTTGCTTTATTTTTTTACCATCACAGCCATAATTTCACTTATGTATCCTGTAACACAAGGGAAGAAATGAAGAACTTGTGCATGTACCCTTTTTCACACCTCTATTTTTCCCCCAAGAACCATGCAGAAAGTCCTGGGTAGAGCTAACTGCTGCAGTAACCTCTGAAACATAAGGTCTGAATAAGTCTTCCTCCCCATATGGATAGAGTTTGAGTCCACGCTTATGCAGAATGAGGAAATGAGTTGAATTTCAGTCACAGAATGGCACATAACTAAAGGTTTCTCATATCCAGTGTTTCGGGATTTTTGTACTTCTTCTTCTTAGACAACCAATAGAGAATATCTGAGCCCAGGAATCAGTTTATTTCAGCATGGAAAAAGAATTTTAAGGTTGTTCTAGAACTTGTCAGGGGGTGAGTTTCTAAATAATATGAAGGAAATTCAGAGTTTGACGACTTGTGACACAACCATTATTAATAGCATGAAACTGAAAAGATTTAGAGTGTATTTCAGTGTCAAGCTCTCAGCTGTTTTCTTTGATGCACTTCAGTTTGAAGGTAAAATCTTAGATATTAGTTAAACATAATTGGTATATATACGACATAATTCCATAAGAGCTTTCAAAGTAGAACCTTGTATTTGTAAATCAAGAACTTTGCAGTGTTCTTTTCACAAAGTTAGGACAATCGCACATATATACAAAAATCATGAAACTGCAAAGTCATCATTAATCAGCTTTAACAACTATGTTTCCTGATTTGATACGGCTTTGTGGATATGTGACAAACTGTATTTCAGATGCAAGATTTTTGTGCTTTAAAGGTCAAATGTTTCAAATATATTGCATTCGTAATCAGCATTGCAATTTATTTGCCAGCTGGAAATTTACTTTGACTTTGTATGTTAGAGAAGGGAAATAGCTGTGAGCTGTTTTTTGGCACAGTACCATAGCTAGGAACAAGTAAAGTAAGGAAGAAGAATGAACTGAGTTATTTCTTGCTCCACAAAATTACTAAAGACAAGGAGATTGTATTTGTCAACTCCTCTGTGTATGTGATAAATGATAAACACATTAAGTCAGAAAATACACACTTTCAGCAAATAGGTAATTCTAGCTGCTGATTCCTAGGTCATGCATTTGCTTGTCAGCAAGCAGAAACCATTGAAGAGGTAATTTGAAATCTTAAATAAAAACCAGGTGCATCTTCTCTGACAGCCTTTTACTTTTGCTTAAAAGGGTAGCTGTCACAGCATGTGCTCAGTGGCCAGTCCTGCTCACTCCAGAGGTTGCAGTAATGTAGTGGAGCCAATTGACCATGATAATATTTATTTAAAAGGAAAATATCAGGATACAGAAAACCAAGTTAAAAGGAGTCTGAGGTTAGATGTGCTCTGAAGAGCTAATGCGTATGGAAGATACAAAATAGTTGTACTGATTTTAGAAACAATATGTAGGAGAAGCTCTCCATAGCCACATGTTTGCTTCAGGATCAGTGTGTGTGTGACCCAGTCCCATTATGGGAGAGAAACTCCACAGTTTTAAACTTTAGAATGAAAAATTTAAAAGACGTTTCTTCAAGATAAATATTTTCCAAGAAGCTAACATAATTTAAGAAATAGTAAATACTGTCTGCAGTCTAATCCAAGTCTATAATCCATACATTGACCTTGCCAGCATTCATACTTTGCTGACAGAATAAATGTGATACTGTAAAATCTCATTTCGCCTAATGAATAAACTCTTTATTTCCTATTCATATAGTGAGTTATTCCCAAGCAAGGTAAATGTGAATATATACTAACACATCAAATTCAGTATTTCAGACATGTTCTCTCTAGATGTTTCTATGCCAATACATCACTGTATTGCAACTTTTAGGTGCTGACATCTGCACGCCAAATGACTGGGAAGCTGAGTGTAACTTCCAGGCACTGAACAAGGTGTCATCTCACCATCATTTTTTAGCATGACATTGCTGACAATTTTTTAGAAGTCCTGCCTCACTGTACCCCAGCTCTGCTGTGTCCAGGGCTGAGACTCTGGTAGTATTCAGTGGAACTATCTGCAGCTGTGTCAGGCAGAGCAGGGTGACCATGACAGCACTGTGACATACCAGTGGCTCAAAGGAGGCTTTTTCCTCTTGACTTTCAGAAACTCCATAGCAATCTCCCTTATGGTAGGTGTATTTGGTTCTGTGAGAGCCAGGATAAATGGTGCCAAGTGTCTGCTGAGCTGAATAGATCAGTACACAAGCCATTTCTTGCCAATTTACGAGGTCAAAAAAATCTTTTGCTTTCTACAGATTGACAAAATGCGGACTCAAGGTGTTTGCTGAGATATAAATAAGCAAGTTGACTGACTTTGATCAGATTTGTCTTTTTCCTTGTAATGAAACATTTTCATTTTCTAACCTTGAATAATGTTTGGAAATGCAGAGCTTTTACCTGCCTCTTTTCATTCCCTTCCATTCTGTTGCCTCCTCTGAAGAGAGGAAGCTTTTTATGCAGTTTTCTCTAAGGGGAAAACATCTTTTGCATTGAACCTGGGAGAATTTTTATCTTATTCTATTTTTCTCTGGTAGTGTGTGTTTCTTGACATTGGATCACAGTCTGACAGTGCTGATCTTGGGACTGAGTTTTGTGTAATTATCTTTATTCAGCTATTTAATTTTTACTCCATTGTGAGCTTCTACAATCCACTTCCATGATTTAAAAAAATTATTTCTGTAGCCTTTTGTTTTCCTAATGATCTTCCTCAGCCAAGTTTAATCCTCAGTAAGCCAGTACAGCTCTGAATTGTATCCTGACAATGTTTGCCCCATTACTTTAATTTATGAGAGTTTTTTCACATATGCATGTGTTAGAAGAAGAGAGTGTTTTTTTCATTCTGCTACAAGCAGCTCTAGTTGGTACTCACAAATTCTTGAAAGAGTATATTTTCTGATAAGAACACGCTTGGGAACATAAAGAAAAGTAGGTATTATATTTCATGAAAATGAAATAATGGAAATGTGTGTGTCTTCAATAGAGTATGATGTATTATGATTGTCCAGTGTATTTTTTAATGTGATACAACGTGATAGACTCATAGAACCAGAGAATAGTTTGGGTTGAAAGGGACCTTTAAAGATCATCCAGTCCAAACAGGTGCATGGGAAGGGCCATCTTTCATCAAATGAGGTTGCTTAGTGCCCCACCCAGCCAGACCTTGAATACTTCAGAGATTGGGCATCAGCAACTTCTCTGGACAACCTATACCAGGTATTCTCAGCACCTTCTTAAAAAGCATTCTTCCTTATATCCAATCTGTATCTACCCTCCTTCAGTTTAAAACTGTTGCCTGTCAAGGAGCCTGTCAGGGTCCCTCTGGATGGCTTCCCTTCCCTCAGAACAGACCAGCTGCACCCCTCAGCTTGGTGCCACCCACAGACCTGCTGAGGGTGCACTCAATTCCTCTGTCTGTGTCATCAGTGAAGATATCAAATTCTATTAGTCCCAGTACAGACCCTCGAGGGACAGATATTGCCCAATTTAAGGAAGAAGAACAGAGCATATAAAAGCCTTTTTAAAATAAAAAGAATTAAATTAAATATAATTTTGTATTGCCATCTGTTCTGAGGCAAATATGCTGATTATTTTTGGTGGTATTTTACCTTACTTTCTTGCTCTGGTTGCATTCATCTGGTTTCAGAAAACAAGTGTGATCCCTGTGATAATGGATGTATTATTCTAAGCTCTGTTCTTATGAGAATGTATTTTGTGCATTGGTTTTCATATCTCTTAATAATACAGGGACAGAAAATCACACAGCAGCAGAAACCTCATGTGAAAGATGTTATATTAGTCATCAAGGGAAAATTGCCAATTAAAGTATGTTACAAATGGCTCCACTCTAGATAGTGTTTATTCTGTCCATTGACAGAGATTTTGCTTGCCTATCTTAAAGTAAATAGATTCCTTATGAACAGTGAACCTGAATATGTATTGAAGTATTCTACTCATTAGAGGTACCACAGTCAGTTTTCTCATTTTCCTCTCCCTGCAGGATGTATTGCAGTGAGGCTGAACCTACTTCTGTAGTTAAAAAGAATCAATTACAGCAGACAGCCACCAGCACACTAAGGTGTTGTGTGAGGAGGTTGGGTCTCTTCACCTCAAGCTCTAAAACCTGTTTCCCACTGTCACGTGGTACAAGCAGGTACAGATCTTCAACATGAGACATCCTGGTTTTGAACTTCTGCTGAACAGATGAAAACCTGATTATAATGTTTCTCTGAGCTGATAACAAGCCTTGTATTCTGTGCCTGCTGTGGGTACTTACTGTATGCTCTATAACCACAAAAAGCACAAATACCCCCTGAAAATCCAAAATTAAACTCTTAAGACCCTTCTGAAATATACCATCCTTGGGTAATTGAGAACTAAATAGGCCTTCCTTATTAATGCCTTCTGGTGGTGTACTGGCTGAAAAATAATGGTATAAAAGAAATTTATTTCAATTCCTAGAATACAGCTCCTCACTTTGCTGTCAAAAACAATAAGCCACTTCTTGGAAGCGTGGGTAGTGAGCAACTTATGTCCCTAAGTAGCTTCATGTGCACAGAATACTGTTGTTCACCTCCATATGTATTTTTAGTACTAGGTCCTAACATTTGGTAATGACCTGAAGATAATTAATGAGTCCTATTTATAGTAGTGTGAATATTTTCATTGGCATCACCCCATAGAAACATATTATTAAGTTTTAACTATTGTAGAGCAGTGACTGCCAGCTGTGTTTCATGTGACTGCAGAGAAATAGCTTCATAAAACTGTTCCTTCACCCCTCAAGCCCAGGTCTTTTTCCTTTTGTGGGAAGCCCACAGCAGAGGACTAGGCATTGCTCTAAACCTTTCTCTTTTTTATTCTGTGTGCCTGTATAAGAAATGCTGCTGAATGAATGAAGGATGTCTTAAGTGTGGGTTGTTAAAGGATTTGAAAATATATTTGGCAAGGGAGCGGCTGCCCGCCCCCACTCCTCAGTCAGGAGTTTCTGGTTCTGGGTCGCTCTCTGGCGAGGAGGACTGGTGTGAAGTATTTTAATGAAGCAAACTACTGTCTTTAAAATGCCAGGAAAATAATTGTGGATGTGTATTTGAATATGTATTTTTTGGATGTTGATTCTTGGGCGTCTGTGGTGGCTAGAGTAACACGACCTCCCCTGAAAAAATAATTTCCAGTGTATGTGTAAATACATTTTCTGAGATTTGGAAGTAATTATAAACCACAGGGCAAGAATATTGTGGTGAGTTTCACTGCAGGTCCCAAACACAGCGCAAAAGGTACAGAGCCACTTCTGCTCATGGTGTGGTAATAAGTTAATGTCAGTTGAAGCCCCAAACCACTTGGATTTTATTTGATTCATTAGTAGTGTATTAAACTGAGAAATGTATTCTGGTATTGAAATGTACTCTAGGTAGCTATAACAAGTATGCCAAGGCCATATGTGATGAATAACTATAATGTTTTATAGCTGACAAATGAAAAATACTTGAGGCAATTATAGGAAAACAGAGATGAAAAGGGATGAAAAAAAGGACATGATTTTTTTGAGATATGTCAATGTAAAACTTTAAAGTAACATTGTTGGGGAATCCTAATTTGCATAAGTTGGAAAACATACATTTAAATTGTATTTGAGGCGCTTGCCACATTAAGTATCTACTGTCATTTTTTTAAAATATATGAAAATTCATACATAAAGCTATTCATACAATAAGGTGAAGGGGCACTTTAGATAAGCTCTCCAAAGCTTGCAAAGTGAAAAAAAAAGTTGACATTTGCAGATTTTCCTCACTCTATGAAGGAAAGTGTATTTATTTGGTTTATGAAGACAAAGTAAGGAATGAAATAAGGCAGCAGTCTCAACACAAGAGCAATGGCTGTTGCAAATACTTATTCATTTGCAAAAAATAATATTATTTTTAAACCACTTTTACTATCCACTGTTTATGCTAGTTTGTTTACCACAAAAGCCTGTAGACAATGGCAGAGAGATTTTGAAGGGCGTGCAGTGTGTAATTTATATTTGTAAATATTATGATTCTGTATTTAAACACAGTATTTACAGTCACATTTGGGGAGGAAGCTGACTGCTCACATTTGGGAGCACCTCTTATTCACACAGTCACGTTTTTGGGGAAGATAAATATACTTTACCTGTCAATTTGACAGGACCTCAGTTTCCTGATTTCCAACTGAAAGGGTATTTCTTTTCTCTAGATTTTTTTCAGAGGGAGTGACTGAGGTGCAGAGGTGGGTTTCTGTAAGGCGGTGTGATTCTTAGACATTTTGTCTATTTGTGTAGTTTCTGCTGCCGTAGCACAGCAAGCTGGAACATGGAATTGGCATGCTCTTAGAAGTTCAAAAAAAGAAGGATAAAAAAACTTCACTGTGATAAAGAACAGAAAGCTAACCTTGAAACTAGACTGATTATCTTCCCTTCAGTTTACTAATTCATTTTCTCCTGTCTAGTGCTCCTCTGTTTGACCTTTTACCTCTGCAAAGAAATTATTCAAGTAAAAGCATTTCATTTTTTGTCCTGAACCCAAAAATAATTCCTATCAATGACAAAATTACTTGAAAGTAAATGTAAAAATGCAAATGAAAATAGAAATATTTTTTAAATTGGGAGTATTAGTTTATGAAGAAATGTACACCAAAAATGTAATGCATCTAGATTTGTCAAACAAGTTAATAGACTTCCCAAGTTAACGAGTTCTTTCACACAGGAACAGATAGTTCTGAATGTCAGAGAATTGTATTTAAATCATTCTCCACAAACACAGACTTCCTCTAAAGTGATGGGAATGGAAGTCAACCAACAAGTGTGGTTCATATTTTCATGTGATTCTGAAATATTGCTGCAACAAAAAAAACCTTGATCAAAGCTCAGTGGTTTCAGGGACCAAACCACCATACTCTGCTTTTTGATTTTGAAGGTTTGGGGTGGGGATTTTTTGATCATCTGAGGTTACAGTTTTAGGATATTTTTCCTAACATGATAAACTGAAAACAATTTAAAGTAGGTCAACATAAATTTGAATGTGCAATTATACACACAAGGCGCTTTTTTTTTTTTTCACAACTCGTTAAAAATAGGTGATTTTAAAATCACAGGCACAACATCATGCACATTTTATGTTCTTATAAGTGGTTTGTAAATGCTATCTTTTGTGCACTGTATTGAAGTCAGTGGGAGTTTTATCCCTGGCATCACTGAAACCCAGATCTACACCTGAGTACACAGAACTGAGCCTTCATTTCCCAGGAAAGTTGTGTGTCATTGACAGCTTCTCTGTTTTGGGGTTGGATACACCTAGTTTGGTAAATTAACATGTAAATCAATTCAGTATAATGAGGAAAAGCTGAGTAATGTATTCCATAAGGGGAAGAGTGCTTATGTATTAAACACTGCTGAGTTGACTTCCTCATTGTGTACACCATGTTCTGAGGTTACTCAAGATCAGTTGCAGACCCTGTGGTGTCTTTTACACAAGAGCGTGTCTTGATATGAATTAAAATCTACAGGAAACTTCTGTATTCTGACATTTTCCCAGTCGCAATTACCACGTTTCACAGGGATGTATGTTTGTGTACCCGAGTGCCTTTGGGTGGGTGAGGGGGTTGCTTTCCAGAGCACAGCTCCAGTCCTCCATATGCTGTACATTTAATTTTAAATACAGCATTTATGTATTTCGAGGGAACTGCACTAACTTGATAGTGTTGCCTGGGGGAGAAAGAAATGCTTTCATGCAAAGATTGTCACGGGCGGTGAAGTGATAGCTGAAAGTAGCTGGCCTTATTAAGCAAAGTTCCTGGAGGTGTTTACATGTTGTGTAGCTGTAAAATAGCCTTTCCTCAGTCCTGTGTTTTTTTCCCTTTCTCCCAGTTCTGTGTTTCAAGTTAATATATATATTGTTATATGTGAGCTTCTGTTTAGAAAAAGATTGGGAATAAAGACTAAATCCCATTTGCATTATATATGTGGGTAGCTCGGTTTCTTTCAGTGTGTCTGCTCGAACAAGTAAAATGAAAACAGATTTAATTCCAAATCCTTTTACTAACCAGCAGGGAAGAATATTCATTGACCATAATAATAACAACTTAGCGGAGTACTAGATGTCATCTATAAATGATACACATTTTTTAGTCATTAAGTCATATTAAGCAGTACTAAGTTTTGCCCTCAGCATAAGTAGTCTGTTGCAATTGCATCTGTCTCTTTGCTATGCAGAGAACATGAAAGGAAGATTGTGTTTTACCCTATTATCTAAGAAATTGTAAAGCTATGAAAAACAGATTACTATTAATAAACAAAATTTTCTTCAAAAGGCTATGCATACAGTTGTGAGGAAACAGCTGCTCTGCCTTCCAGAATGTACAATTGGCAAGCACATTAATTTTAAAAAAGATTATTTTGAAGGCATCAAAAACAGTAGAAGTGCAGAAACTGTGACAAGAATATATATGCACATTGTTGTGATTCAGTGTGGTCTGACAGAGGAACACTCTTTTTTCCTCTTACGTAAAGTGGCAAATTTTAAGTCTTTCTCAGGCAGTTTGGTTTCTACTAAATTATCACAAGTACAGGTGAACCGTTGGAGATTTTGGTCATATCCAAGTTATTTAAACAAGTTATTGAATTTTCTCCACCACGCCTTCACTTTGGATTAGAAAACAGAGACCAGGGCATTTTTCTGTTAAAGCTCTTACACCAAGTATGGTGTTTGTGAAAAGTACCTGGCCAATTTTTACAGCAATTAGTAGAGCTACACTCCTAATTAATGGGTGAATAACCAGTAAAGACAGGCAGCTGTCTGGCACGTGTTCCCATGCCATTCTCAGGGCCTCCACCAAGACCTGGCACGTGCAGCCAGAGTATTTCCCCCTCCTTCCATTGCCAGCAAGGCTGGAATCAGCAGTGATAATCTTAGGACTTGGGGTGTTTGTCCTCTGAGAGATGGATTTGTAAAATACCCTCTTCATTACATGCATTAGATGCATTAGACCAGCAAAGAGTCTCCAAATACAAACAACTTTACAGGAGCCATCTAGGCTAGGATTGGACCAGAGACCACAGGATGAACACTTGTGTAGCTCATAGCCATTTGCTCCAGCTGTTTTCTTTGAATGCACAAGATTTAAGCAAGAGTGATTAGGATAACAAAGATAAGCAGTAGCACAAGATAAAGATAAGTAATACAGCTCTAGTGTTCATAGGGGTAGCCACATGTTATTTTTGCATTGTGAATTTCTGCATGACTAGTGTAGAGTTCTGGGGTTCTCCTGGTGGTGGTAGCTCTGACTCAAAGACCAGCTGTTTGTCGCTTAGTGCAGACACCCAGTCATATTACAAGTAAATAAACAATGATGAGAGCAGGTATCACCAGCAGCTGAGCCAAAGAGATGAGCTGGAACTGAAAATGGGAAGTAAAACAACACAAATGTAATTTTTGTAATGCAAAAAAATCTGTGTGAGTAAGGATTCCAAGTTGTTTTTGCCAAGGAAATTATAATGGCAATTTCGACTGTTGTGGGTATTTTATTTTGATGTAGGGAACATACGCAGTGGTTATAAAAAAACCCGCCTTAAAAATGTGATGTTTAATTCTTGTATGACAGAGTCATTGATTATGACTTACAGATTAGAATGCTGGTTCCCTCTTACTAATTAGAAATGTTGATCCTTCTTTAGATGAGGTGTCATTTCTCATGTAGATCATGTGTGAGGCCCTGAAAGTAGAGAAAGTGTCACCTGGAATCTTGAGAGGAATTTTACAGAGCTCTGAGCTCCTCAACTCCAGCTCTAAGGTGACGACTGCTTTCACCAGCCGGTACCTGCACCTGGGTGTTTGCCTTCCTATCCTGAAAACAGAGGCAGAGGGATTCTCCTTCCAGCCATACCCTTTTGCTGTGACCTTTATAACACAAACAAGCGTCTTTTTCTTAAACTGATTTTGCTATCATTCTTCTCAGAACCACTTCATATTCTTCAAACCTGCTTTTAAATACAAGCAGGGATGGAAGTCATTTGTAGGAACAGTTTTCTAATCAGAAGTTCTGAATTTCTGATCCATGGGGCACCATGGAGGTGTGTGTACTGAGAAGAATGAAGCCTCTGTTGTCCCAGGTGAGCCCCCCTTTACTGAAAAACACATTGGAACAATCTTTCATTGACTTCTGTGGTATAACCACTTTTGGGAGTATTGTAGCAAAGCTTGGTAACTCTAGGTCTGATTTTGAGAGAATTCCAGCCACTTCAGAACGGAAGACTTCCTATATAAGTCCCTTCCTAGCCTTAGCCCTAAAGACTCTCCCAAAAGATCCTAGGAGAAAATAATGCTGATGAAAAAACAAGTAATTGCTTTATATTTAATTTTCTGTTTATCCTGTTGTGTATCCAGGTAAGTCCCCTCACCCCAGAAACATTAGAAAGTCTCAACAATATTCTGTTGACTTAGAATAAGTCACATTACTGGGTCCCAGTCTGACTCTGGCACGTCCCTGTTCATTTTGGCTGGTCAGTCAAGTGGTGTAAAGTTCATACCTCGGACACTGCTAAGAAAATTGGCTCTGGTTGCCTGTGGGTGGTTTCTTCTGACAAGTCAGTGTGGGCTGCAGTGGGGGCAATCAGTCTCAACCAAGGGTTGAAACATTTTAAGGTCTCTTTCGCCTTAGACCTGTGGCTGGTCTCCATATTGGAAGAGAATAATTTCAAATTAAGGGGGAAAATTGTGAAAACATGTCCATTTGCCAGTAATTTCCAAGTGTGTTTTCTTCTGTTTACCAGAGATCTGGAGAAATAAGACAGCCCCTTAACTAAATTGACTAAATAAAAGGAATCTGCTTTTGAAGTATATGGATTTCAGAATCAAATTTCCTTTTTCTGTGCCTGTTAGCTTTATAGGCTTGTTTACTCAGGAGGAAATTACTTGTTTTATAATGTGTTTAACATCATGTTAGTTAATCTGTGCCATAATAAAGGGTTGTTTCCTTGTGTAAGAAAGCATTTCACGTGTAAGCATGTGTGAATCTCCCACTGAAAGGAGAGGGGGTTCCTCTGTTTACAAAATGGACATGAGCAGACTTGCTGGTTACACAGCTGCATTATATGCTTGAGATAAACTGTAAATAGTTCTTTAAATTTGCTTCTCATTGCTTCCCCTCGTTATAATTTTGGAACAGTTTTACAGGCAGCTTATGTGTAAAAACTAAAGTCTCTATAAAGTGTCACAAAAGGAAATTTCAGGATCGGGCCCTTCAGAATAAAAAGCTGCAAAATTATCTTGTCGCATAAGGTTTCAAAATTCCTAGGCTCTTGTTTAGACAACTGCCTAAGGACTCTTAAAGATTACAGTCTTGAACAAATCAAACTTCTTTAGAGGCCCATTAGATAAATCATTTATGAGTTGGGGAAAGATTCAATGACTAGTGGACCAGCTAGAAGACCAGTTTTCTGAGGAACAGAGAATATGCAGACATTGAACAATATTCCTGCCTTGCTTGTAGCATTTATAATATTCAGAAAGTGTGAGTGTATATATATTAGAAATAATCCTGTCTAAATCATTCTCAGTTACTGAAATGTCTGACTACTGCAGAGTATTTTTACACTAACATTTTTAAAGGTACAGTAGTGTAAAGATCTTTTTTGGATAAGACTTAAAAAAATTCCTGACATTAAATCAGCAGTCCATTATCTCAAAGTGAAGTTGAAGTTCTGTTGATCCATTCATCACTAATATATCATGTGTGGCCTTTTTTGTCATTTTTCATCATTTCTGATAAAAAGTGAGAATTTGCCATCATTTTTTTATTAGTGATCAAATCAACATATCAAATGCATTTCAAATCCAAATCTTTCAGTGTGTTCCACCCATTCATGAGAAGTCTTTCTAGTATGTTTGAGCTGGTCTGCTTTAGTCCTGTCTGCCTCTCCCTCCTGCATTGCCTGTAAGGTTTCCACAGAGACTAAAAAGTCAGTGCTGTTTTAAAGAATGCTTTCTTCCCTACTACACCTCTTAAATCTTCAAGCTGCTCTGGGGTTTTTGTGTTATCTGTCTGCACTTAGTCACCTCATACTTTTAAATTAGATTTAAAATTTAAAAATACAGTGCCTGGTGGTGCCACCCCACTGTTGCATGTCACGGATTCTGATTAACTTAGAGAAGAGATAATGGTAAAATTACAACTGTTGTCAGCAAAGGGAAATGTTGTGAAATTTAAAAGTAGTTATATTTTGAAAAATAAATTACAATCCTGGGAAAGAAAAAAACTCAATGAAAAGCAAATTAGGAGTAACATGGAAATAATAGCACTTGGCAACTTGCAAGGTTGGAGGTCATGTTAGAAGGTCCCAGGACAGCCTATTTATTCTTTTGTAGTGTTTTTCATTCCTAGTTACTTGTGGTTTTCTCTTTTTCTAAAATAGGGCTACAAATCATGCTTGATATAATTTCCCATAGAGACAAGTCAGGCTGAAAAATATTTTATATTTTTAAAAATATACAGTCAATTTCTGCTAGTTTAAAAGAGCTGGAACTTCAGATACTGGTATTACTTTAAAAGAAAAAGAAACAAAAAGATGTGGCAAAAGGGAATTGAGCCCATGGGTGTGTAATAGGAGGCAAATGATTGTTTCCTACTCTGAGCAAGGCAGGCCTTCTGTGAAGGGTTTTATGTAATTTTCTTCAGCTGAACAAAGCGGAGAATACTTAACAAAATTGCCATTTTTAAAATCTCATTGTGAATACTCAGCATGCTGTGATCATACACTGTGTAATGGTGTTTGCAGTGAATAAATTGCTGTAGATAGTATAATATAAATAACTATTTTGTGCATTAAGTAGCAGTTCTCTTCATGATGGTTTCTATCTCAGGAATGCTCTGAGGATAGGGCTTTGGAGAATAAAAGCATCAAAGTACTCTTTGAATAATACCAGTCTGCTAAAGCACTAGCATACTTCTAATAATTTTTAGCAATATTATTTAGAAGCAAATAACAAAATCAACTAAGTGATACTTACTTTGGTCTTAATCTATTTGATATTAATATTGTGGCCCAAACTTACTAATTTTAAAGACAACACAGCTTCACAGCTTCAGCTAATAATTTTTAATGGCTCCTGTGATAGGAGGACAGATAAAATTTATCACAAGAAAAAAGGATTTGCTTCATACAGACTTTGGGCACATTGATCTGGTGTGCTGCAGGTTTGTTGTAAGAAAGAAAGAGGCAGGAAGCCCTAAAATTAAACTGCATCTCACTTTGGATGGTAAATAAACCTCTAGAAATACCTTGCTAAAGCTACAGAAATCTGACAATTAAAAAAATGCTGTACCATGCTGAATTCCAGTGGTCTCAATAAGCATAAGAAGCAATGTCAAGCAATACTCCAGAATACATTATTGCTCCTTTGGCAGCTTTTGGGATCAGTTTTCCTATATGTTCCTTCAGTCAGGTATATCACAAACATATTGATTCCTAAGTGTACATGAAAACTGTGACTGGCTTCACTAGAAAGCACATAATAAGAGCAGGATATAACCACTTGGAAAGAATTGCAGCCTGACTTAGAAAAATGTCTTAATATCCTCCTTCCTTTGCTACTTGCCTAAAAGTTCCTAAAAAAAAAAAAAAAATTCCTTAATGAAAGATGGTCTCAGTCAGAAAACTGAAGGAACTGGAAGAAAGTCTGATTCAAAATTTTCAGCTAAGTTCCCTCACTGCAATAGAAGCTAAGTAGTGTAAGTGATTTGTCTGATGTGTTTCTCTCTGCCAAAGCCTTTCTGAGCGACAAGTGGCCTAATCACTTTGACCTGTTTCCATTATAAATAATTAAATTTAATGAAAGATACCTACTCAAAAATCATACTTATCTAATAATATCAATAGTCCAACATATGTAAGACATAAATTCCTATTTATTTTGTAGGGTGACCAAAAATACTGGATCTTGCATAGACCCAAATTCAAGTGTTAGGTCATGGTAAGGCAAGATTTTTCACTGAGTGTTGAGTCTGTTTAAAGTGAAATGAACAACTGGAACAACTCTTTCTTTTTAAATGTAAATAGATATTGTAATTTACTTAGAATGAAGAGTTGAGTACTTAGAGTAGATCTCTTGGGCCTCACATTTAATGCTGAAAAATTTCTGGGTTTGGTCTAGATCATAACTAGTAAGAACAATAAGCTTCTTACAGCATTTTGATAATGGCACTTCTTTGCACCATCTAGATGAAGGAATTGATATGATGATAGTTTTAATGAATTATTTAACTGATTATCTGAAAAGGAAGATTTGGGGGATTTTCAGCAGATTTTCAGGGGGAGAGAAAAAAAACATTAAAAAATATTATCCTTTCTGAAAGTCGGGGCTTTATTTCTTGAGGAAAATTTAAGTCATCAATATTATAGCCCAAGTAAGCACTTATCTCTAATTCTGAAAGGGTTTATTTCTTTAATTGTTCTTTGATTTCACTGCCTGGAGACCAGCCTGCTAATTGTATTCATAGCAGAGGTATTATTAACCACACAACAATGTCCATTGCCGCAGGCAGTCTCAGTGCTCGCTGCTATCTCTTTGTTTTTGTTTTGTAGAAGTGTATTCTTTTGGCTGCTGTGGCAACTGTTTATTACATACATTTACCAAAGTACCTCCTGATATCACTGTAGCATCTGGGTAGGCAGCTGTGATTCCCTTTCCCTTCCCTACGCCAGTATTCCTGCAGCTCCCACTCCACTGCCTCTTCATTTTCCAGGGAAGGAAACAAAATTACTGTACTGTAATAAACCACCCCTGTATCATTTTTCACCCCCTCCTCACCTCTGGAAAAAGGTGAAAAAAAAATAGCAGGATGTGTTGATGGCTTCTGATGAGGAAAAAAAAAAGTGGGGTGTTAGGAGGAGTGGGATCTGCACGTACCTGAAGTGAGGAAGGATCCACCATGATGAAGGAGCAATGAATTGTCACTTCTGTCACCCAGAGGGTGGGGGAGAAACCACCCTCAGGCAGAAACTAGAAAATACAGGCACCACAAAGATTAACAGCCACTAACTAACAAGGGAGTCATAAACCTCAAGAGGTGGTGGATCAGGTGGGCTTCCAGGTTGCAGAGGAGAGAGTATTGGGACAAGAGCAGAAGAAATTCAGCAGATAACCTGTACTGCTGGCACCATCTGTATCCTAATACTGTCTTCATCCATTCTGAAGTTACAGAAACATGGCAGCAGCTTACAGGACTGTGATGCCACTGCCTCTCAATGGCACTTTTGCATTTTGTTGGGTGAGTTGTGGAGGTGGGTGTGAATCACCTGGTGATGTATCGGCATAGCTGCTGCTGATTTGCTTCTTCCCACATTGAGATTATCCAGCAACCACTTCCCCAGAACAGCCCCACTGCTCATCGCATGGTTGTCCCCAAGCGCAGGGTCAACCTTGAGGTGTGGTGCACACCAAAGCAACATTTTTGCTTAGAACGAGTTTCATTACTGGGACTGTGTTCAAAACAGAGAGCAAGAGGGTATACTGAGTTTATTTTAATAGAGCTTCATATCTGCTTCTCAAGAGATGTTTCTCATTGAAAGCTGAATCTGCAGTCTTCTGGTTTGCCACATCCATCTCCCCTCAGCAGCTGTGCTCTTAAATTATTTTGGTAATCTTCTGATACTTTTGTATCCACATTGCCCTCTCGTCAAGTGTCTTCCCAGAAGCATTCTCAGAAAGCAGCTAGAGGCAGGATCTGCTCCTGCATATCTGTTAGATGTGCAAGAAATGGGATTGCAAGAAACTGTTGTAATACATAGAAATTGAGATCATTCTGTAATGAGCTTCTCTCCTCAGCGAAAACTCCCAAACATTGGAGTTTGGCTCTGCACAATAAAAGACAAGGAAGAGAAAGAGCCTTGCATGTGTCCTTCTTTTCCTTAATGTTGTAAGTTACCAAAGATAGTTGAAAGGGACTGCATCCTCCACAGACTGCACCCTGGTTCTGATGTGTGTTTCTGTGTGCCAGGGCAATTCAGACAACGTAGTGAATGCCACTGTGTAATGACAGGGGTGACTTGCCATAGACAATGCCAATGGAGAGTGAGTTCGTGAGTGTTAGTATGGTATCATGGTTCTGCTTTATTCTTAACTTTTACGAAAACGAACACACTCCGTAAGAATCTTTCAATTTCTTTCTGAGTCCTGAGGAATAGGAAGGCCTCCAACTAATGTGCTTTTCTATTTTATTTGGCCTGATCAGTTCCCTGCCATTCCCTGTTCATGTGTCAGGTCTAAAAACCCCTTGAAGTTAAAATCCTTCATGTTTTGTGCTACAGGCTCGCCTTTCCCTTGTGTTAAAGAGTATCCACTTTAATGGTGGATACCAGCAGGATTCAGAGACCAAGAACAGAAGGGAAGACTCTGAAATAAGTCCTCATTTTTGCACCTTACCAGAAACACAGTATGAGTTTATGCTACCTCCAGTCATAGACACTGGGAAAGCATGTGACCCCCTCATCAAGAAATATAAGATAGATTAAAAATTATAACATTATTTTGACTAATCTGTTTTGTATGACTACTTGATAATCAAGGTAGACATTCTTATTTTTTTGACCTTCTGTATTTTCACTGTTTAAAATTATTTGCTGGAAATTAAGTACGTTTGTATACAAATGACAACTAAAAATCAACTGTACTTTAACTTCTCCAGATTTCATTTGGTATATCTCATGGGTGCTGTTGTTTTCATACAACTCTTCTAATACATTATTTTGCATTTAATATTTTAGGATATTTTAAATGCAGGGAAAGCTTGGTGTTTATAATGCATTGCACTGGACAAGCAGTTTTTAGCAGGACTACTTTCAAGTGGCTGCCTGCCTGAAACAAATTGAGGGAATAGAAAATACTCCGTGTGGTAAGCATATTTAAAGCAAAGTTAACTCAGTTCTAATAAAATTTAAAGTGTTTTCTAATAATTGTAACTGATGTCCGTACATTTCAACTGCCAGTATCTATGGGAAGCCATGGCAGAACTGAAATACAGGAGAGGCAAAAGAGAGTGAAATAAAAAGAAGACCATTTTACATGTTTTCACTCCTTTGTCCTGAATTCGTATGGATGTCATTCTGGAAGAAAACTGGCTCCGTGTCCACCTCTTCCAGCTCTTCCACTGAGCAAACCTCCGCAGAGGTGAAACATGGTGAAATTCTGTGGAGGGTCTCACCAGATGTAGCAGAATAATAGCAGCAGACAGCTGGCTCTTGGCAAGCCCTTAATAACTTCAAGTCACCAGGGGCTCAGCTCCACCTCCTTGGTCCTATGTTACATATTCCACCAGGGAGGTAACACTGGGAACACAGAGAACACCAGTTCCCAAGCCACTCTACAACCTCTCTGCTGATTCCTTGGTTGCCCCACCCTGCAGAGTCACTGGGTTGTCAGCATCTGGGCTCATACTGGGAGGTGGCACTGCTGGTCTGACTGCAGGCCTGTCCTCCTAACCACCTTGCAGTTCATCCACTTCCACCTGGAGCTGCCCAGCCACCATTCTCTCTCCCTTGCTGTAGCAGAAGGTTCGTTGCAGGCAGCACATGTGTGCTCTGACCCTGGGTCACCTGAGTTCAGGACAGATTTAGTCTGCCTTTTCCTGAGAGGGTGCACTTCTGAATCTGTCCTTCCAAAGATTACAGAACTTCAGGCACTGAGCTGTTTGGTACACTTTCTTTGAGGTTTGGTTGCCAGTAACTTTAATAGAGCTGGAATATAAATCATACTGAATGTAAAACATTTGGGCTTTAGTGTGTCGGGCAGATATCCATGTAGAGAGAAGGGTAATTAAATCCTCTTGCATTTTAGACCTTACAGAATAAGGCTCTGGCTGAGGTCTTGCATATGCGGGAATTTTCTCTGGTGAAGCCTGTTCGGGTTGCCAGTAATGTGGATAAATAAAAGGCTGAACAATTAAGAAAGAAGGAAAACAAAGATAGTACACCTGTCAAACTTTCTGTATTATTAATGCACAAATGAAAAACCATGATGCTTGTGCATGCTGTTGCCCTTAATACCAGCTGTTGCCTGTGCACATGGGCTGGTATTTCACATGGCTGAACAGCCCTGCTGCCAGCAAGCACTCAAACAGGCAGCGTCAATAACAGCAGTCTTCACACACTCCATACAATCTAAGCTATTCTTCAAATTAATAATAATACTTAATAAAGCTTCATCTCTCATTTGCAAAGAAAACCTTCAATTAATGGTAATCAGCATCCTCAGAATGTGATCAGGCTGGGCTTGTAGCTGGACGTGCCGAAACAGTTCAACTGGCAGATGGAGCATTTTCCAACTATTCTAATTAATGACTGCTCATTTCAAATGTTAATACAATTAAATAAATAGGCAAAACAAATAAAAATAATACACAGTATGAAAATGCCACTATCAGAGAGAGTTCTGATCAAAAAAGTGAGCCTCACTCAAATCCAGAAAGGGCACAACCATCATCTCCTCGCTAAATAAGTTCTGAAAGAACTAGGCCTAGCTTTTGTTACTTATTTCCAACCATATCTCTGGGACTGACATTTATATCACTTCAATTTTAACCTCCTGGAATCAGCTGAGAAAATTAAAGTTTCTTTAAGTGTTAGAACATTTTCCTGCAGAAAATGAGAAGGGATTCCTTTCACATAATAGGGCTTTTTTTTGTGTGTAAGATTTAGATTTGCCTTGCTTCTTGTCTTTTCTATTTGAAATAATTGCCAGCATTTTTTTTAGGTTTTATTTTTTGTGAACATTGTATACCATACCACTGATGTAGGACTGCATTTGTTTGGGCTTATAAAGAGTTCAATTAGCTCCTTAATGCCTAGTTCAGTCACAATTAAACCTTCCCTGTTGACTCAAGATTGGTCTTTCTAAAGGCAGTGGAGGTGGTTTTAATTATTCATTCTCTGGTTTGTTTCTTACAGCAGTCTCAGCTGTGCTTTATTATTCAAAGGTTAATGCAAACCGAGAACTGGGTAAATTAAATTTGTTTGGCAGCTAGCAACCTGATGTATTATCGACACTGTGAAATATGGATGGCAACACTTCTGCTATTGTGCCACTTAAAAAGCCAGATTTTATCTTTAAAACAATTGCTGGTTTTGTTACTACAGCTGATAGAAAATGAACGTTCCATAATGTTATAGTCTCTGTAACCCATTATTGTTGGGAAAGCAAGGTAGTTTAGAAAGCCAAGAAGCATTAACAGCTATTATAGAAAATGGATGTAGGTACCATGACTAATGAAGTGCTCTGCACAGGACTAAGTCATGCAGCTGTATTCAGGGAATCATGCAGTCAGAAGTTTTAATGAAGGGAGCCCAAGGAATTGCAGGTGAAATCAGGTTTTATTAACTTCCAGTGAACAAAACGAATAGTTGAGCAGCGAACATGACATGATGTCGTATAATAATTGTATGCCTTGGGTACATTGTGAGGCACGGAGCATAGCCAAGAGCTTTCAGCTGTTCTACACACAGAATGATTCCACAAACCCCTGTGTGCTGCAGAAACCTTCACTGCAAACATAACAAGAATTGTTTCACAAGAAATGCCTTAAGACAATACCACATAACTTTTTTGAGATGTCTACCAGCACTGCCTTCCTCAAAAAACTGTTCATCAAATATGTGGAAGTCACCATTCCAATTGATCATAATTAAAATGCAGATCTTATATTAGTGACTGTAATCAGCAGGCTGTGAATGGAAAAGAAGAGGCCTATGCTGTAAGAGGCCATCCTAAGTAAAATACTTATTTCTATGGACAGGCATTATGTTGTATGAAAGGAGGTTGTGTTGGCTTTTAGAAGAGTCATGCCCAATTTTTAGTTTAGTTTAGTTTAGTTTAGTTTAGTTTAGTTTATTAGTTAGTATTTTATTTCATCTTTTTCAGGAATTCACCATATAGGGGAGAGATTTTTCTTGTTTCATGCTGGATTATGTTTTGTACATTTTAAATATTATTTCAGTACTGTGTTTTTAACCAAGGACTTTGAATTAACATAATCCAACACTTCCTGTTGGATTTAGCGTAATTACCATAACCCACTTCCTGTTGATATTATTTTTAAGATAGGACAATGATTGCAGAGCAAAGCACTACCATTTGTAGTAGTGACTGGGGAGACCTTAGGTTAGGAACAAGTGAACAAGGTTACTTGCAGCTGCAAGGTTGGTTGTACCCAGCTCAGTCTTTAGTACAGTCTGTGCTATGTAATGTGTGTAATTCCACTGCTACTGACTGAGGAGGTAGGTGGATGAGGAGGTAGGTGAAAATAGGATGGCTCATGAAGCAAGACAGTGACAAGGCATCTCAGCAAAGTCTCTATATCCTTGCACTGTAAATACTTCACATCTGCCCACTGAAATATTTGAGGTAAGACAGTTGGGAATTTTTCTGTGGTTGTTTGAATAATTTATGATGTGATTTTAAGACTTCTTCCCAGCTGAATGTATCACTTCTCTGACAGAGCTTAGGACATCAGATGCATGTTCTATTCGGGACTAACTTAATGAATGTGATACACAATTTTAGTTTCTGGTGTTACAGCAAAACCAGCAGTACTACTGGTAGAGTATAACTGATGCAGTGTATCCTTGATTGTATGTGGTTATTATGTTATATTTTTGTTTTCTATTTTAGTGCTGGACCCAAAGGAGACAACATTTATGAATGGAGGTCAACTATACTGGGGCCTCCAGGGTCTGTATATGAAGGCGGAGTTTTCTTCCTTGACATAACCTTTTCACCGGACTATCCTTTTAAACCACCCAAGGTTAGTAGAAGGATATTCAAAGCCTGATAGGAGTCTTCTCCTTCTGATATTTTTTAATGTGCATGTTGGAATATCATTTTAGGATGAAACAAAGCAATAATGAATTTTTAAACTTGACTTTTTTGATGGAAAGAATTTAAATAACTGGCTAAAATTTGCTTGCATGCTGCCAGTATAGCTGAATGGATATGGATTTATTTAGCAAAAGGTTGCATAATTTCCAGTAGCTATTTTTTTTTAATTTGGATTTGTTTCTAATATGAAAGCGCTTATATTTGAGTTGTACCCTTTATAAGTAGCTGAGGATACTTAATCTTTCCTGTTGACCCATATAATTCACCAGGCTTGTATGGCTGCCTGGACAAAAATATGCACCTATTTCACTACCCCACTTAATATCTGCAGGCGCAAGATATTATAAGTAATTGCTTTACCTCAGTTTTCTGGAAGAATGTGGAAATATGGCACCAAAGTCAAGAAACTGGAGTGACAGAGATTTACAGAAATCCTTAGAGATTCCTTTTATAATGCTGTCTATAATGATACCAGCCAGAAACAGAGACTGTATCAATAACATGAAGGTGACAGAAAATTACCATGATCAACTTGAAATGTCAAACATGAAAAATCTAGTGGTTAGGTAGACTGCAAAAACATAAATGGGTGGAATGTGGCAATACAGAGAGCCATCTATAATGAGCAGTAGTAATTGCTGAGGAGTATGTCAGAATGGGGCTTTATTGCTTGATCACAGGATTATTGCAAACCACCTGCATAATATGTTTATAAAAAGGAAAGTATCTTCCTAAAATGCATCCTCTGGCCGACAGAGAGAAGGAATTACTAATGTCAGATACAAGATGCTTGGAACACCTTATCTGGAAGACTGAGTGCAAATCTTAACACACATGTTGGCTAATAGGAACAGAAACCAGGAAAATTTATCCCGTAGAGCTGTTAATAGAATCACATAAATTGATGGGGCTGTCTTCCATGAAACAAAGTAAAAAGAGGAGCTTTGTTCACCTTTCTGCTCTGGAGAGTGTGTCTGGAAGATCCCCACAGAAGGAGCTATGAGATCAAAAATATTTACCTTGTTTCTGATGCATTTATGAAAGGATGAGTGTGCCATGTTGGTCTATAATAGAAGGATATTGCATGAAAAGAGAGAGAAGCCAATTCCTATTTGATTACTTTGAGTAGGTTATTGAAATATAAGTGCTTATATATAGAATTTTAATGCCACATTAGTAATGTTTACAGTAGTAGATAACGTTGGTGTTATTGGGAAGTTTTGTAAAACAAATAAGAGATGTGAATGCATGGCACTTGTCATTCTGTAAACTGGACTTTCCCAGCCAGTAACCTAAAGATGGTGAGTCTAGCAGTATTAGAGATGGTCTAACTTTGTTTCCCACTTTCACTTTTCCAGTTTAGAGAAGCCTTGATGTCACTAAGAAGTCTTAGAGGAGTTGTATACACCTTGCTGACTGCAGAGTTTCAGATTTAGGCAGCTCTTGTTACATAGTGAAGAAAGAATTTGAAACTTTACAATTTCTCCTGCAGTTAGTTAAAGCTCTGGGCACACTGAGCTGGGGTCAGTCCTGTTCCATTCTTCCCCTGTCCTGTTCTTCCTGCCTCCCCACAGCCCAGGCCACTGTCTGTGCCAGGTCTGCTTTAACAAGCCCTATTTATTTACTTCTTTCTTGGGCTTAGTCTGTTTGCACTAGATACCATGCAAGGGTTATGTTCAGTTCCCCCAGAAAGTTAAAATTCTATTATTTAGGGGATAAAATGGCCTTATGGTGTATAAAATAAAGATTGAAGTTCTCTCAGAGAACTAATATGTAAGAACTAGCTCTGAATGACAAGTTTTGTCTTTCTCTGTGTTGAACCTGTTGAGTCTTGAGGCAGTGTATGCAATAGACACCCTTTTAAAATAGAAGTTGAAGGTCCAGTTTGCTATTTCACCGCAAGGTAAAGTCTTTTTCAATCTGCACGCAGTTGTTCTCAGCAACTGTGTTATTTTGAGACATGAGTAATGCAGCTGTGCCTTGCTTATTAATGAAGTGTCAAGCAAAGAGGTGGTTCTTGTCCTGCTTCATAATAGATTTTATTGTCTGCCTTTATCTTGATGCCAGTTGTCACTGTAAGAAATGTGTGCATATAAATCATATGAAAATGTACTGTTTGATAAAGGATAAGAGAACTGATGATGCCTTATTGTATTACTAAATGGCTAGTATTTATGATGAGGGAAATTGTCGTCCGTAAAAAGTAATGAGTGCCTGTGCACAGGGGAACTCATGCCACATTTAACTGTGTCATAAGCATGTGTTACACACATGGATTCTTACTCTATTCACTTCAGCCACAGTTCTAAATGACCCCTATTTTCAGTCCTGCTATATGACCTCACAAACTGTTGGTATTTCATTATACCTATTCTCCAGACCTTACGAAACTCATCCATAGGTAAAATAGTTAGGGAATTCCCTTGAATAAAGCAGCATGGGAAGACCACTGCTTATCATAAGGTAGCTGCTGCCAGTCAGCTTTGCCAGGAAAGGGTAGTTAAATATGTTCTTCCCCAAGCTGATTTCTAGCAAAAGAAAGGTACTGAGTATGTGGAACACAGCACATGGCCTCACAGTACAGTGCTATCTGTGTCACTGGGTGTTGGCATCTCTTCTACTTCACCACAAGATTGGTGATATTTTATGCTATTCTCGGAATCATGGATTATAGGGTTATGGGCATAGTAGATCATGTTAGATTTCTTTGTAATTATATTCTAATTTTTCTAACTCCTTATGGCTCTATCGTCTTAAAAATCCTAGGGATAAAGTACAAGACTGTCAAATGTACTGAGAAAGACATAAAATGTATCCTGAGTGTTGGTGAGATTACCTCCCTGTAAGAACATAGCAGAAAGGGTCTAATTCACATTTTTCACTAGGATTGAATTCATAAATTACTCCTGAGATTTCTGTGGGCCATTTTCATCCCTCATTCACTATGAAGTAAGGAAATATTTAAACAAGTACTGTCAAAACTGATCTTCCAAAAATGTGACCACAAAAAACCTATGAAGAAATAGAAACTGTATTTCTCAGATGCATTACTTAACCCAGCCTGGAGTTCCAAAGGCAAATTCCTATGTCACATAACATAGTCACTGTTAAGTGGCCTAATCCACAATATGTTAAAATCTGCAGAAAGATCCCTTTTCCTTATCTATTCTCAGATGTTGTGCATTCCATTATTATGCATGTGCATGTTATACATGGATCTTGAGGAGGTTATAATTTTTTAAACAAGAAAAATACATTGAAAATGGATTTCGGATATGTCTTTTGTTTTTATTACCATCATCAAAATATATTTGTGGTGTAACCACTGTTTGATTTGTATTATACAAAGTTCTTGATATTTTCTGAGGGATCCAGATTGCTTTTATAAACAGTGTTGATGCCTGATATTCTGATCACCCTGTTGCATGTTGGAAAGCATTCATTAAATAAACAACCGAGACCACATTTGCACAAGTAAAGATGTTTGACCTATATTTTGGTTTTTCTTTTTAACAAATGTACAAAGTAATTTTCATTTGCTCTTCTAGATAGTTCATCTGCTTTTCTGCTTTGCCTTTATCACATAAAAGAAAGTGAATCACTCTTGCATTCAGGTTTTGTTTAACAAAGAAAAAGTATCTATCCAAATTTTCACTTTTAGATATTTCTTCAGTTTTTGCACCTTTGTAGCATCCAACAATCTTATTCCCTTATGGATCAATAGTTTTCTTTTTCTCTGTCCTTACCTGTGAATGTCTTTCTAAAGTTAAACCATAAGCATAGCATCATATTAAGTTACTCTTCACCGTCACGGAATAAACCATGTGGTAAGTTGGAGTATAATTTGCTCTCACAGTGTTAATTTCTTACCCTTTGAAGTCAGTCTGTTTCAGTATTTCAGCTTTGTCACATGCCTTGAAACTGGAATCCGAATTTTTTGAGCCGAAGGTCACTGACCTTTTCAGCTCTGCTTTCCTTATAAATCAATGGCATTTGGCTTCACTCACAATTGCAGCACACTCATGCAGAGGAAGGAGTTGTTCTTCCCCAAAAAAGTTTACCTCTGTGTGACCAATTCAGCTTGACCAGCAGTGATGGAGGACCAGCCCAGCCTAACTCTGATTTAGCTCTACAACCAGAAAACAAGAGTTTTAGAACAGTTCATTTGAGAACTGACAAATGGGTTTTTGTTTTCTGGGAGGCTCTAATCAATTAAAAATATTTCCTTGCCTCCACTGTGAGGAAGCTGCTGTAACACTGCAGAAAGGAGCTGAGCACTTCGTTGGCTGAGTCAGCAAGAAAGCGGGTGGACTGCACAATCACCATTCTCCTCTTGGCTGCATCCACAGCCTCACGTTGGTTTTATGAGATGCCAGAGAGAAGGAAGGTATGGAACACACAAAGTGAGGCATAGATGTGTCACTTTCTGCTAAAGGCCAGATGCTGCTGAGGCTTCAATCTCGGTCACAAGGTGAGGTTTCACTTCAGCCCATAAATACAGCACATCCCTTCTAGTGTAGAGGACTGGAAAAAAGACAAAACTGTGCCCTGTTCACAGCGGGAATGAATGAAAAAGCTTAGATGACCTGCCAAGGAAATAACCTTAGATTTTTTCAGTGGCTTAATGACCCCTTCGACCTTTTTTAGAAATACCTTTGAGATTTCTTTTTCCTGCTAACTATCTTCCTTTCATCCTTAATGGATTCAGACAATTCACAGTTTGGCTTTAACAGAGGAAAGCTCTCTCTCTCTCTCTCTCCCATTCAATACCCCAAATCTCCTTCTTCAGGGTATTGAATGGGATGTAGCCATGCATAGATGTCTCTTGTGGGAGGACATGTGTGTGTGTATCTGTGGGTGTGCATATATGATTATATATGTATATGTTTATGTGTATTTGAGTAGGGAGTATCACATCTTTTAGTCAGCCTGCTCTGACAGAAAGAGTTTCGCCTCAATTTCTGTCCTCAGTCCACATAAGAAATCAGTGAATTCCCAAAGTCTGCAAGGTTTTGATCTGAGATCCTTTAAAATTTATCCATCAGTAAAAACACCACAACTTTGTGTACACTACTCAGCTGAAGGAAAGGCAAATAAATTCATTATCCTGTGTACTGTCCCTCTGGAGCAGGAAGCTTTGACAAATCAGGAAGCCATACCAGTCTTTTGTACAGGTGTTTGTAGAAAAATGAATGCTTTTCAAGAGAACATTCCTCCCAGGAATTGTCACTGAGTGGAGTCTGCATTTTCATCAAGAATAATCTTTATTAATAACTTCTACTCTCATATTTGACTGCGTTCAGTCTATTACAGTGTCAATTCAATTTAGCTGTGGCTGATACAATATGGATATAGCTATCATTATCCTAGTATTCTGCTAGCTTTATTTTTGAATTTGAGTAATTTATAGAATCTCTTAATCCCAACTCTACAATTGCTGAGGACTTTAATCTCAGCTGACTGAAAAATGATACATAGGACTTGAAAGCTGCAATAAGCTAAATCACTTTTAAATCAAAATTAAAATAACAGAAAACTTTCCTCCATGTGAATCTCCTATGCCTACTGACTGACTGAAAAACTATTCTCAGCACTTGAAAGTGTATGTGGTTTAAATCAGCTGTTGGACTGCAAGGGAGACCCTTTTCCTTTTTAAATATAAAGCACAATGTCTAGAGAGTCTGATCTTAATGGCAATATTAAACATCTCTTCAGGTTTTTTTATACATAATTGTAATATAGCACTAATCTCAATGCACTAAATATATTTTTGTGGAATTCTTCTTCTGTGGTAGACACTTTCAACCTATTTTGTAAGTTCAGCCTCATGTCTGAGGGGCAATTCTTTTTGTTCCTAGCTTCTACTCTACATGTTCATACTAGTTTATATGTGATTGAATATTAAGGACACTTTTATCTGCAGTGCAATAGAAAAGCAATGCTTCCAAGGGTAGATGCAAAAAAATAAGTATTCCTTGGTATTTCTAACCTACATTGTTAAAATGAACCTTACAAGGTAGACGTGCACTTTAAATTGTATTTATCACAATGAACACAATTTACACATGAAGCTCTAAAACTCCTTAAGTACAGCCGATTTGATGGACCCCTTTTTACCATTTCTGCAACCCTGATGCAGGCAGGGGTTCAGTCTACCTCCTCTTGCCCCCCTTCCCAGATATTGCCATCATAAGGGTAGCCTTCGAATGCGATGGTCTCCTGCCAGCTTTATCCCTTACATTCATTTGCCTCGTCATACTTCTCTCATAGCCTCTGTCACATCCTATTAGCTCTCAGAGCCGTGCTGTGCTGCTCAGAGCTTTTTTTTCAGCTGCCTCCTGCCCTCTCCATCCTCCTCCTGATGGTGTGGCGGTGCCTCACCCGGCGCATTCCCACAGCGCTGCCTCCCGCCGCCCCTTTGCTGTGCCTCCGTGCTCCCTGTTCTTCTCGCCCAGCCTTTCTATTTGCATCTGCTTGCTGAGGGCAGACCACGAATCCTTCGTCCATGACAATAAATGGAGATGGCAGGTTTTCCCAGCAAGTGAAGTCTTTGGGTGTTTGCAGGCAGAAATCAGATGCAGTGGGGGTCTTTGAGAGGGAGAAATGGACAACCTACCAACAGCAGGCCATTGTCAGAGCCAGCAGGATCAGCCCCAGTCCTGCTCTCCTGGAGCAGCTCTTTCCAGGCGTGGGAGCTGCCAAGTGCAGTTCCCATGCTTGCACCACCTGCAGTGAAACAGTTTGTTCCATAAGTCACAGCCCTGGGATACCTCAGCCCTACAAGTGTTGAAGGCCAGGTTGGATGGAACTTTGAGCAGCCTGGTTTAGGGGGAGGTGTCCCTGCCCATGGCAAGAGGGTCGACACTGTATGATCTTCAAGGTCCCTTCCAACCCAAACCATTCTGTGAGTCTGTGATGTCTTCAGGTGACGCTGAACCAGCGTGCAGTGGTACAGGGCTCTGGACAGCTCAAAGCCAGGTGGCTGCTTAAGAAACAATAATGTCTCTCAAAATGACAGAATGACAGTTTTAAAATGGAGCACATAGATGTGAGCAGAAATATGTTAGACTGAGGAGAGAATCAATAACTACATTTTATTGTGAATAAATGCAAAATATATGTTTGATAAGGCAATGCCATGGAAATCTCTGAGATTTCCTTTAAATTAATTTATCTGATAATACTCTAGTGACTGGCAAATTGAATTGCCAATGATTCTTCTAACAAATAGCCTCCTTTGTCATTCTGTTTATAATACACTAATTTATACCAGTAGTTTCTATTGATTTACTTAATCTTGATGCAAACAGCTCTATCTAACTAAACTCCTCCTGTTTTCCTTCACCAAGACTTAGGTGGTTTATCATTTCTTCCAATTTCCTGTGAATACCCAGTACACTAAGCTCTTTAAGAGAGCCTGTAGAGGCATCTTATGGGGAATATCTTCTGCCTCACAGCATTGGTTTTCATATTGCTTGTCAAATACATTTTCAGAAGACAACTCGTCTTTAGCTACATGAGTGTGTCAGTAGCTACATAATTCTGCTGCATCAAGCATGTTTTACTACTGCATAAAATCCATGTGATCTAAAATATATATAATATGTCAATGTTGTTTCTTGTCCTCTTTTACCCACACACAGATAAATATACACAGATGTGGGAGAAAGAATTTTATGCAGACCATTACTATAAAATGAGAGCAGATGAACTGATCAGGACAAAAAACTACTAGTTCTGAAGTCAGTCTCCCTAGGACTTCTTGTGTATAGGGTACCTAAATACCCAAAGGCTGTTGGAATTGGGTGAGGAAGAAGAGGCCCCTGCTTCTTAGAATAAAGTCTTGTGCCTGGAGCACCATGCAGAAGCACTCTGGTGAACTGAGAGAGGTGTACATGTAGGACAGTACAGCCTGCATGCTTTCAAAAAGGAGGTTTTATTTTATAAAAGTTAAATGGCCAGTAAATCTTAAAAAAAACTCACTCTCTATAAAAGAACTTTTTTGCTGACTTTCCATATGGAACTACTGATTGTAATAAAAATAATCATGCTGATTACATTAAAATCATTTTATAAAAACTCATAGTGACTTTGTCAGTGAAAGCTTTTGATGCTTGGCATATTACCATCTTGTTTCTATTCTGAACATCCCTAACCCAAGCAGTAATCCATTTCCCTTGTCCTCTCCTTCTCTTCCTTTGTTTTCAGAAAACTTTGTACTGTTTAGGATTTTTTTTTTATT
This sequence comes from Hylia prasina, assembly GCA_013397195.1. Taxonomy (NCBI): domain Eukaryota; kingdom Metazoa; phylum Chordata; class Aves; order Passeriformes; family Sylviidae; genus Hylia; species Hylia prasina. The sequence continues at coordinate 225,510 of VYXD01016424.1, read as the reverse complement.
TGCCCTCTTGGATACCTCAAAGATTATCAAGGTCCCTTTTTACTTTTCCTGCTGTTAAAACTGTGTGCAAAATGAGTGCATGTACTGTTTAGGAATGCTTATATAGATAGATAGATGTTTAGTGATGCTGTGCTTATTCAGTTTTTTCCCCTGCAACACTGTTCAATGAGACAGTGTGAGTAGTTAGTCAGCTTCATAATTACGATGAATATAATGAATAATTACTCACATTGCATACTGATTCATTTTCAGTAATATTAAAGGTTAACTCATGTGGATGCTATTCTATCCATTTAAATTACTACCACTTTTGGCTACCACTGTCTTGCATGATACATTTTGCCAAAGAAGCACAGCACAGTTTGCATATCAGACTTCTCTGTAGGTCAAGCAAACATAATTACAGTTTATTACTTCCTGCTAATGCAGACACCATATATTTCCCTTCAATTAAATAAATTATATCTGTTTTTTATCAAGTAAAATTAGATGTAATCAAGTGTTTTGGGAACTGGATGAAATTCATTTCTTGGTGTAAACTTAAAATGTATTCTTAAATAGTGAGCGTCATATGGCTAGTCATTTTTAGTGCACTTTTTGTGATAAATCATTAAGTATCTCAACAGTTGTTCATGGACGTGCTACAAATCTGTACTGACAAACTGGAAATAGCCCACCCTGTCTTAGAAAGGCAGCCTCAGTGCTCATAGATAAATGAAGTGCCCTGTGTAAGAAATTAAAGGGTGCTGGTTAATATAAAGGTTATTGCATGAACATTGTGTCATTCAGAGATACATACATCTCTCATTTAGATTACTTCAGACTATTTTTCTCATATGACTAAAGAGTGTAGGCCTGATCTTTTTATTTTCTCTATCTGAGTGGACAAATGTATTGCCCATAAAGTCTGACAAACTGAGACAGGAACAACTTACCCTCTCTTGAGCACTATGAACATCATCATAAATGGCATCATATTTTATATATATATATATATATATATATACACCCTTTTCTGTATGCAGTACAACTTCTTCCACTTCAGGTAGTGCTGCTGCAGTTTTATTAAAGGAGAACTCCTGGGGAATATTTGAGGAAGACTGAAATTTCATCTCAGGCAGGTGTGCAGGATTCTATCATTGTAAGAAATGAAAGGTCTTAAAAGGAACTTACCAAAATTGCGGGAATGAGAGCCCTGGGATCTCAGCTCTGCTTCCAGTGTTAGCTGATCAAAAGGAGGTTGTTTTTGTTTATTCTGCTGTTGGCTCTGGGAATCTTTCCTTTCTCCCTACAAAGTCACCAGGCTCTAGTGACTGAGAATCAGGAGGTGAGGGTTTGAACCCAAACAGACTGATGAAAGCAAACCCTCAGTTCACAGTGTAACCCCTTGCATGTAATTTGTAAAACAGGAATCATTTCTTCCTCCTGATATGTTCTTGAAGAAGATTGCACTGAATTCAGTGGAGTCTGAATGTGTGTGAGATGCTGTACCAGGGACCATAGTGACTGTTGTGTTTAGACCTCCATGTGAAAGAGAGAGAGTAAGTTGTTTTAAGACTACATCATGTTGAAAAACTGGTGCTCAAAATCACTCTGAGATCCAGAAATTACTTATCTTGCCTTCAACCAGTTACCTCCGATCACTCAACTGAAATCCGTCTTAGTTTCCCCTTCCCAGGTTTTACAAACAGTCTTTTTTCAATCCTAAAACTTACTCAGTGAGCAGCCAGCCATAGCTTTGCATGTTTGGCATTCAGCAGTAGATAACAGATGAGATTATTATTGTTTATCCAAAACTGATTGAAAACAAATTCCTTATTATTACCTTTTGGAAGTTTGTTTGTAGTACTCAGTTTTCTGAATGTAGTCCCATTTTTCCCTATTTCCCATAATGTGCATTTTTCTGACCTGTACTGTTATTCCACAAAAATTTGGTATGCTCTTTAAATTCCAGAATGAAAGAGAATAAATTTCTTATTGTTCAAGAAAACTTGAACAATAAGAAAAATTGCTCCTCTACTATTTAATTGTCTGAAGGTGATTTTGCCTGCACACCTACACACTCCTTTGAGATTCTACATGGAATTGTTTAGGTGTTTTCGTTAGGGCATAAATGGAGTTAGAGTACACCATTTAAAGGAAACATTTAAGTGACATCAAAGGTAAAAATATGACCATAACAAAGAAAATGCAGTTCCCCTGGAAAGGCATTAACACATGGTTTCTCTCTACACGTATAGTAGGAGGACCCACCTCCATGTGAAAGAGTAGGTATGGTAAGCACAACATCCAGAAAGTCACATGTCAGCATTCCCCACCTTATCAGCAATTTGATGGAATACGTGGATGAGGAAAGCAATGTGTCATCCCCGTTTATACTGTATCTGCCTTGGGGTAAGAACTCTGTTACCTGCCACCTTCAGCCCACAGTTTCCAGCATGTTAAGGCTGTCATTAAAACAGCTTCTTTTGCAATTCTAAACACTGTGATTCTTTTCATTAATTAATTGAACTGATTTTTCAATATGAAAGTAATTAATAAAATATAACATATTGTCATTATTTTATAATTTTAAAAATATTAAAATTATAAAATTATAATTATTTTGTAATTTTATATTGTCATTATAAAATAACTAATATGTTGATTATTTAAAGAGTTAAAATGCCTCTATCTTAGACAGGCATTTAAAGTGTACTGGCATATTTGGTGAGTTGGTGACGTCAGTGGTGAGCAGCAAGCCTTTTCTTACCTTTCTCAATGTCACAGGTTTAATATGTACTCAGTGAAAAAATGCAATGTTTTTTCACTGAGGTCTAAGCTTTTTCTAAAAGCAGCCTTCCAACTGCAAACAGGTGTAGTCCCACATACATTTATCCACCAGGTAGCCTGAGATGGCAATGGAGTTTTGAACAGTTCATGAAAAACATGAACTACCTCCATTCATCTCGGTGGCTCTGAATCCTGCCAAATTCCCGGGTTCCTTGCTTCAGTGCTTCAGCAGCAGCTGAGGCAGGGGAACGAGTGGCAGTGTCCATCCTCTCTGCTGGCAGCAAAACAGTTACACTTAAAATACACACTCAAATTGATGACTTTCTCTGAAGCAGGTTACAAGCTCAGACTGACGTGTCTATAAATATTTTAGAGGATATAATTTAATCTGTGCAGTGGATTCAGTGTTTCGCCCACATTCAGTGAGACCACACATACCTGATTACTCTCTGTATTTTGATGCTGAATGAAGTCCTCAAATTTATCATTGTGCAAGTATAGGGAAGCACCTTTGTTGAGGTAAAACATTTAAGCTTTATTTCAATGGTGTACTAAAAGTTAGCATACAGTACTTAAAATTGGGCAGGTGTTTGCCTGAGTCCTGGGACATCCTGCTAGGAAGCAGTCATTGATTCACTTCTAACTGGAGCATAAGAGTTCCTGGAGTTAATCTACCTGGGGCATTAATGAGCACCTACAATTCACCATCTCCCTTTCTGGGCACTTTTGACACGCAGTTTGTGTGAGATAGTTTATGCCTTTTGTGCATTGGTAACCTTCCTTGTTAAAAATAGCTTTCCTTTTTAGACAGATATTTTATTTTATCATCAAATTGTAATTATTTAAATAAATAATCTTTTGATCTCACAGAAGACTCCCCTCCAAACACTGAATGTGCTTGGGCTTCTAATGAGGGGGAGAAAATAGATCATCTGGCTATAGCATTTGGATTAATTGAGATCATTGTGCCAAAAATATTTCAAATTCTCATAGAAGTCCCAGAAGTGAAGCACTTAGTCTGGAAAACAATAAGCAAAATCTCAAGTGAAGGGGAAAAATGAAAGAACCTACAAATATGTAGGGTATGGAGTGGCAAACTATCAAATTATCCTATTAATTAGCAATACCTTTAGATATAGAAGCATTTAAAAGCTGAGGAACTTGCTTAGTAGAGTTGTTTGATACAGAACTCACTGGTGCATAACAATGGGCTCCAAAGCATTTTTCCAGATCTATATGGAAAAGTACTTAGGACAAAAAGTATTTCTTGTTGAATGCAATGTTTTAATACCAAAAATATACTATCTTTTCTTTCCATTATTTTGTCAAAGCTTCTTGATTTAATCCAAAAGGGCAGAATTTTTCAGTGTGCTAGAGAATGATAATTTCTATAATTATTTTTTTGTAGACATAAACCAGGTACTGTATCATTTCACTTGTATTCTCTCTTCTGCTTGCTGAGCAGCCTGATAATCCCACTCAGATCCCTGAGATCTCAGCTATTGAAGAAAATCAGAAGAGCAGCGTGCCTGTCACCAGTTTGCATTACTCTCCAGACACGGGTTTATCTGTGGTGGGGCAGGGGTGGGTTTGTAAGCACTCCCAGCTGACATTAGCACTATCCAAGTAGTGTGAAGAGCTTCCCTGAGCCAGGGAGTGCTTTGCCTGCTGTTGTCTCCTGCCTGCCCAGCCCCTCTCTTTGCTGGTGAAATAGATGTCTGAAATCCTGCATCTTAATTTTAGATTTTATGAACATGTCGTTGAAACCGTCTGGGTTTGACTTGTCATTTGGGNAGCTTAATCTATTGTGTCAGATGATGAACAGATGAAGACAGTAGAAGAATCTGTCTTGTTCTGACTTCCTTCAAAGTGTGAAAGAGCTGTGGGCCTGAGTTGTGAACACTATCCAGGGGCTGGAATAGCTTTTATTTTTTTGGCTTTATACAAAATAATGAGATTAATAAGACCAAGGCATGAGGAAGCTCAAGAAATGTGTCCCATTCTCAGCCTGCACAAACCGGTTTCACTGCTGGCCACAGATGCAAGAGGCAGAGCTTATTTCCTTTATTTTGTCTTGCCCAGTCTTCAACCAGCGGTAGCAGAGTACTGTCATTTCAGCCTGGAAAGCAGAATGTTTGTTCCTATGATTTTTCATTGCTTAATAATGGTGTAATTATTGTGGTTTGAATGCTGTTCCACTGAGACACACTGTCCTTTCCAGGTAACGTTCCGGACAAGGATCTACCACTGTAACATTAACAGCCAAGGCGTCATCTGCCTGGACATTTTAAAAGACAACTGGAGCCCAGCATTAACCATTTCTAAAGTTCTCCTCTCCATCTGCTCCCTCCTCACAGACTGTAACCCAGGTAAGAAAAATTAACTTTAATATCCTCGTTCATTCGTCGTTCGCATTTGGTCAGCTCACTAATATCTGCTCAGTGCCCTGGTTTACTGGTACCTACTGAAAAAACACAAAAACGTAAATTTTAAATGCCATTCATACAAACAGTACAAAAAGAAAACAGAATTTCAGAAGGTCAGGTGCAGTTTTAGTACTAGAGTATAATTTTTTTTTTTAATTCATAAAGTTTGATCAGTAGAAAATACCTTAGTATGCACTAATTTTGATAATACAACCAGGATATTACCACCAAGAAATATTAATGAGCTAATAAATATTGAAAAGGAAAGCTTTCATTTAAATATGCTGATAATGTGGTCTCTGAAAAGAATATTAATAGCACTGACAATGATAGATACCTAATGCAGGCTCTACAAATAATGAAAATTAGTTTAAATGAGGTTTATTCAATATCTTGGACAGTCAGCATGAGTATTCAAAGCAAGCTGTCATTCTTATTAACTAGCATAGCACTTAACCTCTCCTCTCAGGTCTTTTAGATTTGTTTTATGCCGTTGACCACTACATCTGTAATTTCCGCTCTCTCTTACCCTATTTACCAATGCATAATTCTGACTGTAGCCTTGGAAAACCATAATATGTAGAAATTACTAAAGAATCATTGAAGAAAAATTATGTGATCTGTTTATATGTCATGAGAGTTGTTGCTGGTTTGGTTTTTTTATTATACAATATTTGTATTTTATTATTCAATATTATTTTTAATTTGCCCAAAGGGCTAAAAAATACTTTGAAAAGGGCAGATTGTGAGATTCTGGCATAATCAGGGGCTGAATCAAAAGCTGTAATAGAATATTGAAATATTTCAATACTCAAAAGAAGGTGAGAGGAGGAAAAAGAAATTGATTGACTGCATTTATTTTCATGTGGGTTTGTTGCTGTATAAAACATTGAAACCTGTGGTGTTCCTTTCAGCTAAGAAGTGGAGTGATAGAGTGTTACCATTTTAGACGCATTTATTTCAGATGTATTGAATGCTCTCCACTAACGTCTCTGAAAGATTGATTTCTCTTAGTGTTTGGCCAAAAATATGCACAAGTGTCTGTAGGTAGTCGGGCAGATATATGACAGAACTGTACAAAAACCAAATTAATATATGCTCATGTGTCCTAGTGACCAAGTAAAGAACTAGAGACACTGCAAAGCTGTGTAGGGATTGAGAAATGGGTGTTAAATACATGCTCTCTTGTGGTCAACTCTCTTTGGATACAGTCATCTTGAAAGCTGGACAGTTTCCAGCAGTGATTTGAAATTTAGAAATTCAGTACTTCTGCCTTCCCAATCTTAAATCCTCACAGATGCTGTCAAACAACAGTTTTAGCATATCAAGTGTGTAAGAGGAATACTGAAAACAGTTATCCATACCATATTATTATGTACAACAAGTTAACATTCCAAAAATGAGAAGTTCTTCCGTTTAGCCTCTTTCAGTTAGCAGCCATAAGCATTGTCTTGACCAAAGTAAATACAAGGATTTTATGATGTTTCATTTTCAAATCTTCTCTTTAATTATGAAGTAGTTTTGGATTTTGTCACCACTTCATGGTAAAACATGGTAAAAAAGGTTAATTCCTTTTTTTTAATGAATTAACGCAATTTCTTAATTTGATCCCAGTCTCACAAGGCACTGATGGAAGATATTTTTGAAGTGCTGAGTCATTTTCACCTTCCTTGGAAATTGCCTGTTTCATGTTAGATATTCTTTTTATTTAAATGTGAACTTTGAATGTCAGTGATGCGCAGCAGAAGGCTTGCAGAAATTTACAATCCTTACTTTTTGTTATATTGCCTAATGTGTTGCAGTTGTACTGCCTGTCGCGTTATTTTTTGTGATATTTTATCATTAAAAAATCATTGGTTATTTGCCATCAGATGGATGGATGGAAAGAAAGATATGTCACTGATATATATATATATATAATTGAAATATATCACATATCTATATACACATAAGTAGCTGCAGAAACATGCATATATATATATTTTCCTCTCTACTAGCTGGGAGTGATCTTCTAATCCCTCAGTCCTCTCTTCCTCTAACTAGTCTGCCTCTTTCTAAAGGCAGAAACACAACAGGAGTCTCGATTTGATAATCAACTTTGAACTCTTTTTTCACCATTCATCAGCCAGAAGCAGATCAAGTCAAATGGAAAGGCAACACTGAATCTCCCACAAACATAAACACATAGGATGGGCAAGTCCTCCACCCTGGCCTCTGAAGCGAAGAATCAAGTATCAGTTACCCCCTACTCTTACATTTATGCAAATCCTCATTAGAACAACAAATAGGAGTAAGAACGGCAGCTAATTAAGCCTCAGTCATACACAGTGATTAAACGGCTCTGAAGCACAGCTGCAGCTTCATTGGCAAGCGCTGCTATTCTTCTCCAGCAGGCCGAGCAAATGAAAAGAGGTGTTTGCTCCTGCCGCTCCTGTCATTCACACAGTAATCTACAAAAGCCACGGAGAGAGTCTCTTTCCTCCCTGGTTATACATCACCGCCCTTTGTTCCCTATCACTCCAGGCAGGAGCAAGTTTGTCCTTTTTAAACAACTAATGCAATCCTTTACTCATAAGCTGTCTCAGACCCTTCAGTCCTGATTATTATTAATTGTCTCTGTTTTGCTTGGCAGTATCAGCCAGTAAACTGTGTTAATGAAAGGTCTGAATTTTGTAACAGCTGGCTGAGTTTTCCATGGGGGGAAGGGGTGTTGTAGGGTTTGTGTATGATTGAACACGTGTGCATTATCTGGGAGTGGGAGAGAGCCAAATATATCAGAGGGATGGGAGAGATGGTGGGATACACTAGCCCAGTCCAGGCATCAGTGTTTTTCTTTGAGGTGGTGCCTGAGGCCACAGCACGCATCCCTTTCTACAAATCAGGAATCCAGTCCTGTGAATACTTTGGCATGTGCATGAGCAGCCCCATGGAACCTGATAGATACATTCACCTGCATAAGAGAGAGTGAGTGAGTGAGTGAGTGAGTGAGTGAGTGAGTGAGTGAATGAATATTTATTGGCTCTGAGCTTGAGTGCTGAAAATGCCTGCTTCCAGTGTTAGCTGCTAGGGCTGGCCTGTGTGGGCAATTAGTTGCAGAGTTATTCCATGTGTGGACACTCCTCACTTTGAAAATGTATTAAGTTACAAAAACCTGTCTTGCTTGGACTGAAAGTCAACTATACTTCAAGTGTTCAAGCAGAGCCTGGGGAGTGTAAATTTTCACACTGCCTTATTCCAAAGAGCTTTCAAGTGCAGATGGCCCCTGAGATTTTGTGTTTTACTAAGTTTGAAGTGCTAAGCAAATTAATTATTTTTTATAGTTACAGAGCTGATGATGCTGATCTGGGTTAGAATGTTTATTTTTCTCAGTTGATCATTGCCATCCTGGCCCTGCCAAAGGTTCTTGAGCCCTAGGAAAAATATGATTTGCACATGCTTCAGAGAAAATGAGTTGTAACACTGCAGCACTTTTCTTTACATGTCTTCCTTCTTCACATTCAAAATCTGAACTTGGCTAGCCTGATTATCCCTGATGTCTGAACAGTCTTAACATGGAATCACGTCTGCTTAATAACACGCCGCTAAGCCTTGATTAGAACATCAGAACAAAGCCTACCTCTCCTTCACACCAGCCTCTTCCCTTCTGGTGTCATCCTCTGGCTCTGGCTCCTTACCATTTTTCCCACGTGCAAGTTCCACGGTCAGTGGTGATTTTATCCCTCAGCTGACATTCTGGAAGCAGATGCTTTGCTGCTGCTCCTGGCCCTCTTCCCTGCATGTCAGCCGTGCCCCTCTGCAAGCTCCTGTGATGGGGATGTGCCAGGGGGTGCACAAAGAGGATGAGAGTGGCAGGCTGAGATGTGGCCAGCCACGAGATTGCTTTCCCACAAACATTAGGCTGAACACTTGGATGACAGCTGCAACCAAAGTAACTGCTGAAGGGTTCTACAGAGCATCACCTGCTTTGCTTTTTAGAAACCTCTGCCTGATTCCTAACCTGAACTGACTCACAGGAATTTTGTACCCACTTGTTTTTAAACAAGTCTTGTCCTATACCTTAAGTGACCATTTATCTGGTTTTCACTCCTGGTGTGCTAATGAAAGAACCATCCTCTTCCCTTGTTGTCTTTATTTGCTGCACACTACCAGACCTGTGTCTGTGAACCTCCTTCTGTAAGAGAGGCTGTTTGTTCCCCTGCTCATCCTCACTGTGCTCATCCTTCCTGAATGTGCCTGACTCTTGGAGTTCATTGGGGCATGAGGCACAGCTAGAGAGACTAACCTGCTCATCATCACCGTCATCAGGGTGGAAATATTTACTGCTCCCTGTTGGATGTGCCAATCTCACTTGGCAGCCCCACTGAAGGTTATTTCTGTCTCAGCCCTGTCATTTTCACTGTTTGTCTGCTTTTTAACCCAACTGAGTGAAATGGTGGAGAAAGGAAAAGAGGAAAAGGTAAGAGAAAAAAAGGAAAAAGGAAAAAAAAAAGGAAGAGCAAAAGAAAGAAAAAGCTTTTGCTAGAAAGGGCATTTACCTCTGGCAAAGGATCTGCTCAAAAAACCACCTGCAGTACCCACTTCACTGGGGTCAGCACAAGTTGGTTGCTCTGCTCTCAGATACTTCAATAACATATCAGTGTACAGATGCTTGTCTGGTTACCTTTTAAACTCACCAGAAAGTGTGAGGCAGTTTGTTTAGTGTTACATCTAAAGTTTGCTGTGAAGGTAGTTGGAGGCTGAAGCATGTGTGTCCTCTCAATAAATGTACTTAGAAGAGTAAAACAGTAGCACTACATGACTTTGATGTGAGACCCATCAATTTTTATAGTAGTTGCAGTTCCACACCACATCTGAAATGCAGACTATTTATGTTAAAAAATTCTGTAACGTACATTGTGGCTTTCAAATATATTGTACCCCAGTCAGATGTGGATGTGCTGCTTTCTACAAGTACTGCCATGAATCATGAATTTACTAGATGGTTTCATACTTTGTTAACCCACATGAAGTAATGTGGCTGTGCATTTTAATGACTTACATTTATCTAAGGATAGATAAGCAAAGTCAAAGATCCTAAGATTATGGGGATCTTTATGTGTCTCTCTAAGGGACGCAAGACATGCTTTTAAGCTTTATTCATATGAGTCATCCTTAGATTTTGCCTTTATTTTCCCCAAAGACTTCTTGGTTTTATCACAGAGTAGGTATAACAGGAAATTTTGGATAACATACTATTGTTCTGTTGCAATTACAAGTTATCCATGTGTTTTGGCATGATTTAGGTCTGCCAAAACTTTCTGCCAAAAGATATTAATGCCCTTACATACACCTGCATGAAGGTACTGGTATTTAAGAAAATTTAGAGATGGGATTCAGTTATTATATTATTCTTTTTCATTTTTTCTTTTTTCCTTTTTTTTCCCCTTATCATTTTCCTCAGGGTGTGCAAGGTTCTGTACTTTTGTTGCTGAGGGTATAAAATCCCAATTCTGTCATCTTTTGCAGAAAAGGATTCAATAGTGTAATTTAATGCCTATCTTTGATCCTCAGTGGGATCTAAAACAGCACTTTGGAGAGTGACTTCTCAACATAATCTTAAAAGCCCTAAAAGCTTGAACAGTATTTACCCTGCTACAAAGCTGCTGGGATTGCTGCTGTTTCCAGAACCTCTGCAAAACACGAGTAGGTGGGGAGATTTAAGTCAGTCAACATGCAAGGGAGGGAACTGAATTAGAGATTTCTCAGCCCATTTCCCTTTCAGGCAGCAGTATACATTCTTGGAGGGAAGCTGGTGACGTGCTGCAATGTCACTGCTCTGTCCCATGGCAGGTTTGCCTTCAGCAGCCATCCCCAAAGCCAGCTGTTGGAATTGCTCCAGCCAGGGTTTATACCTCCAAGTGCAACATGGGTAGATCTGCTGTCTAGAAGGTTTTGAGCACCTCCTCATTTTGAATTTGTATTGGTATTTGGGAAACTTAAGCTTCATCCAAATGTTTGTTCTCAGCAATTCTACAATCTCTACAGATTCTCATAAGGTATTGACAGGTGCTGACAGAAATACCTGGAATACCCAATATACAACACAATACACATGGAGCTGCCTTCTGCACACCCCAGACAAAGGGGAGTAGGGCCACTTAAACGCTCTCAGGAAAATGCATCTCCCACCAGGAGATGGAGTGAGGCTGCCAGACTGATGCCCACTGACACACTCCATGCTCCTGACACTGCTTTGGGCTGATCTGGCACAGGGGCACCAAGAGCCAGAATTGCCACTGCCACTTAAAAATCAAGTGTGTGTCGATGCATCAGGTTCCACAGGAATACCTCTGCTTCTTAAGCCAGCAAAGACCCAGCCATACCAGCATGCATTTTAATATACTAATAGATGTCCACTGTATCAATAAAAAAGATCTATTTTCAGAATTACTGTGATACTTGAAAACGCTAGCCTGTCAAAAAAAAAAAAAGCTTAAAATAAATCCAAGGCAGCTTGATAAAGGAAAATGTAACATAGCTGTAATAATAAAATCTGTTCCATGCTGGAGCATTTGGCTCTGAGTGGGAATTTGGCTGACTTGTGGTCACAGCTCTGCTATTTGGCTCCCACAATCAAACTTTAAAATAGCTACCCAGCCCTAGGTAATGAAGAACAGGTCTGTGCTCCTCACCACTCAGTAGCCTGAATGTATCTTCCTTTCTCTCCACTACTGCATATATCTCAATCCAGCAGGAAGCATGTACCATGTTTCCCCTCATCTGGTGCTTCCCCATAGCAGAGGTTGCTTTCTGTCAGTGCCAGTTTACGTCAGGTGTTCCTTCTGCAATTTTTTAGACTTCACAATTATCATTCCTTCTTTTCCCCTCACCCCTAGTTGTGAAATGAATTTAGAAACTCTGGATGACAGCAAGTTCAATGGATGAGCCACTTCTCATTTTCCTCATTCTTGTAATATTTTTTTCATTAAAGCCATAATCTGCACGTTTTGCTACTGTCAGAAACTGCTTGAGAATCCAATCTGAACTTTTTTCTTTCTCATTTAACATCTTATCAGCTTTGTTCAGTTTATCAAAAAGGACTCTTAGGCTTTCCTGTACCCAAGTACATGCTGTTGTGGTTTCTAGTGAAATTTTGTTTCCTTTTTGAACTTTTTTGTCAAGATATATAGAAGACAGGAAAATTATAAGTACTCATTATAAATACTCATTAGAACTATGAATACTCATCCTTTAATAATTTATATTTGAGTAGATTTGTCAAATGTGATGAATATTCAGGAAAATAACTGAAATACTTTTAAGTTGGTAAAACAATATTAATTTGTCCAATTTTATGAGGCTGGCTAAGCCCTACTACTTTGATTCTTTCCTGGCACCCACAGGCTACCAGGTGCAATGTCACAACACAGTACTATCAGACATACAGCAAAACAATCTCATTTTCCCATGTATCCTTTTTGTAAGCAGCAGCGGGTCATGTAAACAATGAAATTGCTCTGTTGTCTGAGATTATTTATATTCTTTAGCTTGGAGCTGTTTTTTCCCTTTTCTTCAGAGTTTGTATACTGTACTCTTGTCAGGAAGTGGGCAGGTTTCTGGCCTGTTTCAGCACAATGGAAAATGCTTGCTTTGTATCTGAAGCAGGAAAATACTCGATGCCATGTCACTCAAGCATGGCAACAAGTAACACAGAGTAAATGAAAATTAAAGCAGCCAGGAATCAGTTCAGGGAGTAATGTTTTTTGATTTGTTCTGAGTTGCAACATAACCTTTCTGTTCCTTTTTACATCTTTTATGTGAGTTGCTTCCAGATGAGATGAGCTCACTCAGGAGGCTCTGGCTCAGCAAAGACAAGGGGCAGTGTGTAGTTGCTCTGGTCCTCGGTGCTGCTGGGCTGGGAGCAGAGCAAATGGGTGTTCAGCATAAAGACCATCCTAATAAGTTCTCCTAAGGGAGCATGAAAGGAAAATGCAGCGTAAAACTGATGGGACTTGTTCTGCTCTCAGTGGGTACAGAATGACTTCGTCAAAGGTGGAGCTGTCTTGGGAAAAACATGAGCAAATCAGATCCCATCAATTGTGAGGAAGTTCTTTTCGCAAGAAAGTCCTTGTGTGTCTACAAATACTCTATGTTCCCCTCCCTGTTCTGCAGAACCTGCCACATTGGTAAATTTACATATTTGCACTGATCATATCATAGAATCTAGAGCTGATATTTACAAATTCTTGGTAATTCATCAGTGCTTTCTCTTTCCACTCTTTTTAAAAGATACTCTGCTATACCAGTTATGCTGTGGCGTGTATACAATACTAGCCTCTATTCTATAGTTTAAATCACTTACAGTTTCTCATATTCTGAGCTAAACACACAGTACCAATATGTTGAAGGCATTTAGGCACCTAAAGCTGCTGGCTGACAGCTGGCAGGGTTTTCAGTGCTTCCCATGGGATTTAAACATCTGAAGTCTCACTAGGAGCCGCTCAGCACTGCCAGGGAAGAGACTTGCTATATACATCTGGTCTTTAAATATTTGCAGACACATACACCTATATGTCTTAAACTCTGAGCACATGATCTATAAACATGAAATTAAACAGATGTAAATGCAAGAAATGCAGCAGTACATTATGAAAATGCATAGAGATATGCATTGAAATGGAATTAATTTCCTTTGCCATGAAAAGCTGATGAAACTGTTACAAGATTTGTTCTTATCAGTTGAGTAAGTCCCCTCAACATGAACTCATGACTGTGGGGATTATTATAACAGCAGGAAAAACATTTGTGAACTGTCATCCCTTTAGTAGTTCTCAGGAAAATATGTCTTGGAATATCTCCTAATTATGTGTGCAGGGGGAGGAGGCTTGGATCAGGATTACTATTGATGTTGGCCTAAATCATTGCTCTTTTCAGTTGCACTTTGACAACACCTTATGGGTAGAAGACCATTATTTGTGAGCATAGAGGCTTTTAATGTGTTTAGATTTGGGCCATTCAAAGCTCAAAAGACATCATTAAAAAGATTAACACAACTATAGAAGTAAGATTGTTTAGAAATACTTAGTTTTAAACCCCCCATTATGGTTTCAGAAGTCTACAGTCTGTTTAATTTTTTTTTTTTTTTGGTCCTGAAAAGTGTCTGGAAATATTTACATAAGAAAATTGGAGGGTCTATGTAATTTAGAAAGCAAATGGTAGAGATTACTTTTTAAAAATAAAATCTGGATTTTGTGGTATCCAAGGCATGATGCAGTCATTAGCTATAGCTCCAGATGCCAGTCACACACGCACTTACCCTGGGTTGGTTTGGTTTTTTTTTCCTGCTGTATCTGGAGCTCTGCAAAGAATAATGACTAGAAGGAGTACAGTCATTCTCTAGCAGAAGACCAATGCTACTCATTGAGTCAGGTGCACTGCCTGCAACTGCTCATCCCTCAGTGGTTCAGAGAAAAGTGTAAAAATCCCTCAAAGCACTTCACTCACACAGGAGAGGAAATTCCTTCCTAGACACAGCTGGCAATCAGATTATGTGCTGAAGCATGAGCAGTACAGCCTTTGCAATGGTCCGAAGCTACCAAGTTTTCTAATTATTTTTTGAGTTTCCTAAATCACCTTTTAGTATCCGTACACTGTACTTTTTGTGTGTTCTTAACAATTTGGTGTATGAAGCGTCTCCTTCCTTTTAATTTTTGCTAAATGTGGTGGGGGTTTTTTTGTGTTCCTTTCTTGCCATGCAAAAGATAAGCAAGACCACTTTTTTTTTTTTAATCTTCTTTACCAAATTACCTGTCACATCTTATTTTGTGGTTTTTTTCCTTCTCAAAGAAATAACCTTAGATTTCAAACATTCCTTAAATGTAAAAGGTTTGACCATGCAGTTAATGATTTCTTGTCCTTTTCAATAATGTTTCTGTTCCTAATTTGGTTTTGCTTAAGGAGATGTGAGAAAAATTGAACTTCAGACATAATAATAGCCAACCATCAGTTTATTAAATGGCATCTGATTAAATCAGAGACTGACTAAAATCCAAATCAGTAAAGAGGCTTTGTATGTCTGTGACAAGAAATAAATGTAAAGGGATGTAACTGGCACCCATAAGAAAAAAGAGTCTTGTCACAACACTTAACTGTTCCACATTTTTATTATTCCTCAGAAAGGGTTTCTAGAACATATAAAATACAGTCTTATCTCAAAATGGAAATAAAGCTGGAAAAATATATACCTGACTTTGGGGTTTGTTTCTTTTTGCATGAAACTTAGAAAAGCTATACACATAAATAAATACACATACCAGGCTTTCAAAGTTTGTTGGTTTCTGCTCAAGAAGTTTGTGCACAGAGTTTCTTTAAGCTTAGGCTCAACCATCATTAAATTAAAAGTACTTGAGAAAATGCATGAGTGATGGATGCTACAAATACAAAAGGTTAGAATTCATTTTCTTTCCAATAAACATGTGTAATTTAAAATACTACCAGTAGATGTTTCCTATGCCCATTACCTCAGAGAGAAGACAGATAATTTAGTGCATACACATCATAAATCTTTGTGTGAACCGACCAAAATAAGTCATCAATGTTAAATGTTTAATAATGTGAAGTATTTAAATAAAGCTCTTAGTTATTTCTCATATATAAAATACAGATTTCTAGCTTAATTTGAACGAGTTCCAAGATAGAAAGTAAGCTGCCTTTCAAAATATACTCTGATGTTTTGCAGTCATTAAATGTATTTTCTTTGTTTCATGCAGGTTTTGTCTGCCAATATAGACATCTTTAATCACATTGGAATCTTTTATTGTTTCTTCGTATGAAGTAGATACCTCACTTGCAGGCTTAACCCTTTCTACTGAATATGTTTTTCTCATTAATATAGCTGTTTATATTTAAGGGAAAAACACATAAAACTAGAAGATCAATAAATTTAGATGTCACATTCAAATTTCACAATAACTTAACCTAATATTCATTATTCCCAGCCATGAAAATAGCTCAAATCTCAGATGGAGTAAACTGGCATCAGTCCTGCTGAGCTTTTATACTCCAGAGTTTTTGTTTAGACTTTGCTCCATTTTACTAAGTGGGGGTTTGTTTTGTGTGTTTGTTGATTTTCTTTCTTCCTGTGTAGCTTTTCTGACAGGAAGGCAAGGACAGATTTTCAAATTTCTTGCCATACATTTCTAACTGCCTAAGAACCACCCTCTGGACCCTAATTAGCACAACTATTTTTAAGACTGATTCTTCCTGTTCCTAAAATACAATTATTTTTGTTTCATCATAGAAAATCACACTGTTCCACATTCTTTAAGCTCCTGAAAGCAAGCCTGCTACATTTGGCTAACAGATTCCCAATATGAATGTAAAGTCAGTCCTGAAAAGAAAAATTTATAAGCCTGGATATGTTAGCTATTAAATCATTTAGTCTCTCACTTTCTTGCGTAGGATTTCAGAAATTAGTATTCCTGAGTCATTCAGATTCTACCTTCAGAGATGATTTACACCTCTGCAAGACATGTCTCTTGTATTTTTCATGGCTAATTTTCTACATTATTCAGCAGGGGAGGAGGAAACAGTTGTGTTTTTTTTACAGTTTTGCAGATCTATCAAAGGCAACAAATAAAACAAATTATATGCGGTGTGTGTTCCAGAATCCCTTTTTTCACAGCAAATTAAGTTCAGGTGCATTAGATGGAGTTGTAGACAGCTACTTAAATAACAAAATAAATGGTGCAATTGTCCCAAATTTAAGATGGGCTGTACTGTAAGATTTCATATCCATGTGGGATACAGAAATAGCGCTTTGATTAGTAAATTGTTTGTAGAATTTTCCATCTGTACAAGGCTTAGAAAAAGGCCCTTCTCTGGAGTGGAGTGTTTACAGCTCCAAGATGAATTAGATTTCAGAAAATTCTCAGGCTGGAATCCTTGTTGCTTGGGTTTTTATAATATTGATTAGATAAAGTGGCTGTATAAAGTGGCATGAAAGTAGAACTTCCTGTAAGACAAATATTATAGTAGCAAAAGGAATTCCTTACTGACCTTCCATGTCTTTTTCATCTCTACCTTGCACAGCTTATTTCTACAGCTCAGTCTTAGGACTCTTTATGCCAATGCCTGAAATCATTTTGCAAAGTGATTATCATTTAGTCAGGCATGCCGGTGGAGTCAGTGTGACCCTTCAGGCAGGAAAGATTTCCAAATAAATTTATTTTAACTGTTACTGAATAAGAAATTATTGCTGCAAAATATCACAAATTCAATTTTTTTTCAGTACTGCCATGTAACTTCATTGCAGCTAATCCAGAAGTAAAATTTGCCTACGTGAAGAGTGCTACTTGTTTTGTTTAACCTGCTTTTTCCTTCTAGTCCTATTAGAACCTGGTCACAATTAGGCATAATTATATTTGTGTTCGGAAGTTAATCTAGAAGTGGATAGTCCAGGTGATTACTAAAATGTGGTTTTGTCACTCACCTGCTGGTTCCTCAGTCACTGCCTGTAGAGACAGGGAATGGGGAGGCCTGACTGTTTTTTGTGTTATTGGGTAACAGTAAGAGGTGTGTTCATGCAAGGCACACCTAAGTTCCTATTCCTGTTCCAATGGATGTTTAACTTGCCAAGGGATTTCAGGCCCTGGGCTATGAAAGAGTTTTATTTAGTAGGCCTTTGGAAGGGATAAAATTCTTCACTAACCCCACCTTTTGTAAATAAAGGCCTCTTGTATTCTTTTGACATTTTTATGGGATTCTTAATAGCAGTTTTGAATTTAAATCTGACAAATTAATAATGAGGGTGGATTTAAATTTGACAAATTAATAATGAGATTTAATAGGACGAGAAGGGGAAAATCAGATTAAACCAAAATAAGCGGCATTCATAGCATATGTAGGCTTTTCTGTTTTTCTAAGGATAAATTGCAGTAAAGGTATAAAGGGATAGATTCAGGAGCAGGATTTAGATGAATCCTGCATCTGACCTAAAATGGGTATGTTTAAGTTGAAGACTTTTGATATTGCTCACATTCAAACACTCTTCTAAAAGTGAAGATGGCTTTAGGACTCATTTTTCACTCAGTGTCTAAAAGACCAGACCATGCAGTAACACGTCCTCCCCTCCCTATCCTCTGGGAATCCACATGATATTTAAATCCTACAGGACCTCCTGGTTTTCTTGCAGAGCAATCTACCTTTGGTACACGTGATTATATGATGTCTAACCCCTCACAAAACATGGTCACAGAGAATAGCTTTACCCACAGTTGCTTAGGGGTTAAACTGTTTGCTCAGGATGTGTAAGACCCATGGGTCAATCTTTGGCCTGGAGGAGGTGATTAGTGGGAAATAAGGAGAGACAAATCCAGAGGAAAACTGGTTCCATTATCTTTAGACGGAAGAAATGCCAAACACGTGAGCATTCCTACAGAATATCTATCCCTCCCTTAATGAATCTTCAGACACACAAAATCACATCCACGGTGCTTTTCTGAAAATACAGTTATGACCCTACGGATAAAAGCCAGTTTAATTATGGGTCTTAGCATTTTGGTTGCTTGACAACATGTTGAGATCTGAGGGCTGTGATTTTCTTATTATCCACTCACAGCCATCTTCCACAAGGTAAATGCATATTGCTGCAACTTCTTCAAATTTTGTCAAACCACATGCCATGTAATGTCTTTCAAATTAAGTTCTACAGTTACTAACACCTTTTTATTATTTTTTTTCTAATAGCAACGACTGCTTCTCAATTGAGTTCGTTGTTATGAACAGACACATTGCTAATGTATCTGTGCTTTTAATATTGAGACGCATCCAAGCATCAAAGTCAAGTGTGTTATTTCAGAATTTTAATTGTTCCAGCATACTGGCACTTCTAATAGGTGCATGTTCTTCCTTAATTAAAGACAACTCTTCAAGATCAGTACACTGTGCCTCGCTGATCCATGATTGCCTCAGCTAACTCCCAGTCAGCCAGTAACATTTATAGAAATCCTGCTAAAAACTGACGACTGAAAAAAAAAAAATCTTTCTCTTTAAACAAGAATGATTTCCCTTGGCAAGATACAGAGATGAATCACTGCCAGCACTTTCCTTTAAGAGCTGCGTTAATAAAATTGGGCCAGATAATACTCCTTATTTCTGAAACATCTTTTTCTTAGGCAGCCTCATATTTCACAGGTCTGTGGTAGGTAGCCTGACAGCGATCAAACACAAGTCTGGAGAGAGGAATGAATTTCTCCCTCCATGCTTGCAAAGTGGATATTTTAGTAAATGGATGTTTCCTAAACTAGATTTGCAGAGCTCTTTTATTTTAGAAGATAGGTAACATTTTTTCTCCAGACAACAGTTTGGACATTGTAATCAAGTCACGTATGCCTTAATATTTGTGTAACTGTAATCATTGTGCAAACTTAACAGAGGTCAAATGTATTTCTGGCAATTGCACAGAGCTCAAAATTTAGAGTCGAGTCATGGATAGCAGTCTTTTTTGTGATGTACAGCCACATTTCTGAAGGTATCCAGATAGATACCATGCCTGGGTGATGGAAAGGCTTGTCCAGCTTTACAGATGGGAAGCTAAGGCACCACTGTAACACCACTTTCTTTCTATATATATTAGAATGTTTCTATTGAATGTTAAGACGTGACCAGACAAATCTGTAAAACTAGTTCCTGAAATGAGAAGTGGACTTTGTTGTACGTCATATAATATGGTTTCTACTGTGAACTATAATTTCTAAAATTGATATTAGCTTCACTGACTTTTTTCCTAGTACATATTTGATATTTCTAGAATTTGTTCCGTTCTCCTCTAGTGACAACCATTTTTCTTTACTGAAACAACTAATTTTATTTGTTCTCTTTTTTTAATACAGTGTTTATTGATCACTTCATCATTCTTCTGTATGGCTTTCAAAGAGCCCCACACATGGTTAAATACGTTCTGTGTGGATAGCTGAAATTGTGATTTTGTGAAAGTCAGGAATAAATTGTAGTTCAGCTTGTAGGCTGTGTAAAGCAATTCAGAGCCCTGCTACCACCCTTTGTTCTGCCTTGAATCAGGCTGTTGTTCCAGTTCGTGCGCGTGTGTTGATCAGGCTCCCGACCGCGAGCTCGTTTTATTGCTGCACAAACAGGGATTAGTGCTGCCACACTCCTTTTCACCAGTGCCCTGGGTCTCAGCACTCTTTCCAAAGGTGAAAGGTTAGTGGAGTAATTCGGTGTGCCACTTCACCTGTCTCTGCCTCTGAAGAATTACTTAGTCTGTGCATTATTATTAATGATAGCAAAAGAGGGCAGCACTGCTGCTCTAAGATCATTGAAGGATGCTATGATGCATTTCACATATCTCATTTTCTACATCAAGACTCACAGTATCCTTGACACAGTCTTCTAGGAGTTCACTGAGTTTGAAACAGGTGATATGTGGCTAACTATGAAAACTTCCTGAGGCAAAGTAACACAATAAATAAAATTACTCACAAACAATTCATCTTCTCTTAATCCCTTCCTCCTGGAGTACTAAATTGTGCTGTGACATATTTGGTATAGCATATCTCACACTGCCTTTGCAGTTTTCACTGACTAGTCTTTTTATAACACTAACCTGGATACCACTGGAAACAATGTAAGAATGTATAATTATATATTAAATAATTTTCAAATGAAGTTTAATTGTGGTTTTGATGTGAATCAAACTGTCAGCATTTGCTGTTAAGAAAACTGGTGTTTCAGTGAAGTATTAGTTTCTGTTCTTGCCCCGGTCCTACTTTTTTTTTTTTTTTTAGTTTGCCTTTTAGGTCTTAAAGGTTGGTACAATATTAAAAGCACCAAAAGTTGGATTGAGAAATCTTGGCTTTCAGTGCAAGCCTATATGGGAATATATTCTGTCCTGCACTGCTATTTGCAATGAAAGCACCAAACAAAATGTACTTACTGAAAATATGAACTTTTATTCTGGGGATGTTTAGTTTTGGGGTAACCAATCCTGCCTGTACTGCTGTATAAAAATTACTCCAATGCAGGCATCCTGTAGATGACATACAGAACATATCAACTTTTCCTTAGGAAAAAAAAGCTCAAGCAATCCACATTTTTTAATTGAAAAACAAATACAGCATAATATCTGGTAAGAGAGGCTGTCCTAAAAGAAACAAACAAAGAGAGTAGTATTCCCTAAACTGAAAACACTTCTAAATGTGTAACTGAAGTTAAAATAACTAGAAAGTTACTTGTTTTATGTCACACATACTGTCCAAAGAATGGAAACATTTAAGTTTTGCTGACTGCTCTCTCAGTACAGGTAGATCTGTAGAGCCTCTCATTGGGCTGCCCTCACAGCTATGAGCAGGGAGTTGTTTAGTTCAGGAGAAGGAATAAGACTTTTCAAATTACATCTAACCTTTGGAAATGCTTCGACTTTAATTCTGCTCTTCAGCTGGAGCCCAACTCTTTACAGCCTGATACAGAGCTGAATCTAAACCTGGACCAAGAAAAAAAGTACATTCTGAATATTTGGCTGAAGAAACTGTGGGATTTTTATAGGGCTGTGGGTTTTTTTAGGTTTTAAGGTACTCCAGAAATCTTTCTGAGAACCCACTTGTGGTGGTATAATAACTGGCTCCATCAGCTGTTCTCTGTTAAAACTGCAAAATACTGCAACGGAAATAAAACTCTGCTTTATAAATGCTCATAAAAAATATATAAAATGCTTACAAACACCCGTAATGTACGTTTTAAGTCTAAATGTGTGTCTCTTTAACCATGTTGGCATTGCCGATTGGAATTTCATTGCATATTGTGTGGTTGATGGGGAGGCACATTGAAATCAAGCTGTTAAACACACCATCTCCGTTTTTTATTTCACTAGAGTATGTTTGCTGTATTTTTAAAAGAGCATTGCAAAGCCCAGGAGATGAATTCTGCTCAGAAATTGCTATTTGCTGACATAGAAATAGCTGTAAAAATACAAGCCGAGAAAAATACAGTGTAGCAATATATTTTCATTTATTTGGGGGGAAAGTAGCTTTTAAAGAAGAATTATAGTCTGTCTTCTGAATGATAAAGCAGTTTAACTAGCATTAAACACAGCTGAAATTTTGTAATGACCAAACCTCAGCTCATCCAAATCCCCAATAGCATTAACTCCCTAGAATTGAACTGTAAATTTGATTAGCCTTACAATAGACATGAGACACAAATGTTCTTCCTTATATAGTCATATTAAGTGGCTGCAAAAGAAGATGACAAGGTATTGTAGAGCAGTGCATCCAACCTTTTTAAGCTATGGACAAGCTCCAGCTCACCCAGCTTTCAGAACCACATTAATACAGGGCAGTTTCATGAATTCTGGTATAACATGAGGATTACATATGGTGAGGTGAGCAGGGATTTAGCATCTGCAGTCTTCCTGTAAATCATCCAGAAGATTTTTTTTATAGTCTAGTTCTTTGGATTGACATTTTCCTTGTAAACTACATTGCTGAAACATAGCTTGCTCCTGT
This sequence comes from Hylia prasina, assembly GCA_013397195.1. Classification (NCBI taxonomy): domain Eukaryota; kingdom Metazoa; phylum Chordata; class Aves; order Passeriformes; family Sylviidae; genus Hylia; species Hylia prasina. The sequence continues at coordinate 202,814 of VYXD01016424.1, read as the reverse complement.
CCTTGCCTGTATATTACGGTGCATTTTTTATATATTTTCATTACCCATGCACTGTCCTGTGACGTGAAATTTGATCCTGAAATTCCTTGTGTGTTAATATTTTGCATGGAGTTAATCAGAGTACAGGATAACAAATTCCCTTTATACAAGTTAAAGGTTATGGAGGCATCTTAGTGTGGGTTTTTAGAAGTTCAAAGTCTGGGACTGGAAGGAGCAGTAAATTACAAAGCCTTAAAGATTTCTGGGTCCACAGAGTTGCAGCAGCTCCTGCGGTGAGCTGAGGGTGTGGGCCACAGTACCACTTCCCATGCTGCCTATATGTGGCTGTCACAGCCAGTGTCACCTGCAAACCAGCTCTGGGGATCCAGTGCCACCCAGGATCACAGGTGACCCTGCCTCATCCGGGCTGGCATGGCCACCAGCACCCCAAAGGCTGGGAACCCCATTCCTGCCCACAGGACAGGGAAGGAGCCGTGCACAGAGGGGGCCATCCCAGCTCTCAAGCCAACCACCACACATCTGGTGATCCAAGAGTGCATTTCTCCTGCCAGGCCACGAGTTGCATAAATATGCTTTTTTTAATTAATTTATTCTGGGTTTATTTTAATTTCTTTCACTAGATTGTTTCGGTAACACATTCCTGGCATAGCTTTATACTCCTATCCCCTGGTAGTTGTTGTCATTTGGACACAGTCCTGTTTAGAGTCAAATTCTGAAATTAACCCTGATTCATTGATGAATCATGCTACCTCTTTAAGGAAAAAAAAAAAAAAAAAAGCTAGAGCAGTTCACTAGTTATGGAAGTAAATTTATAGCATCAAGAGTAAAACCACAAATACATACAAATGGAAAATAAGCAAGTTTTCTGGTAGTGAGAAATGGAAACAAAAATGTTGTTATGAATTTTGAGATCCAATTTTCCTTTTCATCTCTTAATTAGATAGTTTATGCAGTGGTTGATTTATAAATACATATTTGGCCTTACTAATGGATATTTCACAATAACCTTTAAACAGTGCAGCCCAGCTGAGCACCAGGTGGTGCTTAGCCATGTGCTACATAGCTTAGGGGGGTAAATGAGGACCACTGTTTCTTCCTCATACTTGGTATTTTGTAGGATTTCTTCCTCATCCTTGATATTTTGTAGGACTTGGGCACTATAACAAAGGCTTGTGCATGTTGGGAGTTAAATCTTTTAATTGTTTTAATTAAGATGCTTCAATTTATCTTATAATCTCTGTTGTGGCCCATCATGGGGAATGACGTAGCAGTGGTGACTCGTGACTCATGAAGTGTTGAGAGATGTGTCTCCTTGGACCTGCTGGCTGGAGCTGCCCACACAGATGAGGAAGAGATCAATGGCATTTCTGGAGCTCACACACTGTCCTTACATCCTGTGGCACAAATGCAGCATGCTGCTTCAAATTGGCCAGTGCACCCCTGGTTGGGTGGCTTTGGTCTGAAGTTTAAATTTCCCTCCTTGCCAGCTGTCCTGGCTTCCCAAACAAAGCAGTTGTGCCTCCTATTGAAGTGTCCTTTTTAAAGTCCTCATAAATATCTATGTGTGACAGACCTCCAGACCCTCTGACAGAGGTGTGAAATAGCCGAGCCTCACTATCAATAACTACTTTTCTATTCCTTGATATAAATTCCTTGCTCTCAAATGAGCAAGTGGCTTTCCCAAACTGTGGGTTGGTGTTTTTTTATTCAATATTGTTATAACCAACAAAACATACAGCCAAACTGAAAAAAATCAATGTCATTGCTGAAATTACTGAAAGTATCGTTTAGTAGCATTCGCTTGGCAGCTGGCTTTGGGTGCAGCTGGTCCTGTTCATGCTACAGCAAGCAAGGACCTCTCTTTGCTTCCACAGTCCTGCTTCACACAGGCAGGCACCAATGGAGGGAGGCACTGGCTTGGGGGAAGCACCTGAGATGATTGATAGTTGATTCTCAGGTCACTCAGCAGGGGTTTACACACCTACAACAAAAGCTTTGTAGATGTTACAGGCCGTCACCTCCACCCTTTCAGCTGCCAAACAAAACACTGCAAAGGCTTGAACATACAGATAAATAAACAGCCCTGTTCTTTACATTACTGGACTTGAACAGATTTTCACACATTACCAAGAACTGGTCTCACTGATTCTCTTACCCCAAAGGGAAGGAGACACCCTCCCATGCTTGGAGGAGGTTGGGGGGAAGAGCCTGTACCTTCCAGAGCCTTGTAAAGATGTATGTTGTTGAAATACTTTCTTGCTCCTAAAAGGAGATATAGATGAAACCCCACACTAGGAAACCAAACATTTTAATTATCATCCAGGTTTGGGGATGATGGTGTGATCCACAGTATCCTTGCAGTATATCAAGGAAATCAATTTACAGCTCTCAATGTGAAATATGCTTTTGCAGAAACATTCATCCTGCTCATAAAAAAACTTCCAGATTTGAAGTAGATAAACCTTTAGTACAGAACATCACTGTTCACTGACTCATACAAGGTTTTATAAAGACCTCAGAGGCATTACTTTAAATACACACTAAACCTCAAGAAGAACTTGCTGCATTCCAGATCATTATGCTGTGATATTCCTACAACCCTTCCCAGCCAGATACCTCAGAGGCCAAACCCTGCCTTCCCCTACAAGCATGAAAACCAGGACGTGCTTCAAATTTTGCTTCAAAGATTCCTTTCACGTTCAACCCTTAGTTTCCATTTCTCCACGAGTGTGTGGAAGTGTTTCTTTGCACAGGGGCCTTGTGTCCGAGGAGGATGTGGGAATTTGCAGCAGTGCTCTCACACTCATCCCCAAGCTACCATTACACTATGACAAGATTTCCCTGCAATTTAGGGAAATCTTTTGCAAAGAAAAATGTTGCTCTTTCCTATTGCTCAGGTTCCCCATTTACCCTGTAGTGCTTCTCAGATCTCATTCCAGCCACAAATAACTTTTTGCTACTTAAGTGCCTGTAGACTGTTAACCTTCTATTTGAACAGGACAAAATCCCTCAGATAATCCCCTACTCAGTTTTTCTCTCAGGCTGTGGAGTTAAAGGTGTTATATTTTCTAGTCTATGACTTTTAAACTCTATCTTAGACCAGATACACTTCTTTTACACACATGCATGTAAAAATAATCAAGCCCAGGCCTCAGTGACCTCCTCTAGATATATTAAGATATTAAAGGTAAGGATGTGCAGTAAATGTTTGCAGGACAGAGACTACAGGGATTTAGTACACTGCAGTCACAGTGATAACTTGTCTGACTAATTTAGAAGGTGCAAACTTAACATTCAAATCACAGGCTCTTCCTGAAAGTGCAGGTTATGCATGGAAAGTGAAAGAATTTGTTTTTTTAGATATTACTCACTAATACTCAGTGAGATTGGCAGTCAGCCAATCAAACTATTTTTGGCTAAGCCAATGTGTTTCCCCTATTATAAACTCCTTTCATCAATAACCAAACAAAAAAGCCCAGATTTACTCTGCCTGACAGAAGGCCTGACATTTTGTCCTGGGAATTTCAGTGGTTAATAGTGCAAGCACCACATTCTGATTACAACTGTATCAAGAAAGCTGATGCTCATATTGTTCAATGGCACCATCTTCAGACAACAACAGAGCTGATTATCACCTTCACAAGAAGTCATGTTCATCTGTCCTAAGTCAGGGAAAAGTGTGGTATCAGTGCCTCTGGAGTTGCATGGTACAATCTCAGAATATTTACTGTTGCATATATATGAAGAGTATGGGTTCCCCTCAAAAAAGGCATAAACTATAATTTTTGTCTGCTTAAACTGAAAAGAAAAAAATGTTGTCTGAAAGAAGAATGTTGATAAAATATGGTCACTTATGGGAATGTCTTGTCTTGGATTGTTTTTTTTAGGGTACTGATTGGTTTTGATTAATTTTTTGTGAATTCGTAGATCCAGACCATATCATGCAGCATTCTGGCCATAGGAATGCTCAGAAAGATCCCATTAATGAAATAACCCCAAATAATACTAAAATTTGAAATTAACTTCTGTTGCTTAGAAAATATTGCTTGCTGCCCTAATTCCTTACATTTCTTTATGCTTTGAAACTAAAAGTATTAAAAAACAAAACAAAACAACATTCCACCTCATAATAGAAATAGAGCTCATCCTCTTCTTGGGTGAGAATATGAATAGTTGTGGGAGTCTAATACTATAAAAAAAAATACATCACCTGAAGGTGAGTTTTAGCTCAAAATAAAATTATCAGAACATTTTTATGAGGTAGAACTTTAGAAAATTGTTTCAGTTATATGTTTATGAGACATGTATAGCTAATTGCCATCCATCTCCCCCTCATCTCCTTCCTTCCATGCTTTGAAAACAAGGCTGGTGCATGTAGGCACCTTGTTCTTGCAGTTAGACCCGAGGGAACTGAACGAATGTGGATCTAAAAGCAGCTTTTTCATCCTCCCGAGGCCGATGCGCGATTGATGGTTTGTGTTTCCTTTTCAGCTGACCCCCTGGTTGGAAGCATTGCCACTCAGTACATGACTAACAGAGCAGAGCACGACAGAATGGCCAGACAGTGGACCAAGCGATACGCCACATAAGAACCTCCTCTAGGATTTGCTGGACCTGTGCAAGCACATTCACTAAGTGCATCAATAGCCCTTCCCTTCATTCTTATTTTTTATTAAATTTTGAACCATTTTGTGACAAAAGGTCGTCCTTACTTCCTTTTTTGTTTCATTTTGGTTTATTTTTATTTTTATTTGTTCTGGGTTTTTTTTGTTCTGTTAACTTGAAAGTTGTTTCCCTCAAATGTAGACAGGGAATTTTGGTTATCAGTGCAAAGAATGTTGGATCTGTAATAGTATAGAGCTTTATCAGAAAGCTTTGTATTAATGTGTGGGGTTTTTTTTTTTCTTTCATGTGGTTTTGGGGAAAACAAACAAATTCAGAATTATATCTCGTTTCTACTTAAATGTAGTGTTTAGGGTTATTTTTTTGTACTGAAGTCTTTAATGGTGGGTGCATGCTACTGGGAACAAGTTTTGTATAAAAGCTTAAAATCAAGAATCACTGTGCATTACTAAGACTGTGTTTATCACTAGCCTTCTGTTTCCCACACAAAAGGCTATTGCATTGAACAAATTAATATGTATTTTGATTTACTTAAAAAACAGAAAAAAAAGTGCTTGTAAATTTCTTAGGGACCTGCCACTTTTGACTGTGGATCAGTTGATGTACACTTGTATTATTAAAGCACTCAATAAAACACTGTGGCTGATAAATGCACTTCTTGCAGGACAGTGCTTTTGCGTTTATGCAGCATAGGCTGCTTAGTCCTCACGTGATACAACTGCAGGTTGAAAAACTATTTTTAGACCTGAACTCTTCACTTCTCAACAATGCATTTCTTAACTTAGAATTCTTCATTGTGTCTTTCTTCATATACAAACATCTTCTAATTTTCAAGGCCTTTCTTTCACATGTCTGTGCTCAGCCTTGCTATTCAGAAGCCTCTTGCTGTATCTTTTACACTGTGGCTTCACTGTATCCATCTTGTTACATTTAAAATAGTTGGCAATAAAAATAGCCTTGCAGTGAAAGCAGAATATTGATGTTGATTTTATACAGCAGGCCTCGTTTTGCCTTTCTCCAAGCTCTTTGACTGTAAAAGCAACTGTTATTTAAAAAAAAAATAAATGAAGGTTTTCGATGGGAAAATTGAGCCCACTGCACCAATCATTCCCAGCACATTCAATGATAAGGGTATTTCTATTCAGATTTGACCTTCAGGCTAATTTTAGATATGCAGCCATGGAGGGAAAACTTCTACTTGGCTAAGGAAATGTGTGGGTGTTGTGATTTAGAAAATATATACTGTGATGCTGATAGCTGAATGTTCTTTGTGCTGCAAGGCATATTGGAAAACCCCTGTCTCATATAATTAAACGTTACAGATGCTATATACAGTGCTTGCTTGCCCTCTCCCCTCTCTCCTTGCTACTTATGTTTAAAGAAGATCTTATCTTAAAGAGGATACATTACAGCAGGGTCACATACAGGGAGACCTGATCCCATCACACTCCAACCCAATTCAACCATCATGAAAACTAAAGCAGTCAAGGTGACACCACAGGTGTCACTACACCCACCACTGCATTGTCCAGCATCCCCAGGCTCTTTTGTTTTTCTCTTGGTCATTTGTTAATAAACTGGGCAGACGTTCACCTTCAATCTGCTGGTGAGTTGCCCTCTACATGAAGAAAAGGTGAATGTTGATGTAGTTGTAGATGGTCTGTAACTACCACCCCAAGAACCACAGGGGTCTCAAAGAAATAATCAGACTCTCTTGATCAAAGCAAATAGGGAATGTTCTGGTGTCTGTAGAAGCCCAGCCATACAACATTTCCAGACCAATGGGTCCTAAATACAGACATGAAATAACAATGGCATTTCAGAAACAAACAAAACACAAAACCCAGACTTCTCTGAACCAGAAGTTCTTATGGTTCAAAAGCTGTGCACTTCGAAATTGCAGGTAAGTTGCCCTCCCTGTGGAGCTGTACAGTCACATTGTCCTGCATAATATAAAACTATTGCCTTAAGAACCCGGAGGATCTGAAAGAAATAATGAGCAAGGACCAACCCACATTGATTAAAGCAGATGCAGAGTCTTCTGGCATCTGCAGGAGCCAAATCTTTGCAAGTCTGGTCATAAAACATTCTCCTCTGTTTGCAAATCTGCTCTATTTGCCTCCCAAGTAATTACTTTTCTTCATCTGCTAAACCTGGGAAATACGAAGCATTATTTAAAACCTGCTGTTGTTGCTGAGGAGACACAATTCAGTCTGCCAATAGAGACCCACTAAAAATAAAGCATTGGCATCTCTTTTTCTCCTTTTTTTTCCCCTGGGTCTAAGAAATAATTGCACTTTATTTTGTCTCACCTTTGCTCTTCAGATTCTCTCTAAATTTAGCTGATTCCTGCTTCTTTTATGATAGATCATCTTTCTCATTTCTTCTAGTTGAAGTCTGTGGGCTGTTTTCAGACAGCTGGATATGAAGATCTTCAAGTGACTTGCACATACTAAAACATTCAAGAGCATACAGTTGGCCTAAAACCACATGCAAAGGCCATTGGTTCAGCAAATCTCAGTATTTTCTCAGGGACACACAAATGCTAAAGCTGGGGCTTGTACTTTAAAGATATCTTACAGCTGTTCTGAATTCAACTGCAATATCAAGTAAACAATATTTAATTTCCAGTAACCCCAGCTAAATGTCACTGTTCCATACCCTTTGAGTTCAACTCGGATAAAGCAGGAATCAGGGAACTCTCCAAACTGCATTCCCCATTCATGGAATACTGAAGTGGCGTTCACATCCCCCTGTCCAACTGACCAGCTGATTTCCCTCTTCAGAAAATTGCAGAACAACAATGCTTAAATCAAGGTTTCCAAACCCATCCTGTGTTTTTGGAGATAGCATTTCCAGGCTGCTGCAGGGCCATAAGCCTTTTGATTGCATGCATGGTGGGTGATTGCAGCCAAACAGTTAAAATTCATTACAACCAGCTGCTGTGCCATGAATAAGGCAGGAGCAATTCCTCCTGAAAGATCTTTGTTCAGGTTTTCACATTGTGGACTGCAGATGGATGGTCATACCCTGTGCCCCTCTTCAGGATAGCAGCTCACAGTCCTTCTTCCCTGCTACCCTGTGCAATGATAGCAGGGGAGTATAAAACACCAGAGGGGTTGGGACCCATAAACCCCAGCACTGGGTTCCTCTTCTAAGCCTTCTCAACCTTTTAAATTCTGTCCCAACACATGCTCTGGGGGCAGTGCATGCTCTAGACACTTTCAGCATGCTGGCACGGTGTGCCTTAGTTCCTCTGATTTATTCCCCTCACCCATTCCTTCTTTCTGGATCCTTTCTTCTGCTTGATGAATTTGTTACTCACAGTTGAGAGGCCACCCAAGGCACTAATCCTAGTTCACATACCTCTTCCTGGAGTTTGCCTGAGCATAGTAGCCCCTTCAACTGGACCTGTGAAGCAGATGCCAAAAATCTGCCCCCAGGCCCCTCTTGATCCCCCTTGTCTGAGGCAATGTCTGTTGGAACAGGAAAGCAGAGGTGGCTCCAATGGAGTAGGAAGATGCCTTCAGGCAGTGCAGTAACTCCCAACTGCTCCAATGGTATCCTCGGGTCCCTTTTCTCCTTTACAGTTCTCAGAAACTTGTCTCTGAAGATGGACATCTTATCACAGACCTGCATTTTGAGTTGTGAAAATTATAGCAAAGACCCAGTGAAAATATTGTCATCTCCAAAGTCCAAACACCCAGCCTTGGCAGCCACAGTTCCTGCAGAGGCAGTTCTCCCTGCTGGTTTTATTCATCATCCATTGGTCTTTCTTCTCTTTTGCTTTTCATTCCCTTTCTCCTCCTATCCTTTCCTCCATGACATCAATACTACATCTTGATGTTCCCTTCTCCCTCCTTCCCTTGCCTCAGTCACAGCTCTGTTCACGGTCATGAAGACACCATGTCTATAACAACAGGAGCTGCTTGAAGTCACCTAGTTTTTTAGGGTTTAGAAGCAAGAAAGACCTTTATATGAATTAAGTACTTCCTCATTGTGCCATGCCTGGCACTGGCTATAAACGAAATCACTTCTCCCACACACATCATTAGCAGTAATGAAATCCGGGCTGGCCTCCTTAGCATGGCATCCATATGCAAATGAATTTCCTCAGCTCAAAGGATCTGCAGAGCCAATGCATGGCTGCTTGGGATGCCTCCAGCAGCCTCTCTCGGGTCACAACTGGAATATATTTGGGGACTACTACTTACCAGGAAGAGTTTTATGATACCTTTAAATCCACCATTCTGGACCCTAATTCCATCGTGAACTTTAATAGGGACTTACAGCTCTCTGCAATAATGAAAAGAGCAAAGCAAAACATCCCTTTCATGTCTGCTTTGATTGTGAAAGAAAGTAGTCATGGACTAATGGGAGGTTAAAACAAAGGCAGGGCTACTAAGACACTCTAATCACTTGCCAGTCCTAAATTAGAAAGCCCCCACTTCACATAACAGCTGAATAAAAGACTTACTAATTTCTATAGACATTGCAGAGCAAAGTCCAAAAACCTCATTGTTCAGGTGTCCTAATAGTACATGTGAGTGATTGGATCATGCATTTCAGGAGAGGTTTTCAAGGGAAATGCATCCACTAGGAAGAGTTTTCCAGCACCTCCATCTCCCCACCTCTCAGGCTGCACGGAGGACTCCCTCCTTGACACTCCCTTGGGAAACAAGGGCTGGAAACAAGAACCTCGGGTCATTCCTTTTTGTCACTGCTCCTCAAATACACTCACTCACAACAGGCATTTGTTGCTGCAGAATCAGTGCTGGGGTCCCCTTTGGTGTCACTGAGGACCTTGGGGTCAGGCACAACAAAGGGTCACACTTCAGTTTCTGTGAAATGCCTCCTTTCTTTGCAGTTGACTCATAGCCTTTGTAAGGCCCTGAATGGAGCCTCTTCACATGAATGGGTCTCCAACCACACATATTTCAGTACAGCTCTGCTCCTTGCTTCACTTGTCTTAAACCTGGCAAAGGAACTGCTTTGCTCATCAATTTTGGAAACACCTTGCTGATAGCACAGCTGAGCTGTGCACTTGCCCACCTTCAAACACTTCTATTTATATTTCTTGGACACCTCTCAGTAATATGAACATTTCTCTAGTAATCACTGCTCAGTGCCAGGGGCCTGCAAAAATCCTGCTTCCTTTGTCCTTTAGACCACATGCAACCTTCCTCCCTGCTCCTCTCTGCTGCTCCCCATTTCCTAAATCTGCTTCTTCACTCAGGCTTCAGGCCCCCAAATCCTTTGTTTAGCCCAGCAAACACCAGTCGACTCTGCTCCAGACTGCTGGCAGCCCAGGGTCTCTCAGTGTGGTGCTCCAACATCTCACTGAAGAAGGGAAAAGTCCACCCCAGGTCTAGAGACTGCTGCCATCTTTGCAAAAAGAGATGAAAACCTGCTTAATTCTCCTTTATGTGGAAGAGAATGTGGTGCTCAGCACTTACACTAAGCTACAAATCTTCTCTCTGCACATCTCCTGATTTGAAAGTTCACAACAGCACTCTCCTTTGGTCTTCCTGTATTGCAAGTAGTAGCAAAACAGATTGTATTAAATGCCCTGAATGTTGAATATCTAATAAAACAAATGAAACTTCCCCCAAATTTTTTGCGTGGTGGTAACTTCATCATCTTTTACACAGGAAACTAATTGAGTAAATTAAAAAGTCGCTTCTGTTTCCTGTTCTGCTTCATTAAGTATTGTCCACCCATTACCTCTTGCTGCTGTTTCAAAAGAAAATCTTGAAATCTACTTAGATTTTAAATCCTTATTACAAAGCATCAAGGAATAATCACAATGTGTTCTGTCATATCAAGGTAATCTAATCAGAAAGTCTCATGGAAGTATTTATATACATACATTTTAATGATAACTTAATAATTTATACGCTTAAAGAAATAATCTCATTCTCTTCTATTTCATAATATACATCATTAAATACTATATTTCATTACCATGTACATTTTCCATTTTATCTGCTTAAAATAAATGCAGATTGGAATAACTTTGATCAGTAATTTTCTAGTGGAAGCGGAAGACTATTTCTTTTGCAGCACAGCACGTGTGGACTTACTTGTCTTAAAAACATAATCCTATTTGTAACTTCTTCCTTTCACTCTGAATAAAAGATTGAGTGAAATCTGCAAACAAAAAAATGCCAGTAGTCACTCGAGCTCTGCTAATGTGCTGGTTGGAGCTGTTAGGTGTAACCATTCTCTCTAATTTTCAGAGGTGGCACTGAAACTCTGGAAGCAGAAGGACAAGAGATGCAGTCAAATGCCAAGAAGAAACAAAAAATAATTAGAGAAATAAACACTGCACGCATGCACTACAAATTTCCTCCAGAAATGTATATACATCCTTTCCTTTCCTCTTCCCTCTGCCTCTCCCTGGCACCTTCAGGACCAAAGAGGGTTTGGTTAAACCTCCAAGTGCCCCCAATGATGTGGTGTTGGGTGAAAGCACAAAAAGCACAACCACCTCTACACTGCACAAAAGGGTAGTTCCATCAATGCAGGTGAAATTAAAAAAAAAAATGCTAACAGGAACTTAGTGAGGCACTTAGGAATTCAAAAAGGGGAAACCGTCAGTAGAAACCTTCTGTAGGCCTAGCTGAAGTGAACTTGTCTGAATAGGTGAATTAAGGATCAAAATGTCACCTTCCAGTCATAAATGATAAATGATTATCCCAAAGTACAGAGCAGCTTTTCCCTGGTAAAGCATGGTAAAGCACAAACCTAGTACACCTAGTACATAGCCCTGAAATTTATAGACTTGCCTTGTCCAGTGAGAGAGAAACATATTGAAATGTGAGTTGCTTAATCTATACTTGTTATTGCAAGGTTGAATAAGAATGATTAAAGTTATTAGAAATATTTAAATCTGCTGAAGGAAACTCACTCTGCAGGCTGAACTTCCTAACACTAAATACTTGTCTTTTAAAGACCTGTTCTTCCAAGTAAGCATTGCTGATCCCAGAAAGCAGCAAAGTCCATCAGCAAGGACAAAAAGAAGAATATCTCGGTGTCTTTATTAAATCATTTGGGAAAAGTAAAAAGCTTTAGAGTCGATCGTTCTCCAGGGAAGTGGTAGGGTGCTTAGTAGTGGCTGAAATTACTTCCTTTTTCCCTACAGCAGCTATTGCAGTGCTCCACCCTTCCTGAGCAGGAGGGACGGACCAGAAGACCCATGCACAGTCTCAACCAGATTGCTCCATGGTTAAATTCATGCACTGTGAGTTACAGACAACCTGTAGATCTGCACAGCCGTCCTTGATCCACAAATCTCAGCACATGAAGATGTTTTTCACAAACAAGACTTTTCATATGGTAGGTAGTTTTGCCCAGGGGGGAAGATTTCAACAGTATTTTGTAACAAATCTAATATAAATCTCATCAGAAAAAAGTTATTAACTATTTATCTGTGTCACCAGTCCTCCAAATATTTATACATGTAACTGTATTTCTTGCATATGTATAAGATCTCTCTAACCAGTCTGTTTCAGTTGGCCAAATAACTTTTATCCATTATATTGTTTTTCCTACATAATTACTTGTTTTTTAAGTATTTTGCTTGTTAAAGTGCCTACCCTCAGTATGGGTTTACTTTAATTTCACAGAAGTGCTTAAAAAACAGTCCTGCACAGATTTACCACACAAACATTGCAACACTGAAAATCTGAATATAAAACACCATGTAAACCTAAACTAAATTGCCTTGCAGGAATTGATTTTTATTGTCTCAGCTGATAGAAAAGCAAAATGTAAAAAAACACACTGAAAAGTAAATCCAATTAAGTGCTGGTAATCTGAGGTGTCATTAGTAGCATAAACAAAGAGAGGTGTTGATTTACTACTTGTGCTCATCCTGGCTCTGGTGCTCTAAGCAGCTGTGCTCCTCCAGGAGGAAGTGACCTGGAGTTGGAGGAGCGAGCTCCAGAGACTTTCTGTGGCCTGTCCTCTGAGTCTGATGGCCACAGACGGCCCTGGAGGTGGAAGCTGGAGGGGGAGTGGGTAAGGGATGAAGACTTCCCGTGCTGGCCAGGTCATGCATAGGCTATGAAAAAAGCTGGTTGCTGAGCCAGGGTAAGTAGGAGTTTTACTTGAGGTTAAGGATAGCTGCCTAATGGCATGATTCCATTTCTATTTATGGAAATTTGGCTGCAATGTTTTTTAGTTTCCTTTTTGGTTCTCTGAGCTTAAATGTGTTCCTGTTCTTCCTGAATTGACTCCAATTAAACCCGTGTATTCTCAGTGTGTATTTGGGCAACAGTGTCATCTGAGGTTGTGGACTGGAGGTACCAATGCTTCTGACCCCTCATGTCACATGAGGGGGAAAAAAAAGCAAAAGGATTATGAGTGTTTTTATGTATGAGCTTTTTCAGCAACTGATGCCACAGGAGGTGCCTCAATTCTTAGATGACAGTTGATAAAACCTTAGGATGTATTTTCTGTTTCAGGTGAAAGCTTACTGTAAATGGGAAGGATTTACCTGCAGCTTAAAGGACACCCACAGAAAGTATGAGAGACCTGCAAAGCACCGTAGCTTTTAAATCTGAATTGAAAAAGAGATGATCACTGGGAGGTAATGGTGGCCTTGAATCAACTTCAGTTCTTGTGTAAATGAACCTCTGCATCTACACTTCTCATTCAGGGTGAGCTCAAATGGGCTACGCTGTCAGTCTTGTAACTTTCGTTTTCTCATGTTTTTCATAGACTTCACAGATCATTGTTGTGTCAGACTCCAGATACAATGTATAATGTTATATTAAACATTTCTTCCTTGTTTATTTTTCTTCTTTTAAGTTTTTTTTTTTTTTCTGGTTTGTTTTGGATTGGTTTGGTTGGTTGGGGTTTTGTTTGTTTGTTTGGTGGTTTTTGTTTGTTTGGTTGTTGTCTGGCAGGGCTAAAAAGAACGAACCCCTTGGATAAAACCAGAAAAAGTATCTTCTTATTAACTTGTGGCATCCAGTGAGAGCTTGCAGACCCAGCAGTAAGAGCCGACAAAGTGAAGCAAGTGATAATATAGTATTTAAGTGCAAAGTATTGCAGAACTTCAACAGGGGAAGCTGCCTACCTGGTCTTGAAATGCCTATATGTGATAATTCTGCCTTAGAGAAATTGATTACCATTCTTTCTCTCTCCAAAATCTCCTTCCTTCTCCTACCACAATGGATCAAGCAATGTTCAAAACTATACTATTTTCAAGGCCGGTGAGAAGCAATTGAAGCTGATTAAAAGAACAAACTTGGAGGCTTTAACTTTACTCTTAGGAAAGTCAAAGCGAGTTTTGCTATTTGTTTGAGTCTTAAGAGGGTGAGAGAGGGAACTGCTTTTTATAAATCTTGTGGTTTTCAGTGTAACCCTGGCTGGTTCAGATTTAGCTTGGCCTTTAAACAACTGAGCTCTGAGTTTTGCTGTTAAATGAAGTTGTGGGGAGAACTAGGAAGTGGTGCTAATGCTAACCAGTGTGGAGCTCCCTTTGGGTTCTTCTCAGTGAAAGAAGCCAGAAAATAGCCTAGTGAAAATAGTCAGAAAGTTCTGGGGAGGCTGGGACTGAACTCTCCACATTTTCCAAAAGACAAGTCAAAACTTGCCCTTGGCCCAAAGTAATGGGCTCTGCTGGAAGTCTGCTAGAGCCAAGAGTTAAACCTCAGTTTCCCCACCCTTAGATGTAGCACTGATTTCTCCTATCAAAAGGCTTACTTTTGTCTATTCAGTATGGGCTCCTGGCCCATAAACAACAATTTTCTTTCAGTTTAATTAAAACACTTTCCTCTGCCAGGATGCCATCAAATCTATCTTTAATTGTATTGCCAGTCATGGCTCATTAGCCCTGTAGGCACAGTGGTCAAGCTGAAATACTAAACAAGTAAACACTGATGAGAACAAGTTGTGAAGATATTTCATCAGTTCATAAAATGCATGAGAATGAAGATTTTTCTTCTTTTTTTGGAAGGAAAAAATAAACCAAAAACCCTCCAGCAATGCAGAGGTGACACATTCTGAAAAAGGAAAGCAATCAGCAGTTCAGGGCCCTATCTTTCAGACTGCGAGTTGGGGTTTGACTCTGGCTTGGGCCTCAGAATTGCAGGGATCCTTTCTTCTTCCCCCCAGTGCTGCCCAGCAGACCTGCTCTGGCCTGTTCTCCCTACCTATGCTGTGCCACTTCGTGCAATACTCCAGTTTTAAGCATGGACGGATTCTTTTTGGTCTTCTATCCTCCCCACAAGATTACTTGGTCTTTTGTTTGTTATGCAACAAACCCATTTGTTTACTGTTTTTTCTCTCATCCTTTTGCCTTTCCACATGTTTTTGCACTATTTCTGGCACTGGTTTGCCCAAAGTTGACTAACCAGGCTCTGTGAAGTTTGCATGGTCTGGTGAAGCACACTACTTCCTTTACTTATTTCCTTTCCTTTACCATATTATCAGAGGTTGTAATATATGATAATGTACATGAGACATAATTTCTATTTATAGATACAGACAGATGTATATGAAGTGTGGAAGAGATGGTGCTGCATAATGTATGAGAAAACTTCTTTACAGACGAGCACTTATCTTCATATTTAAGACTCTGTCTGTGTCACAAAACACTGGTAAATCCAGACTGGGAGAAGGGCATCCTGTCAGAAATCTCAGTTGCCTTCTTGCTGTAGGGCTTTCCTTTCTTTTGCCTTTTAAAATTTTTTTTTCTTTTCTTTTTTGTTCTCCCCCCCCCCTTTTTTTTTTTCCTTTTTTCCCCCTTTGTATTTATTTTTATTAGGTTCAGGCTACTTCAGTGTCTTTGAATTTCCGATAAATTGACTTACACGTCCTCCAGAAAGATCTGGCTTAGTCCCTGGTATCCTTATACTAAAGCAAGGCTATTAGAACGAACAGGTAGAGCAGCTGCTACAAGGCCAAGGTTGCAGGAGCCTTCCCTAGGAAGCATGGTTGTTGCTCAGTTCTTCGACTCTCTTCAGTTTAAAGCTTTGTCTCTAATTCTCTAGCCCGGATTTTAGGGTAACAGGGATTCAAATGCATGCAGAAGCCTGAGGCTATGCCTTGACAGCGCTGCTTAGATGATCTAATGGCTCCCTGGTATTGAAAGGGAGAAACCCTTCTCACCTCCAGCCATGCATTTCCATGCTGGTAAGGACCCTTGCTGAGCTGAGTGAATTTACTGACCCTGCAGAAACCGTGTGTGTGTGTGTGTGTGTGTGTGTGTGTCTAGGGAGGAGGGTCAGGTTAAATTTTGGATAATTTAGCGCGGGATGGGATTAAACGGCCTGGGCAGAGGTGGAGGGAGCAGGACTAGGGGGATGAGATGTCATGTTTCTGAGCCTAGTGCTCCCACCCTGCATCAGCTGAGCAATCCCACGCCTTTCTTTTCACCGGCTCCAGTGTGCATCTGACCTGGTGTTGAGTCACCCCAGTGTGCTAAATCCGTAGGAAAAGGGTGGGTTTTAGGGTGTCGAGGGTGTGTGTCTGACTTGCATGCCTAAGTGGCTCAGAGCAGGGTTGGACAAGCACGAGAGTTGGCGTAAGAAAGGAGATGGGGAATGTGCAACCAGGGGTGGGAAGTCGGGTGGGATTGCAGCAGACAGCGATTAAATTGGTTTAAACTGTTGTTTTGTGGCAGCCTGAGCCAATTTTAGGGGTGGCTTAAGCCCAAGTGTAAGGATACAGTTAACTACCAAATGAAAATATCTTCTTCAGTAAATCTAAATATGAGCATTGTATAGCTGTTTCCCTTGATTTCACAAACACTCACATTAAGCATCTTAAAATGTTGAAAGTATTTATAGCCAAGGAGGCAGCTCTTTAAGAACTGTGTCCCATTGGCTGCTAGTCACTCCCGTGGCTGCGGGAGCAGTGCCTCTTGCTAGGAGGTTTCTGCTAAAAGCCCTTTGATTGCCTCCCCGTTTGGAGCAGGGTTATGCCAAAAAGAAGACTATGTCTTCTGGAGAGCTGGCAATGGAAACCGAGTTTTGTCTTACAAACGCGTACCGGTAATAATTTTTTGTCGCTAGCCTTTCTCTGTGTGTTGCTTTGTCTGTACCCAGCTGCTGCAGAAAGGAGGAATCCCTCCCTAGCCGCATCTGAGTGCTGGTGTCCACCAGCTCTCTGCGGAGCCTGGAGCGAGCAGGCCGACAGTGACAGCGTTCCCGGGGCGCCTGTGTCAGGCGATGCTCCTGTTAGGGGATGCTCAAAAATACAGCACCCTTCTGCAGCTCTGTAGTTGCCCTTGGAGCAGCCTGGCTGCTGTAATCTCTCAAGCCCAGCGTCAGGGGTCCCTCTTATCTCTCTTGCCAGTGTGAATTGATCTCTGGGCAAATCTGCAAATGAATGGCTGCAGATGGGGAAAACAACCGGGGATAAATGCTTCCTTTGTGCCTGTAACTACCACAAATGCCATTAAGGGACATGCCAAAACCTTAATGAAATAGTGCTGGGTACTTTCTCCCTGTCTCTGGGGCAAGCCAAAGTGGATGGGAGCGTGATGCCTTGCCTTGTTTCACCCAGGGTCTCCATCCAAAAAACAGTCATTCTCTCCTTACACAGCACTCCAAAACCAGTGGAAATGGCCTCAGCATCCTGCCAGGTCATTTTGTCTTGGAATCTGTTGGCCCAAAAAAGCTGCTAAACACAATTACAAAGTCCCCAAACCAAACATTAATAAAGGAAGCAGTGATAACTGAGGTGCTTCATTCAGGGGTTGATTTAAAAACAAAATCAAAAAAATGTCAGTGGGAATGTTTTGCTGTTTTCGGTATGCTGTGGGCCTGGATGTTGCCTCGTGTTGTGGAAATGCTGTACAATGCACATGATTTCTGAGCTGCATGCAGCAGCAGTGCAGGAGGAAGCCTGGAGTGTCTGGAGCTCTTGTTACAGCAGGAGGAAAGCAGTGCTACAGGAATTAAAGCAATCCTTTCCCTGACTACTCACAAATCTATGCCGTACATTTCTCCTTTTGGTACCCTATAACTGAGCACATCGAGCTATAATGAGGAACTGAATGGACAGACAGGTAAAGTAGTGCAGTCACATGAGATCTCACCCTGCAGCTCATTATATCGAGCTTCTGCAGAATGTGATGTGTTGGCACCACGGGGATACTTGGATCTGGATTCACTCTTCACCCTGTCTTCCCCATGGCAGCTGCAGATAGGCTATTGATCTTTCTCCTCATTAATCAGAATAATTTTGAAGAAGAAATAAGGGACTCATTTCCTATCCATTCTTTCCTTCAGTTCTTTAATTTACAAACAGCTTTATTTTGAGCTTTTCCTGTTTCCTGCCTCCTTTATGAGGCACCATTCAATGACTGCAACTTATTTGGTAGTGATATGTGACTCACAAAGTGTCTGGAGTTTTGCTTTGTAAAGCATTAAGATGTGAGTAAAAAGGGGAAGAGGAGTGCCTTGGTTTTAAATAGGATTTTTTGTGCTGTAACTTGATCAAACACTAGGTAAATGGATTCAGTTGTCCAGGGTGGAGGAGGGAAACATGTACAGTCACAGTCATCTTTTGGGTTTACATTTTTAAAACTGAGTGCATCTATCTAGGGAACATATGCATTTCCCTGTACTCCAACCTCAGAATCTTTACTTACCTTCACAACCCTGCTGTGCAGCAATAAAATGCTATTAACCTCGCTTTCATTCAGCAATTTTGTTTATTTAAATTGAAATTCCTTTTGCAGACAGGAACTGAATACTTAATGTGCATTTTGCAGGCGTGGTTTAGTGGTGGACTTGACAGTGATGGGTTTACTGTTGGACTCAATGGTCTTAGAGGTCTTTTCCAACTTAAATGATTCTACGGTTTGTTTCTTACCCTCAGATAAGGGAAGAAGGCAAGGGAAGTAATGGGCTAGCAGAAGCCAAGCCAAGAGGTTTAAAACCCTGGTAGAGCAGATGGAGACTTGGTGTCTAAGCAAACTGCAGCAAATCTGCGTGCTGAATGGAGAATTTTCTACTTTGCCAACAAAAAATGTGAAACAGAGAGGCCTGCCTTCTACTTAGGATTTCACTGCCTGAATCAAAGACACATGGAAGAGCTCCTACCCTTTTTGGATTGAGTTTGAATTTATTTTCTAAGGAGAAAAGTCATATCCAGTTATTTAATGAAATTATTTGAGCTCAGGATGATTTTGCAAAGGACCCCCCACATAGGCAGGGGGATGACTGAAGCACAGGAAGGGGTTTGGTTGTAAGAAAGACACAGAGCAAACTGATGGTAGTGAGCATTTAGGGACTTTTAGGGATCAGTGGAACTCAAATATCTAAATAACAGTTTAAACTAATTTAAATAGTAGTTAAATCCCAAAAGCCTATAGTCCCTTTTGATTTTAAACTCCCCTAGAGCTGACAGCTGAACGCATGTGCTGTGGCTTAGGCAATGGTACCCTGATTCTAAATGTGGTCATGTCCACCACCCAAGGCTGGTAACTTCCCAACACAATTCATTATCTGGCTTGTTCTCATTTCTTCCTTAAGCTCTCCCTTTTTTTTTTTTTTTTTCCCACTCCTATTAGTGAACTTGTATGAAATAATAAATAAAAAGTCTCCTTTTGATGCAAATCAAGCAAGAGGTTTGAATAGATTGCTGCTTTTATGGCAGGCTGGGTAGTTGCAAGGACCAGTTGCTAAACCCCTTAATGTGATACGGCAGGGTTTATATATATATGCACACATATTAGGAAAAATGTCTTCACTGAAATGATGGTCAGGCATTAAAACAGGCTGCCCAGGAAAGTGGTAGGATCACAAAGCCTGGAAGTGTCCAAAAGGCATGTGAATATGGCACCTGGGGACATGGTTTAGTGGTGAGCACATTGGTGCTGGGATAATGGTTGAACTCAATGATCTTAAAGGCCTTTTCCAACCTAAATATTTCTATTATGTGTGTGTGTGTATCTATATACGTGCATACTACAGAGGGAAAAGGAATTGCACCCATTTCAGGGCTGTTTGGAGCCTTCTCTGAGTTGTTTCTTTATTAAGCAGTGCCTCAAAAGGTGGTAAGAGTAAGGGCCATGCATTTTGACTCTTCAAGACTGCATACTTTCAACTACATGTACAGAATTCCTAAAATACCCAGTGAGGAATGAGCACAAAGCAGAGTGGCAGGGTGTTATTTAGGAGGAAGTTGTCAAGCTCTTTGCCACTGTCATATCCATGAGACTTCTTGGACAGATTGCATCAGGACAGCGTGATAGGAAATGAAAACTCTCTTACTTGATGCTTGGAAAACTAGATATGAGATTCCCAAGAACCTATCCAGAGGAAAACAAATGGCTGCTGCCAGGAAGCAGGTGTTGCACCTAGCTCTCAAACTATGTAGCAGATTTGTAAGGCACTGTTGAGGTCATGGGCATTATTAGGAGGTGGTGGAGAGCTGGGTGCTTTTGATTCCCCTTGTCAAAAGGGATTTGGGGTTATTGCAGAAGTTCTGACAGCTCAGCCATGTTTGCTGTCTTATTGTGCCTATTGCAAAAGGTCAGTCCACTCTGGCTCAGGGAAAGGCTTTGTAGCCACAGTCCTCCTGAAAATAAACTATAAATGTTTTTTATATCAGAAGGTGATGATAGCTTGGTATTGCACAGTTTTCCTGTGCTACTGGAAATATATCCTATGTATTTTTTTTATATAGATGCCTCTGTCACCAGGATTTATTAGCCTGGCAGCAATTATAAACAAGACCCCATGGGCTTGGGACTTTTTCTGAATGTCTTCAGAGAAATGTTAAAATGTGTTGGGTTTTCTCACTGAAGAGTCATATCTTATTATTCTGAGCTCATGAGAAAGAAAAAAAAAAAAAAGTGGCATGGATTTAAAACTGAAATCTGTCTCTACTATGAAGTGAAGGATATTCCCCCAGGGGTGATCCCAGGGGATGGACACCCATCTCTGCAGTGCTGCTGCATGCATCTCTCTAGCAGAAAGGTGCACACATTCCCTGCCAGAGAGGCCTGGAGCACTGGAGAGGGGATCCACACACTTCTGCCTGGCCAACTTCTTCACTGATTATTCTTTGGCAGCAATAGTGAGGGGGAAATCTTTGATTTCCACAGCCTTAGTCTATTTATATATCCAAGACTAAAGGCTGTAAATATGGGGTCTGTTAGTTGAACTAGTGCTGTAGCTTTGTTATGACATAGTCATCAGCATATCCAGTAGCTCTAGCAGCTAATAAAAGGGTATTTGCACTGTGGGGGAGTGAGAAAATCTGTTAATATCTTGGAGCCTATGCAGAACACTCATACCAGTTTAAAGGTGTTCCCCAAGGGGCTCAAGGAGGGAGGAGGAAGCATGCAGAATTTCCAGCTGAGGTGGTGATGTCATGGAACCAGAGTGCCACAGTTGTGACACAGGCTTAAGGCACTCCAACCAAAGCCATTATTAGGCAAAGGCCTGCCAGTGTTAAGTGCTTTGCTAGCACCAAACCACCAAATGCATCAAATCTGTGACACTCCAAAGTGTCACTCCACAGTCCTGAACAGGCTCAGGTCAGGATAGGGGTTAAGGAGAAGAGCTGAAGAGCAATTTGTATTCACACTCATTGCCCTAATCAGTGACCTAGGAGAGGAGATGGGGATTAATGCTCCTTTCTGCCTAGCTGCAACTCTATGAGTTTGTGTTCATTGCCACACAATGCTAGACTATCAAGAGGAGGATGCCCTGTCCTCACTCCCACCTATTCCTTAAATTTCTAGGAAGCATGGGTCTAACTCCTTTCTGAGTTTGAAGGGAGATGAGCCCAGGTCCCTGGTCTTCTCAAATCAATGTCTTAAGTGGAAGGTTATCATGTTAGAGGCTGAAGGAGGTTTCTACACCTTTCAGGAATCAGCCTGGGATTATGAAACTCGAACAAGCAGAAGTGAACCTTCCTGCAGCCATCCTCCAATGCTAAAGTTTGGGGTTGGGGTAGGATTTTGGAGCCCACTTTTGTTGTTTTTATTTTCTATGGGATCGTTCTGGCAACTCCTTAGTGTACAGGCAGGAGTCTTGGATGTCTTAAAAGGTGTTTTGAATCAAGTTTTAGACATATGGCCTCATGTCACACCTATGTGAGCTGTTGCTGGAAGGGGTGATCCAACCCTTCCTGTTCCTGAGCTCCAGATTCCAGTTCATCACTTTTTGCCTCAAATCTCACTCCTGAACATCTGTAGGCAAACCAGCACAACTTACTAACCTGATGTCAAGAGCTTTCTGGGGCATGTCTGGAAAGAGCAGTTTTCTGACAAAGGGAACCTGGGCAAACTTGAAATGGAGTAGCAGTGGTTGCCAGATCACAAAATCCAAAATAATTTGGTGAGGACACTTCCCTGCAGGCAGCCAGCATTAGAGAAGAATTCAGGACTGACCCTTCTGGCAGTGTTCTACCATGGTGCTGGATGAGGAGGGGCAGCAAATGCCAGCCCCAGCAGTGCCCTTTGCTCACTAGTTTCAGGCAGTTCCAGGGATGGAGCACATAACTGTAAGCAGTCCAATCATAGCCATGCAGTTTCGGACCCCATAAAGTGCAAATTATCCCATGTGCGATGGAAAGTGCCTCCAATTCATCCTGCAGGAAGAATTTTCAAGATCTGGCCCTGATATAATGGAGGATTTTTTTCTGCATCTAAAAGGCATGATTGCAATGAACTGGATGTTGGTGAGTGTACTTATGTATTTCTAACAATTCCTTCTCTATGCTTGTGGAGAGTAATTGTTCTTCTCTATCTGCTTAAATTCCATTTTTCTTTCCATTTCTGTTTCTAGTTTAGACAAAAATACACCTTTTTTCTCCTAACACTTTTATCAAAAGGTAGAAAATAAAGTGCTCCAGTCCTTCATAAATTATTTTTTCCTGCCCTCGTTCCCCCAGTCCATTCAGTTTTGAATGGAATGGCATATGTTGTCAGATATGCAGCAAAAGGAGAAGTACATAACCCAGAACCTAATAAAACAACAAATCTAGTGTGCCCTCCTGGTCTGCAATCCTTCAACAGGCTCCCTTCATTAAACATAAAGCCATGTGTTTCGTAAAACAGATCACATCCCTGGTGCCACAGCGTGGTATGTGTTGCTCTCACTGTATTTCATGAGGATTTTCTAATTTATAGCAGCACAGTTCTTATTCTTACAATTTTTTTTTTAAGTACACCCCCCCCAATAAAAAGGGCAATAATGATATCTATGAAAGCTGTAAACTATTTAAAATTGATTGAAGCAGCCGTACTTACTTGCAACTAACCTTGACAGCTCAGCTTTATTCCTGGCAGTGTCCGCAGCAGTCCAGCTATGTCTTACTTCTTCAGGCATTGTGGTTGCCCAGATGAAAATACTATTTAAGTCCTGTGGCTCTGGTGGTGTTTTTCTGGATTTACACCAGGCTACCCATGAGCAGAATTTAGCTGTGAGCTTCTGTGTGCTCCTGCTGCCTGGACTGCGTTTCCATGGCACAAGCAGTGATGGAGCACCCAAGAGGACTGACAAGTCACAGAGATCTTCTATTTGTATTCTGCCAGCTTGCCCCAGCTCCTCTGTTTCTATTTCATACTGTTTTAAAGCAAAGGCTAAGGAGGTTATGGCCATATGCCTTCATCTGCTGCTCGGGCTTTGGGTAACTAAAAGCCTTGGTGAGAAGAGGACACCAATGGAGCTTCTTTGTATTTGATTAAAGAATGAATTGTTGCAAGCAGGGGGAGAAAACCAAGCTCTCTTGTAGAGCAGGTTTGTACCTTGCCATTTGGATATTTTTAACAATAAACACAGCTCTTCAGAAAGTGTGGTGGATTATTTGTATGAAATTGTCTTTTTTTATTATTTTAAGGTAAAAACACCATATAAAGCTGTACATATAATTCGGGGAGGGATGAAAGATAAAATACGTTGCTCTTCATTAGAAAGGTTGCTTTTCATTTACAAGCACAAGAAAATAGCTTTTTATTAGCTGAACTCTTTCTGGTTTTCTACGCACAGCTCTCCTAATCTTAGTGGGCCAAAATTTCCACTGAGTTAAATGATCACAGTCAGATTGACTCAAATGGTATCTTGGTCTTTTGCACAAACAGAACTTTTGCCCTGCTGTTACAAAAATATCTGCAGTGTTTATTAATCTAATAAATTCTTGAACTAAAAAACCCCAACATTAATGAAAAGGGTTCTAATTAACCACAGAGCTGAAAACTTAAAGTAGTTACTGCAGACCAAGGCTCAGTTATGCTGACATGAATGTGAAGTAATTTTACTGAAGCCCATACTGTTACCTCAGACTTTCCCCTCTGTCTGTAAGCAGAATGTTGTTCAGTCTGCCTAATTATCTTTTATCTGGGCTTAGTTTCAGCTCAGTAACACATCTCCACCTTGCAACCAATCCTTTGGCTTTTGTGAAAGTCTTTTTTGTTGAGAACAGTGCCATTTTGGTTTCCATTTAAAGGGAATTAAAGATCCAATTATGCAAATTAATTTTAAAAGCTTTTTTGCCAGTCTTCTGGTAGAAAGGTTGTTGCACAGACTTAAAACAAGGGTTCTTTTGCTTTGAAATGCATCCTGGCGTGACACCTGCCTCTGCCTCCTGTCACTTGGCTGGCAGCTGAGTGGGATACTTTGGGCACTTCAGGGACCTGACCTGGAGGAGTTCTGTGGGGCTGCCAGCACCAGGCAGGGCACTGCTATTCTCCTGGAAAAAAAAATAAATTTAGGCTTGGTTCATGACAGTGGAGTGGAAAGGACCAGAGAAAGGCAGAGGGCTGTATAGAGGTGTGATACAGGAGACACCAGAGCCCCCCTGCACATGGGGGTGACTGCTGGGCTTGGTGTCTTGGCTGTGAGACTTGGAGGTTCAACCTCTGCCCTGCTCTCCTGAGGATTTAACAAGGGCAACTGAGACAGAGGAATTACTCAGGGAGATGGTGGAGTCTAGCTCAGAAAAAGCATGTTCAATCACAAGCCTATGTTATTTAGGCTTTAAAAATTATCTACTGCAAATATTAGGGCAAGACAGGGAAGAGCAGGGACACGTTAAAATAAGATTTGCAAGTACCCTTGCAATGTGCAAGGTAAGCTACCCTTCCACCCATTTCTGTCTGACAGGGAAAAATGTTCACATGGAAATGCAAAGCTCAGAAATTACCTGGAAGAAAGCTCAGGGGCTGTGAAATAAGCTCCCACCTTCCTTGTGCCCCCTTCTCTTTATCCAGCTTCTTCCTAACAGTATGCAAAAGCTGCTCAAGCAGCAGTAGAGTTGCTTCTCACCCACTCTAGCAGAGTGTGGAAAATCATATGGTACAAAGGACAAATGGGCATTGTCATTATGCATCCATACCATGGAAACCACAAAAATATTTCCATGTTGCTGCTGAAAGAAGGAAACCAAAGGTGGGCAGGCCCACTGTGGGTTGCACACTGGGGATGTGCAGCCTCTTGCAGAGCCCCAGAGAAGCCAGTGAGGACCTCCCTGGGCTGATGAGATTACTCATTGAGAGCTGTGCTGCAAAACTCCAAGAGGCAATGAAACTTCTGGGAGTTAAATGTCTTCTATACTTAGCCTGGGAGAGAAAGGGTGAGGGGTGCAATGTCTCCATGGCGCCAGGAGCAGCTCCAGCCAAAATACACTCCTTGTATCTGTGGAAAACCTTCACTGCTCTGTGGCTCGCTGTGGTCAACAAAGGGCTCTGTTTCTCCCATGGCATTTGGTGTCCTCCTTGTACAGGCTGACATGATGAGGACCATGCTGGAAGAGCCTTCACTGCTTTCCCCTCCTACTCATTAACAAGCCAGCAGTCAGCAAGTGATAAAGGAAGACCAGCTTAGAGAGTGGACTAGGAAAAATGACTTGAGATATTGTTTTCTGTTCACAGAAATTTCCCCTTGTAGCTATATAAACTAGAAGGTTTAACAAAGCAGCAGGATTTGACAAATTTGATCCTAATGAGACCACTGCAATGGAAATGCTTCTCAAAAAATGGCTCTTATCATTCCTTCTCTAGATGTTGAGTGGGGTGAAGATGTGAGTGAGAAGAAGTTGAGGTCACTATGTGTGTGTGAAGTAAGCTAAGGATTTTCAAATGGCAAGACCCTCCCCTTGAATTTTGCCTTTTTGGTTCTGTCAATTTGTGTAAACAGACTGCAAAGAAAAGGAGAAAAATATGTATTTAGATGGACCTGTATCACTCAAGCAGAAAAGATTAGGCAGCATTTTCAGAAAGAATAACTCTCACTGTCCTTTCAGTATGTTTCTTTACACACAATAGCAGGCTCTGCAGACCACTACAGAGATAGACGACTACAACTGATGTAGTAATAGCCCTCAATACCCAACAGCATAAAACCATTTCATAGCATTTGAACAAAAAGGGTGTAAGGAGCACCTTCTACAGGGATCACTGAATGTACTACTCCAAGAGAAAACACATCCAGCTATGGTGCTGCTGGAAGGTTTGGGGTAGAGGTAGTATAAATATTTTTAATTGATTCCCCTCCTTTCAGAAAGCAAAAAAGGGGTTGGCAAGTAAAGCGAGGGATGTTGTGGGGAGAATGGGAAGTTTTACATGAAAAATTTTACTTCATCAGTCTAGTACCAATGCCACAGAGGCAGTTGCCTCAATGAGCATCCCCACAGGATCCCTGATAAAGCTGTTTAATATACACAGGACTGTGCTTAGCTGACTGAAGCCATGGTGAGAGGGTAGGGTCTCTGCTGAGCTGCAGTGTCTCTGGTGGACCGAGGCAGCAGTCATGCCCTCAGGGGCCTGAGTGCAAAGGCAGTAGTGCTTGGGCTCCTCGATGGCTTGTGTTATCTACACTCCTGAAGATGCTGTTAAATATCTGTCCAGTTGTTCATTCAGAGGACTGAAAATTTGCCCTGATTATAATTATATTCCAGGATGAATTAAGAATCAAGTCTTAAGAATTTACAGTGTTATAAGTGCACAAAAAAAAAGTCTCTTACTTGCAAATCTCTGCTTCTCTTAGTCAAATCCATGCAAAATTTCCATTACAGCTGGTGGCAGGTAGCTCCCAGTGCAGTTCCAGTACCATCCAGAAGACATAAACGAGACTCCAGTACACTAATAGCCACTCCCTTGGGACAGATTGCTAAGTATTTCTTATCATGAAACAACAGAACTGCTTAAAGCAGCAATCAACACTGTAAATTTTGGGCTGTACAGAGCTGAATCTTAAGGCAAGACACCCTGTGAAGATCTGGGCTTTCTCAGAGTGGAGTGAGGTCAGAGACTGAAGTTGAAAAATTAAGAAGTCGTTTGATTCACTTAAAAGATCTTGCTCTTGTCCTTGTTCTGACTTCACTGAAGTTGCTGCTAAATTTTAATAACCAGAGCACCAGGGCCAGTCAGGATCCACTTTGTTCAATACAAAAGGAGTAAACAGAGAGAAGAGGGTTGGGGCAAACTGGGGCAAACTGAAGTGGGACACCAGAAGTCCAGAAAATAAAAAGCTGATCCAGAACAGAGGGAGTCAAGTATCTTCTGAACATTGTTGGCACAAGCCAGTAAGGGCTTCAAACAGATGAGAGCTTTTATTTTCTTGCTTTTCTTTCAGAAGGTACTGTATATAGGTAAATCACTCATTCATCAGTGCTTCCACTCTTGGTGTTGATGGCTTTTGTTGATTTTTTTTGGTGGGGGTGGGTTTTGGTTTTTTTTTTTTTTTTTTTTTAACTTTTGCATTTCTGCCCAAACAGCCCAACCACTAAAACAAACTCTAGCACAGCATGTTAGGAAGTGGTTTGAATATGCTAAAGATCAAAGGGAGATGCTACCCAGGGTCTGATGTACACTTGTTCTTAATTCAAGGTTAAAGAAACAGCAAAAGCAAGGATGTACAAAATGACCCCCATTGAGAATGCATCTGGGAGGTGGAGGGAGAGACATGCCTCCCTAGAACCCCATAAAACTATGCACATATGCTTCTCCCTATTGTTAATCCCTTTTGCTGATGGGATGTGGAGAAGATTTTATACAGTGGTGCAAAATGGAAATCTATTGCAGTAGGAAAGAGTGCTGCAATCCCAGAGGGACTCTTATGTTCAAAACAAAATACAACAATGGAGTTAATTAGCATTGCATGGTTCACAAAATCCCCTCGAGGGGATCTTTCTCTGTTCTAAATCATCACTTGTATGTGAGATAGAAAAGCTCCCACTGAGCAGGCCCCTTCCACAAACTTTTAATAGATATTACCACGGTTTTTCATCATTTGCCATTGGCTTTGAGAAAGGTAACAGCTGAGCCAGGGCTATTCAGCTGCATTAACCAGCTGCATGTTAATACAGAAATACTACCCTGCTCCTCCCTTCTGCCTGCGAACCGCCCCCGCCCCCCCAACAAGTTAACCCCTTCCTGCCACATATTTCTCTGCCACTGTGACACAGATCCACAGACAGAGGGGGTAGTACAGGTTGACAGTTAGGCAAGGGACGACCTCCCTGTGAATATTTGAACTTCCTGGTGTGCAGACAAAGTTATCCAAACCAGATCTTCAAGCCATTTGAAGGGACAGAATTTCCTCCAAAGGAGTCAGTATGACCCAGTACCAGGGAGGAGGGCAAAAAGCCAAGAGGAAAGACCTGGTCTCAGGAAACCCACAGAAATTAACAGCATGCTTCCTATCTCCCACACTTGCTATTACTGTCAGAGCGTATTGGCACAAGACTCCCAGCAAGCCTAGCTCTATCCTCACTGAAATTCCCTGCACCCCCACAGTGCAGTTTCCAGTGGGTATGAACACTGGGGTCTGTGCTCTGCTCACTAATAACACGCTGGGAGTGAGGATTAATGCTTCTCAGCTGGCTTGACGGGCCTCCAGTTGCCCTCCCACTCTCTTCTGTGTCATGCCAAAATGGATCAGTACCTGCACATCCATTTGCAATCACGTAGGCCAGATGGCCAAGCCTGTGTTTCAGTGCCGGCTTGCACTCAAGTGCAGCTCTCTCCTGACTGCAATCTGCTGGAATCAGCAGCAAAGCTCCACTGTGGACACGGCTGCGCTGCCTGATGCACCGCCCCACTGCTGATCCTGCATCTCCTTGTCTCCCGGGGAGAGCCAGGAAGCCCTGAAGAAATACTGCAATACAGCAATCATTGTGGAAAGACACGGCTAATGAACGGCTGGAGCAAGAACATGTCAGGGCACCTTGTAACTCTCAGTCAGGAGCTTGGAGGTGATGTGCTTTGTAAAGAAAGGAGTCAGATTCTGGCAAGGTTTGTGCTACCTGCCAAATTCTGATGGGTGAGAGGGGGCTTTGTCATGGATCATTCCTACTAAACTGTATTATTCTATGATTGCCTCAGATTAGTCAAGACTGCTGAATACTTTGGGACTGGCAGGGTATCTGGTGAGACCTAGCCAGAGAATTGTAGCATACTGCAGTAATATAATTGAGGAAAGCTAGGAGGTAAGTCCCTTCTTCCATTGCAGCACTGGATGTGTTTACTGCTTTCTATCTTAGCTGACTGCATTGTCCTTCTCCCCTCATGTGGCCAGGGTTTCAGGGAACAATGTCTGGGGCACAAGGACATCCCTGCTTGTGAGCAAGGATCTCCCAGTAACATAGGAGGAAGAATCATGTGGAGAGGGCAGATTGTGCACAAGCATGGATGTGCAGACTGCCAGTCCAGGGACCTCAGTAGAAAGTAGCTTTCCTTCTTTACATTTCAGTAGCATTTTAATATAAATGGTGGTGAGACTGATGTGAAAGGGAAAGATGAAGGGTGGTGATCAATTCAAACAAACCATAGGCTAACACAAGCCCTCTTCCTCTGGTCCTGGCTTAACTATCACACCCCAAATCCCCTTCCTCCCCCACTTGCTGACTTTCACCTGGCACACAACAATGGCTCAACACAATGGCACACCGCTGCCTTCCCTTTCACACATCAATATCAAGTGACCAACCCAGGGCAAGAAGAAATGGTTAAGAACATCATTGCCCTGGGAATCTTCTGTTGGCCTCCCCCTGTCCTGCCACTGTGCCACCACTTTTGTCACCTGCTTTTCACTCTTTCCTTCCTCTCACCCACTATGTTACTCCCCTACTTCTCCCACTGCACCAACCTACACATTTTGTCCAACCACCTCTGTTCTCACCCTGGCCCCAGCCAGCTGAAATGTACAACCATCTAATGATGACACAGTCCTTGAATGCTTCATGCTGTCTAGATTTGTTACTCTCCCACTCTGGCTGAGAGCCTGCTTTGAGATCACAACCTTGCAGCACTCGCAGGACTGATGACATAACGTTTCATGACTTTGCAGGCACACTCATAGCTCTTTATAGTATGTCCCCAAGCATTTTATCACAGCACATGAGGAGATGTTTCACAGTATTCTATCTAGGCACTGCTCCTGGCCCAGAGCCTAGGCACTTGAACAGTAAACTCCTTTTAGGACTTGTGTGAATGTGCGTAGAGATAGCAAGGCAAGAAACAGAGGATATAATTAACCACTAAAATTCCTCACAGTCATTGCAAAATGCCAACAGACTCTATTCATCACTGCAGAGAACACAAAGTGGAATTTAAGTACGGGCAGGTCTCTGTTCCTGTTCTAACAGTCTTACTCTCAGATGTAAGGGGCAGAGGTGGTTTCCTCGATCTTTCTGCGTGCCCTTTCTTTCTTCTTTGGGAATCTATTGTGGAGTAGCTTATGATGAACAGCCTGCCTAGTGCAGACCAGCAAAGCCTTTTGAAGATGTGATCTGCCTTAGTGAAACTCTGCCTAGTTTCTAGGAGCAATTTGTGGAAGTGGCTCAAATCTTAGGGACCTGCTGCACAGAATACATTATGGTAGAGGGTAACTGCAACACACTGCAGCCATCCCACAACAATGCTACATGCAGGCTTTCTTGTTCCAGTATTTTAATACATTTCCCCAGTTCACTGTAACCCAGGTTGTTCACCCAGGGACCTTTCACAACACCACTTCCTCTTGACTCAGTTTACCTGAGAGGAAATATGAGGAAACCCACAGTGCAGGAAAACCTGAAGTGACTAGCTCCACTTCTGGGTTTGCTTTGTTATAGAATAAGCCTGGAATAAACAGCAAAAAAGAAACCTGAATCTAAAAGCCTGCAGGAAGAGCTGCTAGGAATCTATGTAGTGTTAGTCTCATGAAACATACACAGATGATGAAAGGTTCAGATAGGTCCCTAACCACCTTGAATTGCTTCCAAAGGAAAGTTAAAGGCCTGTTGTTTGAAATTCTTAAAACTGTCAAATGGGAAATTCCCTGTAGAAAACAAGCCTGCATTGACTAGTCCTCCAGTGGCCTTTCCCATCCTCAGCTTCTATGATTTATGTGTTCATAAATTCCTTTGGGTTCCATGCTTACCTGGAAGACTTGCCTATGGCTGCCATCCAAGAACACCATGGTGGTGTTGCATTAGACTGTTCTTTCCAGTTTCCCATTTTCTCCTCCCTGCCTGAATTTGTATGTAAGAGCAGATATGGACCAGATGCAGTGTGTCCTCTGCGGACTGGAAGGGCACCTTTTCCCACTGGGGCATCCATCCAGTTTGATTCTGCTGAGTGATGAGTGAGACCTGAAAGGCCCCATCCTTGCCAGCTGCTACCAGAGTGTCTTCTCTTGCTGCACCTTGCTCAGGCTCCTTGGCTTCAATCCTGCTCTACTTTATTTAAAGACGGCTGTATCAGGAGAAACAGAACTAGCCTGGGGCAGAACTGGTCTGAACTCAGAGCCATTTCCTTACTACCACAGGCTTTTTGGAATATTTACTTTGCATCATTTTTCAGGATCGAGTTTCTGTTTCAAAGTGGCATATAAGGGAGTAGTTTGTTATTGCAACTCTGTTTCATGTAAATGTGCCCAAAACTCTTCTTTGCCATGTATACAGCATGTATTTGCATATCAGAAGACTTCACAGAGCTTCTCAAGTTACTGTACATGCCTAACTGCTTACAATTGCCACAGTAACATTGGGGGGAAAAAGCTTTTACAAATGCTTCACCAGACAAATCACATTTTTAAGCAGAAGAAGAACAATTCCTTTCTCTTAGAAAGATGTTTTCAATGAGGGCAGAATCAGTACACTTAGTTACAATACTGGTGTGTCAGATGTTTATTGAGTCAGCAAAGGAGATATAAAAAGAACTGGCAGGGCTCTGCAAATCACTTTGATTTTCAGTAGTGACTCTACTACGGTAAACAGTAAATAATGTAAATAGCAAAGGTGTTCTCATTCACTGTGAAATGAAATGGGAAGTCAAAATCCTTTTTTTTTTCTTGTGATAAGAAATCTTTTGAAACCCTCTGATGCCATTTCTTATTCCATCAGTATCACATTAACTTGATATGTTGCTGTTAAACAGCCACACTTAAATACATCAAATGGATTAATGCTGGCACTTTATCAGGTATAGTTTCTGTTTCTGTAACACGTCTCTAGACATATAGAAACTACTTAGAATGAGAAAGGAA
Organism: Hylia prasina; assembly: GCA_013397195.1. Lineage (NCBI taxonomy): Eukaryota > Metazoa > Chordata > Aves > Passeriformes > Sylviidae > Hylia > Hylia prasina. Next base: position 170,748 of record VYXD01016424.1, on the reverse strand, counting down.
GTTTCTCCTCTTTGCTGATTCAGACAACTGTGAGTAACTGGCTGATATTTCTTGAACATCCGGATCAGTGCCAGGCTGGTCACGGCTATGACAGGGCAGATAAGTGGACTTTGAAAATTGCTCTAAGTGACATGAATAAGCACAGCTTCAAACTGCTCTCAGCTGTGTGGGAAAGCAGGCAGAAGCACAGTGAGGAAGAGCCCTCAGACACATTCAAGCTAGCTGCAGTTTTGCCAGGCATAACTCAACCAAGCTGAGGTATAAACTCAGTGAGCTGTCTTGCACTGTCTTTGCTTATCTGGTATTGCTATGTAAATCCTTAGGCTGAAGGAAAAGGAAGGAAAGTTGTTGCTCACAAGAGACAGTAACTTCATCACTGATAAGGGAAAGCACTAAAAGGAGTGAGTCAGTGGGCCCCATTTACAGGGCAGCAAATAAATTCAGTGTAGTCACTTGTTACTTATTCTTTTAGTATTAAAAGTAAGAATGAAAGCTCTTCTCAGTCTCGTTGCTGGTTTCTCCCTTGAGCATGCAGCAGTTTATCTCTGTAGGATAAGCCACACCACAGGCAGGCAGGCAGGCAAGCTCCCTTCCCTTCCTACCCTCTGGGATTCATGTTATTCCTACCTTAAATATATGACTCTGCTCAAATAACCTTCAGCTTGTGGGCCAGGACCTTCCTCCCCCTGCTCTCTAGGAACGTCACTAAATCACTGCCAGCCCTGGCACGAAGCCTGGCTCCAATTGTGTCATCTTGGTCTTGTGTCACAAGCTGCTGGGGCCGTGGTGAGGTCAGGGGCTTCGTGGTGGAACAGGAAAGGTTTCTCCAAAAGGAAAGCTGAACCCGAGAAAAGGAGATCCTTCTATCTCCAGACGGATTTTGAGCGCCCTGCCTCCTTGTGTGGGACAGTTAGCAATTTCCTCCCCTCTCAGCTGCTGCTGACACATGGCTGGATGGCTTCCAGCATCCTCTGTGCACATTGTTCCGTGAGTGTTTGTCTTAGCAAAGTGCAGAGCCAGCCGCACCTTGCAATTAATAAATATGTGTCAACACTTGGCACAAGCCCGATTATTATCATTACCCCAGAATTAGAGGGCTGGCACAGCCACTGAGCCACCCGAGGGCCTGATCCTGCCAGGTGCTCAGCACTCTTCATTTCCACTGGCAGCAAGCAGAAGTGGAGGCCAGGAGGGAATTACAGGATTCAGCTATCCAAGGGGTGATTTTTTATTTAGTCTCAAATTCTAAAAGAGATTATTCCTGTCAAGAGAGAGGAGAAAGGCAAAATTAATAGCCAGAGGCCATCCCCTCAACAGCTATAAAATAATGCCACTCACTTAATGGCAATGGATCACTGCTGATCTACATCAGCTCAGAATCTGTTGCTGGTACACATGAAATGGAGATTATAAAAAGAAATTAATTAAGTGAAAGCCAACCTAAAAGTTGAATATGTATATAGGGATTCCCATACTGGTTACAGTGCAGCTGTGTGGGGCTTGAGTTGAATTTCTAATCCATCTTGACCCCAGAGAACTCTCCATTTTATGCTTGAAGCAGTACCCCCCTTGGAGCCGGGGTCACAGTGATGTACCTGGAGGGAGGATTTGAATCCTCAGGCCTGATTATGATTTGCACTAATGCCTCTTTTCACTAGAAGGGCTATGACATTTATCTAACACCCTGAGCACTCCTAGAATGAAAAAGAAACCATGGAGGATGATCTTGAAAGGAGGATATTTTCCTGAAAATGCAGACAGGACATGTTTTTAAGATATCTGCACCCTTAAGATGTCTCTTCAGGCTTAGTCCTCAGCTCTTCTTGATTCAAGAATTCAGCATTGCTCCTGTAATAATACTTTGCAGAATTTGTAAAAGAGCCAAATTGGTCTTCAGGTACCTTTCTAACTTGAGAAATCTTGCCACCCCAGCAAGCAGGGGATCAGGCTGTCCAGAAAGGATTTGGCTGCATCTGAAGGAACAGGTGGTTCTCATCCAAGTCAGAAGGGCTGAGGGTTGGGCTAGAAGCCTCGAAATGAGTAGGTCTTTTACACAGAGCAGTAGCCTGGAGTATGGTCAGGCATAGTGACATTTCTGCAGTGCCCAGGGAAAGGTGCTTGCTGCCATTTACTCTTTCCCAGATCTGTTGGTCTGAGCATTCTCACATTTAGAGCAAGAGCAGGGCTGGAGTGGGCTCTGGTGCTGACTTGAATGGGGAGCAGTCTATGAAATGTGCAGGGATTTCTAAAACAGCTGCCTTGAAGGAGGCCTGCTGCCAAAACCCAGCATAGCCCTAGGCCTGGCAACTGCCACTTGAATAAAACAGAAGTGTCAGCTCCTCCAAGAACTACCATTAGTCAAGCTGTGGTTATCCCAGGTCCCTCTGCCCCTTCTAATATATCCTGCAGACGCTGCTGCAGTGTCAAGGCCCATTGCTACCTGATGAACACCACAGCAGGTGAGCTGTGCCCTGGACTGGTTACAGTGAAGCATCTTCAGGTGCCAGGCAATGCTGAAGGGTCCTGCTGTGGTTAGATAGAAAGGCTCTCTGTTGCCCCATGTAATGCTGGAACCTTTACAGAACAGTTTCTGCACCCCAGTCCTGCCTGAGGAGCACGGTGAAGCACCAGACATCTCTGCCAGCTGTGGAGCCAGCTCTTTGCTTCCATTCATATCTCCAGCTCATTCAACATTTCTTTGAGAAAGTAAAGCCAGGAGTTTACTCACCATGGATAACTATTACTATGAACTGTTACTATCACCTGTCTTGATTATTGTCAGCTCCTGCATTAGATGTTGTTAAATTACCTCTCATTTTCCAAGGTCACACACATAACTTAGTATCAATGTATCCTTCTATGTAATAATATCAATAAATGGCTTTTCCTAGATGAACTCAGAGTGAAAATTGTTATCATTGTGCAGGACTGTTTTAAGTCATGGTTCTCCAGCCTGGTATGTCTGTTAGAAAAGGCTCCTGAGATCCATCAGTCAATCCAGAGGCAGCGAGATGTTGAATAATATAAAATAATACAAAATTCCGCTTTCCTATATGACCAAACCAAGATCCTCTGTGAAAGGCATATAGGAATAACTCATACTTTCATAACACCTGTTTGCATTTCAGCAAAGCAGTCCAAGCATGAATCATGTGCGTATGGTTGTGTCAGGCCTCCTGAGCAAGGTAGCAGATAAGTGACTTCCTGGAGAGGCTGGGTGCTGCTGCGCATGTCTGTGCCCTCCTGTCAGCTGCCACCTGCCCAGGAGAGCAGAGTCCTCACTGAGCCTTGGGGTTGGCACTGCCACTGTTCATAGCATAACACTATTTTGCCCTTATCATCTACCTTTTCATACCCACAGGCTGCCTATAAACTACCAATCTTGTTTTCCTACTAAAATTTTACCCACAGGCTGCCTATAAACTACCAATCTTGTTTTCCTACTAAAATTTCTTCCTGTATCTTCTTATGACACTTTACCAAAACCCACAGCCCAGACTTGCTTGAGCTGCTGCAGCAGCAATACTGCCTCCTGTTGCTTATAGCCCCACCTAAACCTCTCCTTTTTTTCTTCTTTTTAATTTTGTTTTCTGTCCATAGAGTACTTGGCAGAGTTATATTCTGTAGTAGTTTAGTGGGTTTAGTGTGCAAGCTCTGTGGTAATGAGAATAGCATTACTATTTTTAAGAGGGAGCTTCTTTTCCATTCTGTGGTAAGGCAGCCACAGCTGTGACTTCAAGCCTTTATACTAAGTTGTTTGTGGCTGATGTTGACTTGTTACTTGTGTCCCTTAATAGGAAGAAGGATTTTCCCAAAACTGTGTTGGCACAGCTGCAATTCTCCATGGTGCCTTCCTGCTTCTGGATCATGTGCTTGGTTCCTTCTGAAGACAGAAGCAGGAGGGGCTGCCTTACAGGGAATGCAAAAGCAGGTCTGCTGGAGATACTGCTCTTTTTTGATCATTACTGCATCACCTGGCGCAGACAGTGTTTCTGCTTCAGAACTGGGATACCTACATCCATCTCAGCACTACTTTTTGAGGCTTTCCCTGACCCTTTGCCTCGACGTCTGGATTTGGAGAGCCTGTTCTGCACTGAGTCTCAGAGCCACAGGATTTAAGATCTTGTTTGTGCATTTTGACTAGAGGAGCTCATTAAATGAGCTGATTAATGCCTAGATCCTCAAAGGTATTTAGGCATCTAAATCAGGTTAAGTCTATTTGATCCCAGTGGGGTTAGATACCCCTGTGTTTTTCAGGAGCTGGGTATAGTGCTCTGGTTTTGGAGGAGAAGGAAGAGGGGGCAAGGAGCAAGGGGTATTTTTCTGAAAAATGTGCATAAAAGAACTGAATACTGGAAATGAAGGAGCTTAGACCCTGATTTACAGGTCTTAAGGCTAGAGAATTTGGGAAGAATAAATAGCGAAAAGAAAATTATCATTTTCTTCCAGTTTCTCAAAACATACTGGGGCAAACCACACACTTTCCAACACTGACATGCCTTTTTCATCTTAGTTGTTCCTTTTCCTTACTGTTAGTCTGCCAATGACCATTATCCCCTTCAGGCAAGGACTGTGCTCTCCTTCCTGCCCACAAAGCATTTGGCAGATCCTGGGCAATAAGAATGTGCCTTTCAGAACCAGCCAGGTAGTGCAAGTGGTTGTGTTGCCCTGAAGCCCCACATAATAGGGAGACCACAGTATCTTGACTCTTTGATATTTTTGATCATCCTGATTGTACTGGTGCACTGGTCTCAGCTCCTTTTCCTGACTGCTGGCCTCCAGCTTCAGTTGTGATAGGCCCTAATGAACGTCAGGGGAGGTACTGTGGCTGTGCCTGGGCATGAATCCTACCACAGAGTTTGTTTCTTGATGTGGGAACCAGGCTACTTCCCAGGCACAACCCTATGTTGGAAAAGCACTTCTCCTGTCAGGAAGGAGCTGAACCACTACTGGTGGTGGTTTGTCCCAGGAACTTTGTCACTGCAGCTCAGAGGGCTGGAGGTGCTGGCTGCTGAGGAGTTGCTCTCTCTTACCCGTGCAACCACTCTGACAAAGCTCAGTGGTTAAGAGGGTATTATATACCTCTGGCAGACATAAATATGTGCCAATGCTTATTGTTTCTGAAAACAAATGAACAGAGATGTCTATTGCTGGAGTCTCCGAGTGTGCATGGACACAGAGTCTGCAGGCAGAAACAGCAGCTCCCAACAACAGCTCCCAGCTTTATGCAAACACATTTCCTTCTTTTGCCAGGCCATGTCCAACCAGAAATGGCCTCTCACCATTCAGTGTGAGAAGGAAAGGCAGTGCCCATGGAGCCCATTGGAGTGAAGCTGGAGGAAGGGATGATTAAGACATGAGAGAAGAAGCTCTGCTCACAAGGCATTCCCAGCAAGGATTCGGGAGGGACATCTGCCCATGAACCCTGCAGCAGCAGCAGCCTTTCCTGGACCTCTGGAGACACTGGGAGAATTTCCTCTTCAGCTATTTTCAGGCAGCATCTGCGTCTCTCACCAGCCATGGATGCCACAAGGCATGGTGCCAAAAAATCAGCAGCTTGGCAGCTTCTCTACATGGACTCAAGAAATATATTTGGGATTAGCTGTACCATCTGCCTCTCACAGGTGTTCATCTGGGAGGATGGGGGAGGAGAAGGGCACCTGAGGGCACCAGAATCTAACAAAAAGTGTTTTATAGGGCACCAGAATCTAACAAAAAGTGCTTACATTGTAGCAGCTGGTGCTGGTGGAGGAGGAATAAGGAGGAAGAACGGATACTAATTCCTACCTTGGAAAAATTAATAAACTTTGCAGCCTATTTTCACTGAATCTGGGCAAATCCGAGTCCTTAGCCTTTGATCTGCTGCAGGAGCCAGGGGAGGTTCGGGGTAAGAATCCCCAGGATTATGTATTGAAGGGAGGGAAGAAATTTTCTGGATAAATCTGGAGAGCAACAAGGTGACATGTGCCTTGATTTTGGATAAGTGGAAGTTTGAACTAAGCATTCACAGCCTACAGGCTTGGGATTTTTGTGAGCTATGACAAAATAACTGTTGTCGCTCAGCAGACACCACAAAGGTCTCATCCTTCTTTACTTATTTATGGTTAATCATTAATATTTTCCTGGAAGTGGAACTCTGTCAGTTCTCACAGAACTACAAAGCCACATTTCTAAACAAAGATCTTATTTGTGAGAAGATGAAACCCTGACAGCGGTGAATGGTTTGCTTTCCACTGCGCTGCAGAAACACCATTTCCTGTGCCTCCCATGAAAAGAATTTGTGGCAGCAGTCCCTGCACAGGCTGCACACCTACAGAAACCATGGGCTGCCCATGCCAGCAGCACCAGCACCTGCTGCCTGCCTCACCTCTGGGGACAGATGCAGCTCAGCAGGAGCTGCAGCTCTCACACCTGCAACGCTCCATGTACCACCCATCAAAGGAGGGTGATTATCCTGCCTTAAAACTTTTTTTTTAATCTGTTGCAAAGAATTGATTCTCCCAGAGACAGAGAAACAGAGGCAGGAGGGTATTTCTGCTGTTTGGAGACAACCTGTATCGGGACAAACACTAGACAGATCTAGTGCACATCTTGCCTGGTAGAGGTTCTTGCTGTTGTCTTGCTCTTTGTGTTGGACTAGTCACAAAAGAACTGGAGAAGGCCTGGTGATGACTGGGGTTGACCACTCCTTTCTCTGCTCTCTGAACTGGTGGCCCAACATTGCCTTTAAAACCTGCAGAAGGTGCAGGGATGGTGCTTCCACAGTGACACCTCCACTTCCATTGCCTTCAGAACTGTTCACAGGAATGGGCCAACTTTGCAGGAGCTACTCTTCAAGACATAAGGCTGCACAAGTCATGAAAGCATTGCACTGAGGGGAAGAAAAATAAACCCTCTCAGCTCCTCATGTGCAAGTCGTTTTTGCACAAGAAGGCACCACTGAGGTGGTGTGAGGAAAGAGATTGTTTTTCATGTGTTTCCAGACAACTACTGATAACACATATGACTGCAGCTGACGTTGCAAAACCATATTGCTGCTTTTATTTTCTTTAAAAGTACAAAAAGATGTGCTGCCTAATACAAACAAGGCTGGCAGTGGAGCAACAAGCTCATAGCACCTCCAGTAGCGAGGCTGATGACTTTCAGTATTTCCTGTTCTGTCCTTTATCATCTGCATCATACACTGTCATTTGTGTCATTTGACTGTAAAACACGGCCCTTCATCATCGGATACATGGTTTCCTAATCCCCTGGACCGAACCACTGGGCCTTCTTTTTCTTCATTTGTGGAGCTACATGTAGTATTTTGCAACAGTTCTGCTACCACGCATCCTCAGCAGGTGCTCCACCTTTGTGGTGATTTCCCATTACAACACTTCAAGCCTAATTTCAAGTTAGAACTTCTCCGCCAGTGGCACTACAAACAAATCTGAATCCTGATCCAGGCAATTTTAATAGGATACACATGTTGAATAAATCCAAGTAATAAGAAAAAAGTAAGCTTTTCTCTATCCAGCTAAACCAAGAAAACCTTGACTGAGCTTAGGGAGGCTCATAATGTACACTTGGTACATCAGCTATCTATGCTTGTAGAGTTCCAGCTTGTAGAGTTGTTGTTTTATTCAGAATGTTAAATAGCATTAGTGTTTGTTTCCTAGTGGGGATTGTCTATTTTTATCACTACTGTTTTGTTCTCAAGCACAGAATAAAAATACACCAGGTGCTAATGGCTGCTTATTGGGTATGTACAAACTGGAGAAATTGAGACTCAGAATTGCAATGACTTGTAGATAGGACAGGACAAAAGATACCATCAGTTGCCTCTGAGTACTGCTCGTATGTCTTATGATGTGTTTACACTTTAATAAAGTCATTAATATCTTCGGGCACTTTGTTATTTTTAATGCTGATTTTTTGTGTCATTTATTTTTGGGATGAATGTGAGAGAGAGAGAGCAAACACCACATTAGCCCTTGTGAAAAGTGCCAGCCAGTACTTAATACACATTCATGTCAAGCAGTACAGAGGCAGAAAAACCCACCCAAACTTGTACTGAGAGGAGCTGAAAAAACTTCTTGTCACTGGGAAGAGAGAACTACCTGAATGCTCCCATGGTCCTGCCTGCTTCGGATGCTGGAAGGAGTCCTGGTGTGATGCAGGACAGTCTGTCCCAGTTTTGCAGCTTGGGCTTGTGCTAGCAGCTCCAGGAATCTCAAGACCACACAACCCACACTCCTGGCTGGCTCCCCAGACATTTGTAACAATACCTTGTGTCCTCAGGTATTTTGTGGTGACCTGTGCCTGATCTTCAGGAGCACCTGTGAGTTCAATTGCTACAGAGCTGGCTTTTATAGAAGTTTTATGAATATATTTTGTACATGAGATTTGCCCTGTATTAGGTTTGCATATATATCAGACAATAAATTGCATAGCTTTTGTGTTGGTCAATAGCAGATGTCACCCCAAGGTCCCAGGGTCACCACATCATTTACAGACTGGTTGGGCTGGTTTCAATCACAGGGGGGGAAAAAAAAAAAAAAGGAAAATTATGTTACAAGGCTCAATTAATAATGAATCAGAGGGCCAAAGTATAATAATTGCCAATCAACAGATGTTGAGGAAAACAGGTCAAGCAAACTGAATGTGTGATAGCTATGTAGTTATTATTATCAGCTGATATGTTTGACATAATGATTCATGCCGTTTTGTTTAAATTTGACATTATACAGTTTCCACAGTTAGCCTACAGTGGACTGGGAAACACACTATTAAGAGTTCAAAAAGTAATAATCACTGCATAACATGGTAGTGAGGGGCTTCTGTCAGATTTCTGTAAGCATCAACATTAGGATCAAGGGCGTTCAACACCTCTAAAATAATGCCCTGGAAATGAATATAAAATCACTGCTAATAAAATTTGCAGATGACATAAAGACAATTATTAGTACAGACCACTCATATAAACTGACCAAGAGCTTAGCAATCCTGGATCATTCTGACAAAATGTGGGTTTATGCAGTGAAATAAAGTGCAATAAAGCAATTCATTTAGCAGGATGGAATCAAGCCAAAGTTATAGACTTCATCCTGTAGAAGAATGGACCTGAAAATGATTATAGCAGAAAAGCAATTCAGCATGGATTCCAAAGGCAATTGTGTGATAAAACATGAGCAATCTTAGTCTGGGACTTCTAAACTGATGATTACTGTGTAGGATTAAGGAAGTGATTTTCTGGGTAGAACACTGGGGTGGGTTATATTGGAATACAACATCTGGTTTTGGTGTCCTCGGGTTTAAAGGGTATTTGAAACAAATCCGAAAGGAGAGAAACCTTTGCAGCAAGAGATGCAAGGGATTAGTGCTTTAGCTTGTTGTAAAGCATATTGAAGGCACTGAATTATAGCACAAAGTACCTTTGTTGTAGGCAGAAAATAGAAGTACTCCCCAGCCTAGTGGAGGAGATTGTAGGAAGGACTAATGGCTGGAAATTAATGCCAGGCAAGTTCAAATCAAATAGGTAAGGGTTTTGTTTGGTTGGGTTTTTTGATTTTTGTTTTGTTGGGGGTTTTTAGTTTTGGGGTTTTTTTGTTTTTGGTTTTTTTTTTTTGTAGTGAGGGTGATCAACTAGTGGAACACATGACCAAAAGGAACAAGTCCTTCTCCATCTCATGGCATCTTCAAATCAGGCTGTGTCTTTGCCAAATGCAGATTATTGGCTTCATTACAGACATAACTGCTAGGAATTTAATGGTCTGTGATGCACAGGAGGCTATGCCAAATATCTAATGATCCCTTTTCACCTTAACTTCTGTGCATCAGTGAATCAAAGGAATGGATTCTGGTACTATAGGATATTGCCAACTGGGAAAGAATGAATTGGTGCTTTTGGCATCTAGGGAGGAGTGGAGGATGTTTCTAACATCTAGAAGATTGCTACTTTGGTTATAACTTTACTCTTTAGTAATAATATTAGAGGGCAAGAAATTAATTTACTTTTGGGGGGGTTGAGAATTTCCATTGCTAAATTCTTTCCTACCAACAGGCATGGAAAACAGATTTGCTTTATTTTCTTAACCCAAAATGCATGCTTTCAATTTTTGCTTAAACAAATGTCTTCATTTGTTTAGCAAATGAAACAAATAATCTGGGGATTCCCATTATTGTCTGTGACAAATAGTTAATACAAAGCTCAGTCCAAAGACCATTGAAATTAAAGGGAGTCTCCACGGAATTATTTGAGTAGAAGTTTTATCAGATTCACTGACATTCAGTCAGTCATTTTGCAGTTGTCTGGTATCCACATCTGGTCAATAGAATGGTCTTCAGTTACTTTTGCATTGATCTGGATGCACACCAGGGAAGCCCATCTACATTGGATCAAACTCTGCACTCTGTAGGAATTTTTATTTTTTTAAATAAACCACCCAATAAGTTATATTTTGCCAAGATTTGGATTATTCTGTAGATAATCTTTTCCACAAGCAGGAGACTGTTGATTTCCATCATAAAATTTAGTTTCACCATACCAGTGGCAAATAATTTTGTTTTTCAACTTCCCTATTTCCCCTAAAAGCAAGAGACAATATTCTAGAAGACCTGAAAGGAATTCATCCTAATTGCTTTCACTTAGCTCCTATAATAAAAATGTCCTTTTCTAAAATGATCTTTTTTGTCTGTCTTACCTGCCTGTCTGTTTCATTAAATCTCTTGAAAACTTGGCTTTTAAGACTACCCGAAAAAAATGTGTTTAAACAAAGTAAAGATCTGGGATATGGACCATTAGAGCCAACTCTACTTCTGCTGATTTCACTGGAACTGTAAGTAAAATTTTCTCTCTATTAATTCAGTAAGAATTTTTTTCTTTTTGTGTAAGTGGCATTAATACAGAATACTGTACATTAAATGAATTAGAAAACATACAATAAGACCCCTATTCGTCTACTGGTGTTTTCCATCACCCATCTGTTTTCATAATAATGTTCTTGCCCACAGCTGATGTGGGAAAAAAAAAAAGATGTACATACTGTTCCGTGTACATTACTCCAGTTTATTGCCTCTGCTAGACAGGGCAGCAGCATCATAAGTAATAATAATAATGATCATAGCAATAGTAATAATAATTAGAGAGATAGATTAGATAGATAGATAGATAGATGGATAGATATATAGATAGATAGATAGATAGTCCACAGGCAGAAGAATATGTGCCAGTAGTAAGATGAAGAAGGAATTTACCTAACTGGAGGTTAACTGGGTGACAAGAGAATAAGATGGGTGGATCCAGGATACCTGCAGATTGTATATTATAATAAGTGTCTGTATAAAAATATTTTATTTATTTAGATGGTTTACAAAATTATACATACCATTATATACATTTCATACACATGGAAACTTTTCCCATTCAGAAAGCCTGACACTACTTATTCTATTCTGTGATTAAGAACACCCAGTAATGTTGCTATGCTCAGATCCATTCTAAGTAGACCAAGTATGCTACTATTCTCTCTCTAAAAAACAAAACAAAACAAAAAAATCTATAAAAAAGCTTCACTGATGTACTAACTAATGGTAAACTGTCATTGGAGAGTAGATACTTTGTGGGGGAGGGGAAAATGCAGCAGAAAAGGAGAATCCTTTAAGTGGGAAGCTCATTGTGAAACAGAAAACCTGTGATGAGTTCCCTAGCCTGCCACTGATACCTCGAGGCCATGCAGATAATGTCTCTTTAGTGTCTCTGGTCCTTCTCCAGTAGTCCTTCACCACACAGCCATGTTGGGAGTCTCTCAGATGTGATTGTAATGAGGAACCACATCGAGAGCGAGCTGAGTTAGATACGAGAGACAGCAGGATAATATCTGCCTTTATTAGGGGACAGATACTGCCTTGAAAAGCCAGGACATGGATCCCTGCTGTTAGGATACGAACAGAAGGATTATTAAATGAATGGGTGTCATAACAGAAATAATAACACTGACCTCTAGTTTTCATCAGTCTTAATGTTGTTCCCTCATTATAACAAACTATTTACCCTTTGGCCTCATTTTATGCACATGGGAATCAGATTATTGCCTCATAAAACAAAGGAGCAGTGAGATTATCACTTAAGTAATGGTCCCAAGCACGCTGTTAGCACAGTGTCACGGGCTGTTGCTATACGGCAGGGCAGCATAACCCCTTTCATTAGGGCACAGTCCCAGTAACACGGGCAGTGGAGCAAGTAGGAATGTCACAGGGTGAGCGAGCACAGATTCCCGTTCACCCTGAGAGCAGTCAGTCCCCAGAATTTTATCCCTGCAACTTGTTAAACCTCGGAAAGCCCATAGCCATTTAAAAGTGATCGCTGCTGTGTCTGTGCCAAATTGCTTTATCAGTTCTAGATAGCCGATTTTTCACACACACACCCCACCCCACCCCCTTGGTACTTGCTGATAAAATGTTTGCACACTGTTACATGGGGAAATACAGAGCTCTTGGGGGAAAAAAAGGAAAGAAAAAAGGCCTTGATAATTTAAGAGCTGGCATTTCAGAACGAGAATGTCAAGTAGTTTAGATCTTGTTGACGTTGAACCCTGGGGCTCTTCCTCCCTCCTTTTAATTCATGTATAAAGCAGGCAGAGTGATCCTATGTTAAGGGCATGTAGTCAGATACCTCTGCTGGGGATTCTTCTGACCAGCTTCAAGCACATGGCGGTGACTGAAGTCCATGGAGACAAGGATCTGTGGATATAATACTGGCATTGTCTACACTTTCATTTCTGCCATACGCTGGCCCCTCTCCTCCTCTGCATTCATTGTCACTATTACATTTATCTAGGGAGAGAGGCCATCGTAGGCTGCATATTTATTAATCATTCTTACCTGCTTCTCTTTTTGTTCTTTGCTCTTGTTCTTTTCTGCGCATGGAGACAGAAAAGGCAGCGGCATATCATTGCAGAAGTACTTACACAGCGCTTTTTTTATCCACAGATCTCAAAGTGCTCTACAAAGGTAAGTGCTAATACGACATTTATCACTCCTGTTTTTGTCAAACCAGAGAAGTGATGCTAACAGAGAAGCCAAAGAACACACGGCAGGACATTGGGAGAGACCTTAGAGTTTCCACAGTTTTATGCTATGTGCTTCTTGAGCCAAGAAGACTGGTGGAAGGGTCTCCCTTGTCTATAATCAGAGAATTTTGACCAGCAGAAGATATCCTTGTTTTAATGGGCAAGCCAGCACAGCATAACATTATCTTGACTGTAGCAATAAGGTTACTTTCTTCTCAGCACTCTGCAAAACTCCTTCCCAATCACTGCTTTATGTGGAGATTACTGATGGGGTAGGCAGGCTGCAAGAAGTGCATAGGGATTAGGAAATGAATATATGCATCAGGAGATTTAGAAGAGGTCACTAAACCCCTGACTATTAGCAACTACCTCTAAACAGCCCTGCTTTCCAAAGCTTGGCTGACCACCCTGAGTAGGCAGAGCTTTCCCAATTACACAGACACAAGAGCAAAATTTTGGTTGGCCTGAAAGTAGTGGTGTCTATATAATATCATACTGCTCATTTCTTGATCTTCATTTCTGCTTTGTGTATCTTCTGAGAACAGTTATAAAAATAAAATCCAGTTTTATTGTTGTTTTTTTTTTAAGTGCTGATGAGGATGGGAGTCTGGATGTCTCAGGGATTAGGTAATGGGAGAGACAATCTTTGGCTTGAAGTCACCCATTCAGCTTTGGTCAGGTCAGCCGTGTGTTAGCATTTATATTGTCTGTGATTCCAAGTATTGAGAAGTTGGTGGTCCTGTTCTGACGTGCAGCTCAAAAGGAACATTTCACTTTGAATTCGAAGAGCATTTACAACAATCAGCTGGGGACTACATGAGCATTGAAAATTAAGCAGACCTGAGATTTCTGGGCTGTGCCAGGATTTGAGTTCACAGGAAGATGCTGTGGATAATGCTGCACATCTCTTGCAGGTAATAGATCTAGGGAAAAGTCTTCAGTGCAATCAATCTAACACCTTCTCAAAGGTGGTATTGTCAGTTTAAAAGAGGCTGAACATTAATATTGTTTTTCTTTGATAATTGAAAGTTTCAGTAGATTCAAGATTTAACCAATCCCTTTTTGGCTCATACCAGCCTATGAACTTCATGTAATTTTGTATATTATTATCTCCACTGAAAATATTCTGTAGTTTCTTTTTCCCTCCTGATATAAGTACAATATCTCTAACACAGTACTTGCAGCCACTGCCAGCGCCTTGGACAGTTGTGAGGGGGAATGTGAATTAGAATTGGATTTGAAAAAAAATCCTTTCCTTAATGGTACCTTTGTAACTGATTAGATTTGGTAATGGACTTGCAAATGAAGTTTAAACATTAATCTAAGAGCTCAATTAGGTAGGGTATTATGGTGCAGCAGAGATTTTCTCCATTCCCCAAGCAAGTGAAAAAAACCTTGGAAATTAAGACAAAATCAGCTTCTCTTCTTTCTTGTCTTTTGAGAGGTTTAACAGAGGTTGTTACTGAATTAATGAAATATTATTGATTCATATATCCTTTCTACTAAGTGAAATAAAAGGGATATAATTTATAGTTCCTGGGCAGTTTCATACTGCAAATGGCAACACCACTGCAGCCCCATAGGCCTGAAAATCCCCAAACAAAAGTGACCTCTCTGGAGGTCACATCAGCAAGGTGTCTGACTCTTCTGAATAAGCTCTTCAGATTTAACTTTGCTCTGGGAGTCATAAAGTACCCTCTTCAGTATGACCAAGTTACTGGACACCATAATGTTTGCTCACAAAGGTGCAAAATCAAAAGTTGCACTTCACTGCATATTTAAATGGGAATTAAGCATATCATTAAAGTTAAGTGTGTGCTTAAGTACTGCTCTAAATAGAAATGCTTTCCTGAATCTGGAATAGCGGCAGAGTAATTCCTTCCACTGCAGGTTTTGCAGGGCGCAATGGCATAACCTACATTATGTGGGAGGTCAGATAGGATGGTTGGCTGTAGTCATCCAGTTTGGATCTCCAGCTTGTTAATAGGACGCATGGTTGAACAAATACCAACTTTCCAACTGGACTACATCCAGCACAAGCAAACAGTGTTTAGAATTATACAAAGGAAATAAAGACAGGCTGGGGTAATTAAACACAGGGGAGATTTTTTCCATTCACAAGCCCTAGTCATCAGTGTTTTGAATAACCTGTTCTATTAAAAAGCTATCTTTCTACAATGTATTTGAACAATCCTTTATTCTGCTCATTCTATTAAGGTTGCTTTAAAATTATTCCACTGAGTATTGCCAGCAGCTTTGAGAACTTTAGCACACCACATTAAGTAGAAAAGAATAAAGACTTGGCTAAAATAACACATGGTAACTCTCTTAAAAGGCACTGTCAAGGCATTTTATACACCTTTGCTTTTACTCTACTTTGTTTATAATATTCCTCTGAGGAGCCTGAAAATTCCTAAGGCATTTGATCCCTTACACTGTGAAAATAGATGTTGTCTTCAGTGGCAGTGGGAGAGAGCTCTTTCCTCTTAAGAGTCTCAGCTTGCACAGTCTGCTGCTGGACTGGATCAGTGGTAAAGATGTCCCAATAATAGCTCCTTTGCAGCTGTGTGGTGAAAGGAGCATCTGAATTGCCAGTTCACATAAACCAGTGACTGTGAGACCTTAAAATAGAAACTCTCACAAAGTAACACCTACTATGTGCATGCAAGCATAAAAATGTCTTCCTAGTACACTAGCCCAGGAGATGCTGTGTTTGTTAAAGAACAAGGCTGTCCACTGCAGTTTCCCACAAGATCCATCTCCAGTGAGAGGCTCACTCCTCATGTGCCTTGCAACAGAAGACATTCCACAGCTGCTGCAGGGAGGATGACAGGAGCAGGAGGGCCGTTCTGCCAGCTGGGACCTTCAGCAGGGTGCTGACACCACTGATGGTGACACAGGTAATACAAGCCTCACAGCACCAGCTGGGCTCATGTAGTGGAGTGAACCCTGAACAACTCAGTGTAGCCATCCAAACCATCTCCATCAGACATGGGCTGGCAGCCTCAGCTGCGCCACTGAGTAAGAAGTCTTTGCTGGGTGGTGCTTTGAAGCAGGGAATTGCTTTCTTCTTCCTCCATCTTCTTGCACTCTAGTGCTTTTTGCAACACATCCACTGCAGCTCCTCCACCTCACTGTCATTTGGCTGCCTGAAGAACAGCAGGAACGAGGAACAGAGTGACTAGGCATTGATTCAGTTCTCTCTGAGGTAGCACCAACACTCTGCCAGCTTTAATTACATGAAAAATATTAGTTTAGTAATGTGGGGGCTTTTATTAAGGCCTTCTCCTTTATGCTGGCGTCAATCAGGAGGATGTCAACAAGAGCTAGTGAGACCTTGTTCAAAGTGCAGTCTTAATTCCTTTCCAAATCTCCTAACAGAGTGTGGATGTCACTACAGAACTGTTGCCTGTCAGCAGTCAAACAAAAGCATGCTGAAGTAGTACCTAGGACTAGCTACTAAAAAACCTGCTTTGATTAGTTGAATGACCATCATCTCCTCTCCCACCATCCTCTTTCCTGTTTCTCCACTGCCTCCTCACCCAGACCTGGAACCGTTCAAAGTGACAGCTGCTGGTGACAGAACCCTAGAAGAAAAAAAAAATTAAAATCCAACCCAGGCATGCCCCAGGGAACAACACAGAATTTTCTTGAACTCAGAAAGAAAACCAGAGCAATTAAGATTTCACAGCATTATGGAGTGGGGGTCAGAGGTATTTCCATCCCATTTCACAAGATCTCTTGAGAGCAAGGCTCTCTACCAGCATTACATCACACATCTTTAAGAAGAACAGTAACAGCGGTTAAATAGCACTGTGTTACACTTCCTGACAGCTCATGACAAAATGGGAAGTGCAAATTGGACCTCTCTTTTTCAAAGATCATTGCTACTATTTTACCCACCAATTGTCTCTAATGAATTGTGTGATTCAGCCCCAAGAGAACTTGCTTGAAGAACTGTTCTCCCCAAGAAAGCTACTGTGAAAGCACTTTCCGATAGTTTTTTTCCGGATTTGACAATTTCCTTGACATTAAACCCCCTCCCTCTCCCTCTCAGGAACCTGTGCCTGAGTGTTGCTCACTCTCTGCTTCCCTTTCCTTCCATCTTTCCATAAGAAGGATTAAAAGCTTCTGTGCAAAGATATCAATGGAAGATTTGTACCTCAAACTCAGTTCTACTAAGATGAATGTTTGAGGGAAGCCTGGAGTACTTTTCCAATCTTTGCCTATCAATTGCATTTTGAAGTGCTGATTGACTCCAACCTGTAACAGATAACACATATATAAAGAGAAACTATAAATTATGCCCTGTTTCATTAAGGCTCTTGGTTTTCAAAGTACACTGGTCCTTGTCTTAAGGTGATGCAAATTTCCACTTTGATACATTTACAGTGTTTTGGCCACACCAAGGTCTCATCCCTACTGTTTTCTTTGAATTAGCCTTGTGTCATCTCTTTCCCTCAGAAACAGAGCTCAGATTCTTGCCTTCAATACAAGGCCGAAAAAATAGCCTCCCATGAGATGGGAGATTGTGCCCATCCCCTTGGCCCATTGTCTAAAGGAGGCAGCATGACTGATGCGTCAGATACTTCAAGTGAGGTATTACAGAGCAGCTGAGGCATAGTACCCTGCTAGCAGGGTCAAACATGCCTGAGCACCTTTCTATTTATGGGATGCTTTTGAGACAATGTGGTTGAGATTTATTTTAGTATATTTGATTCAGGATACCTGTACAGAGTTGAATTTTTGTCTCCATACCTGTACTGTTTGTGTGTGTGCATGTGTGCGTTTTTATGTGTGTGTATATATATATTACAGGTATGTTGCCTTGGTTGGCTGTTCTTTAGATTCAGGACACAAAAATTCAACAGTTTCATAATTCATTACTCATATTCACAGACTTTTTCAGCCTCCTAAACCATAACCACTCTACATTTTGTAAGATCAGATGACAAGGACCACTGACTCATAATGGTGCTTCATAACAGTGAGTATTGAAGTTGGACATCATATTAGAGTGCAAAATTGCAGACAATAACCATGGCTCAAAGCATATCTCTGACATAAGCATAAATATTGCTCATTAAATATTATGGGAGAGGAATATAAAAATCTTACTTGGTCTCTCATTGAAGCAGTAAACAGCACAGCCAAAGCACTTGCTATGAACAGCTCTGTAAATCTTTATATAACATATGACATCCAGGAATGAAGAATTAGTTTGTCTTCCTGATCATCTACATTTTGAGAAAAGATATAAGTTCTTGGGAAACCAAATCTAAAGCTTTCCAGAGGTTCAGCCATGGGAACCTCAGCATCCTGTCTGAGACATCAGGAATTCTCCCTGTGACTAGAAAGCACAGCTGCTTCCAGTAGCCAACACAGTGATATAAAACATGACACCTCCATCCTTTCTAAAGCAGATCCTCTGCTAAAGTCAATGAGAATTCAGCATCTGTATCAGTAGTCAAAATAAAGTCTCTGTATGCAGTTTTCAAGTCAGATGCCAGCAGGTATTTTCCTCTCCAGGATATGTCCCTGGATTTAAAAAAAAATAAAAGAGTTTTAAAAATCATGCTAGCGCTTTTATTAGTTACATCAGTACAAAACCTGTATATACACCAAGTCAAAGGCTTAGGATTAAAAACATTCATTTTGCATAGTGTTAGTTCACTAGAAGCAAATGGACACATTCAGAACCCTAGTCCAGGCAAGATAAACCACGACGTAGCACTCAATGAGCTGATGAAACTGAAGCCTTGCAGGCAAAGCCAAGCTTCAAACTATGAAAGCAGGCAGGCAGTCATGTGCTGCTCTGCCTGCACTCCAAGCCAGCCAGATGTGAAGCAGCCAAGAAGTTCTAGGGAAGCATGTGTGTTGGATCCAGTGTGTCATATGTACTCTTGATTAGTTTTCCATTTCCACTCTTGGAAGGCATCCTTGTCCATATGTGGATTAATTATGTGTCACATGCTCCTCTTGCAATCAAGAAGCAGTATCAGCATTTTCCTGCAGCTACAGAAACACCTCTAAGTCTTACATGGCGGCATCTTTTCCTAGAGCAGAAGAAGGGAAAGGAAAAGAGAAATAAACTTACTCAAAATGTTTCCTAGGTTTAATTTTCTTACTGGGAGCTATGGTCTTACAGGTAAATAATTAAACCACAAATATCACATAGGTAGCTGATTTAGGGCTCCTAAATTTATACTGACCACATAAAAATTGCAAGGTAGCGAGGGATGCAAAATATTTACTATGGCTTCAGTAGTCAGCACTTTTAAAAATCAGGCCACTTGATATAGGCAGCTAAACAGGCACATTGGAAATGGTTTGCTTTAATTAGTTCCCCAAAGTTACATAGATTATTAGAAAAATAACTAAAGAAGCATTTTTATTCAGGAGGCAAAATTTAATGCAGCGTTAAACTATTAAGCATAATTTGCATGAATCGTGGTATGCACACACAACTCCCTCTGTTTGAACTTCACAGCCTTCCTATATAATATACTAGTAATAATTTTCCTCTTGTAATACTCGTTACATTTCTCTTGCTTTGGGGGATATTAAGTGAACTCTTTTGTAGGTAAAATGACAACTGCAAATGAATGGTAAGATTGTGTGGCTGAGTGGATAAAATACTTTAAAATATGGCACTATGATAAAGACACCTCTGCAAAGGTTGCAAATCATTTTTCATTTTAAGGTCAGTGTTCATGATTCTACTAACATTTTTAGATAGGTTTAAGAATGAGGTTCATTCTGTTTAAATGTATCTCGGGGCTGTATCTGTAGAAAGCTTTCTGTGCCTGCAGAGAGCCCTCTCCTTTTCCACAGCAAGGGAAGATGCAACCTTCTATCTGTGAGAGCTCATCAGGCAATTATTTAATTTTGCACTATATATTTTGATCTCTCTAGATTCTTTCTCTTTTAGGTCAAGAGGTAAGCTCTTTTTTGCTAGTCATAGGCTCAGCTTGTGCTAATAATGAGGGTCATGAGCTTATAGATAAGGAGGGGGATATTTTACCTTAAAAAGCTATCTCATGAGAGATTGCCAGATATCAACTTTGGGAATCTTCATAGATTTTATACAGGAGAATTATACAGGCACTTAGGGGGGCCATAAAAGAAATCTCTCTCCAATTTATCGCTACAATATTAGGAGATTCACTTTCTGCAGGGCTGTCTGCAGTAGGAAAACTACTGCCCACTTTAGAGATGAGCTCAGTTGCAGTACTGCACCAGCAGGCTGTGCACGAAGGCAGGCAGGGATGATCCTACCGCCATGAAAACCTGCTCTCGCTGCTGCTGGGGCACCAGCACAGGTCTTCCTTCTGGCTTAGATCCACAAAAACTGATGTTAGGTTTGTCTGGACGAACGCATTCTGAAAGCTGCAATCTCCTCTGCAATCTTGAGGAGAAATGTCTTCAGGAAAGTGCTTTGACAGGTTAGGAATTTCAGTTGACTTCTCAGAGAAAAGTGTAAAAATAGCAAAAGAAGTAAACTATGGTGCCCCCAAGTTTGAGAGGAATTTTTCAGAAAAGCATCCTAACTTTGAGAAGCTTGATGTTAACTTGGGCTGAGCCTGGGGCCAGGCCAAAAGGTGTGGCAGGAAGTTTGTGCATGAACCCAAATTCTGCTCCTATTATTCCACGTAACAGCACAGACTTGAGTACCCTTTTCTTGAATTCATACTCCAGAGGAGATCTTGATGAGTCTTGTGATTTTATGTTGAGACTGGTAGCTGATGCTTTTGTTTCTCACTTCTGGAAAGAAAGACTTTTCCACTGGCATGGGTTTTGCTCTCTTCATACGTCTTCTAGTGCACACACAACGAAGTTCAGCGCTAGTGTAAGTGGGCACAATCTTTGATCAGTCAGCTGAACTGAGGAGACTACACCAGCTGTAAACCTGTCCCAGTCTACCAGACAAGAGGTGTTATTGACTAATGGGAGCATCTTACTCATCAGTGCTAGCACCAAAAATATATATTAAGATCCACCCTCTCCATCACTTCCCGGCAGCTGCATTACCTCTCACCTCCCTTTCAATTTAGTTTAATTTAGTTAATTTAATTTAGTTCTCCATCCTAACTTGAACCCCAAGACAAACCCCCCTTATTCTCCCTTTATTTTTTCCCTGTTTCTTTTTGTGGGGGGTGGGGGAGGAGGCGTGGAGAAAGGCCCTGTGGACATCTCAGCCGCAGTGGTGATTTTGCAGCGTTGCTAAATTAATTCCCCGATTAAAGGCGGCGCGCTGCGAGCTCCCCCTCCTGTCGCCGAGACGCTGCCGTCCCGCCCGACCCTGCCCGGGGCGGCTCCGCTCGGCGCCCCTGCACCGACAGCGGGGCAGAAAAACGCTGAAGAGGGGCTAATTTTGAAGGAAAACTCCTTGGCGCCGCCAAGGGAGGTCTGGCACAGAAAAAAAAAAAAAAACCAACAAAAAACCAAAACCTGGCGTGCTGGAAAGCAAAGCAGCTTTATGTTGTACACTAGAGCCCTCATGGGCTAGGGTGATAAAACTGTCTGGCACAGCATAACACTAGCCTTTGCCAGGACATCACTTATTTTATACAACTGCATCTTTAAGAAGGAAATAAATGCTGAAATTACAAGAAAATCCCTTGTTCCTTTGCAATCTTTGTATCTTCCTTTGTCACGGTTTAACTCAAAGGGCTTGGGATATAAGAAGGAGAAAACAGAATTCTTCAGAGACTGTAAGCCTGCCCCTGAGTCACAGAGGAAGAGTGAATGCAGGCTAGTGTTGAGAGAGGGCACCACATGCATTGTAGTCAGAAAAATTTTGTGCAGGCTCTCCCCATCTCTGGATTCTAGATGCAGTGTGTCTCTGTACAGCAGGAAGAAGACAGGACTTTGCACGAGGCTTGAGGGATGGGAGAGTCAGATCCAGAAGTGCTGAAGCTCATCTTCACACACAGTGTCCTGAGAGCATTTTAAGAAGGAATTAGGTTTTCCAAGCAAAAGCTCTGCTGAGAAATCATCACCAGTCAGTGTTGCCAGACAATAGGCAATAACTGTGAATCTACCCTTGGGTCTGATGTGGTTTAGAGCACAATTACACCATGAAGCTGAACAGAACAAGTCCAAGAGCTTCCTCTCACTTTTTCAGAGGTAAGGTATGTTCTGAAGAAACTGTGAACGAGCCACTTGAGGTGTGTAGCTGTTCTCTTGTTTACAAACCAGAGCCAACAATCATTAGGAGGCAGGGGAGTAAGGAAGAAATTGGATTCAGGCCCCTCTTGAATATGATCTGAGAGCTGTAGGCTAATAGGCAACAAGAGGAGCTCCATTTGAGGTGAAAATGAACCCCAGGCACAGGACAATTTCACCTGTGTCCTTTTGCGACTTCCCACTCCTGGCAGGCCCTGGAAATGAATGGAAGATGGTCTAAGCCATTGGACTAGGGTGGGGAGGGCACAGGGGTGTTGACACACAGGGAAGCAGGCCAGGGAGAGAGGCTCACCCCTGGAACTGAAGTGATTCATTAAAACTCTGCATAGAGTACAATGAGTCAAGCAGCTATTCATTTAACACTGGAGATGGGAGTAAAGAGTGCAGTACTTCATTTGTGGGCTTGCACTAAAGCCTAAGCAAAAGTCTGAGAGCACTAAAGCCTAAGCAATGTGTGTTTGCACAGTTTGCAGCCCAGCCAGGGAAGTCTGGCACAGCTCAGATACCACTGGGTAGAGGTTTTCCAAAAAATCCAACTTCTGGCCTCCCCACTCCCATCTCTAAAATCCATCAAGGCCATTCATAGGGCCCTATAAACTGAGGAGCACAGTTAGACCTTGGGACAAAACACATCTGTACTTTTAAGCAGTCTGTGCTTGTATTGTGGGCTGCAGCTGTGAGCTGTGATCTATGAAGCAGGGCAGAAGGAGACCACCATACAGGGAGAGAGGAACAGAGCTTTACATCTGGTGTAAAGGCTTTAGCCCTCCCCAGACCAGGGGACCACGTGGATTTGGAGCAGCCATAACCTCCACTGAGCACTTGGGGTGGGTGAAGATGCTTGTGAATATGCCACAAGCCTTTTCCCCTCCTCCTTCCCAGTATTTTCACACATGCTGGAAGTGCATCCCGTATGCCAGGAGCCAGGGTGGGTGAGGGACAGATTAAATTCTCACCCCTGTGAGCTGCTTCAAAACACCTTTAAACCACAAGACTGTTGAGAGGTATTCTTAGTGAGAGCCAGACCCTTCCTCTTAGTCAGAACTTTACACCAGGCAAGTTCGCTGGTTTCAGTTGGACACTAGTGTTACTTACATTGGTTTCTAAAAGTAAATCAGAGTTTTAATCTTAGAAACAGGCAATGAGGAAACCTTCCAGCCATCAAAGTGAGGTTTGACTCTAAATGGAAGAAAGAACCTGGTTGTTCATAGGCAGCTTCAGAAATCAAAGAAGACAGAACCTCCACTTCCCCAGTTGCCACCTTGCCAGCGCTGCCTTGGCACCAGGCTCCTCTTCTGAAAATGTGAGTGGGTGGAGTTGTATTTGCAGGCTGGAGGGAGTTCCTGAGCTGACACACTGCCAGATTCAGGCCTTGTTAACTGTTGCTTTCACTGTCTGATGCTGAGATTATAACAGGGATATTTTTAATAACAGGGGGGGAGAAGGGAATTAAAAAGGGGCTATTAGATTAAGCAGCAGCCCTGAAACAATCAGTAAGTCACAGTTAAGAGAGAGAGAGATCTGGAAGATTTGCCAGGTTCAAAGGTCTTCATTATTCATGTTCCAATAGCTGACTTGATGAATTGTCTTTAGTCTGTATCCCTTTATTCCTTCCATCTCTCCTAAAGACAAATGTTTAAGACAAATCTCTAGATGGAGGGATAGCCTCTGTAATAGATTATTTCTTATTACTTAGAAATTGGTTAATAATTTACTAATTCAATTTCACTGCTCCATCCCCCACTTCAATTAATCTTTAGAATATAGAGTAAATGCTGTTCTTTGTTCTTCCAGTACTAATGAAGAAAGAAACTAATGAGGAGACCTGGCCTTGATACCTTGCTAAAGATGATTTAGCTGCATAGTAGTGAATTGCTTTTATTTACTTCTGCTTCTTAGACACAAAATCCATCCATAAACCTGAAAGTTGTACAAGCTGGTTATGAGCCCAGTTTCAGGCATGCTACACAGATCTTATTCTAGGAAAATTTCATTTCTTGTCAGAGTGTTACAAAAACCATGCACACTTATTCTCTTCCATCCTGTAGATAAATATGTTATACAGATACTTCATACATACTCAAATAAAACAAGATATAGCAACTTCTGTACACCAACTCAAACTCCTGTCTACCACTCTGGGAAGGTGCTTTAAGATTTAGCAGATATAGAGAGCAATTTGTTTCTAACTAATTGTATCTGTGGCTCTGTGGCTATTAAGCATTTCAAAGAGATTATTTTTAATCTCGTCTGTCAGGAATTACACCAGCATTGTCAATTCAGCCTCCTGATATCCTTTGCAGCCCTGATTCCTATAAATCTATTACCTTTGCTTTCTTACTGTTCTTCTGTTGTTTTTTTCTTACCCAATCCCCCTCATCAGCACTCAGAAATGTTTCCAGCCCTGCCCATAGCAGCATAGCTAGGATATGCAAGAGTCTGTGATTGATGGCTGCTTGTCTGCCAATGCACAGGTGTGAATTAGGAAACCAGTCTGGACTCCAGCCAATAGACTTTTGTTCTTGCAGCATGTTGTGTCATCAGTGGCAGGGGTTTGGACATAAACATTTAGGGCACCAAATGACACATTCTGCTGTCCAGATACTTTTTACCAAGTGGCAATTCACACCTTGGGGAGGACCAAAAAAAAAAACAAACCCAAACCCGAATCTGTCAAAAAAACTCCAGACAGCAACATATATAAGCTTACTTCACGTACCTGCCACTGATACTGGAAACAAACAGCCTTTTTGCCCACATCTCCAAGCTTGCTTAAGCCTGCTCAATCACAAAACAAGGATAGTATATTAAGCCATTTAATACATGAATGAAAATACTGTCCATGCAAGGAAGGGGAGAAAAACTGCTGTTGAGATTGGGAGAAATCCTACCAGTCAGGCCAGGGCTCCTCACAGCAGGTTCTTGGCATCCTTTTCTCCACGAACAAGAGCACTCAGACCTGTGTCTGAGTCTGTTTTTGAGGGTTGTGTAAGCAAGCAGTGGCTGGAAGGCTACAACTGGGTCTGCTACAGGCAAGCAGCACTCATTAGTTTTTGTCTTACTGCAGGGGTGGGAGATTCCCTGTGCATCTTATTTTCTACTTTGCCCTTGAGCATAAGGGAGGGAAGGGCTTGCTGTATGAAATTTGCTTAACAGATTCCTAATTCTACTAAGCAAACACAGCTACACACCACAGAGCAGGCCCACAAATATATTAGAATTGTGAATTGTCCCAGATCTTTGGCAGTAGGGGAGTAAGATTTTCCAAGTGACTGAGTAAATTTATGCCTCCAAAAGTACCGTAAACTTATCTATTGGACTTGACTCTGAGCTCCCTTTATTCCAGTGTAAATCTGGAGTAAGCCTGCTGAACTCAATAGAGTTATGCCAAGGCAAAATCAGAATCCTTCTCTTCACTTTTTTCCTTTACTGTGCTGCCTAATCCCATAGCTGCAACAAAACTGAAAAATCTATATATACAAACTCCATTGGCCAGGCTATCTCATTGTGAAACCCACAGTATATCCCAACCCTATAAGAAATCATTCAAGTGTGACACTGTCCCCTCTCCTGCTTTTTTGATAAGCACAGAGGAAGGGCTGCCAATAGCACAGAAACTGGAAGACGGGAAAATAATATTTCATAGCAGTGGAAAAAACATAACTGAATGGATATTAAGACAGGTAAATTAAAGAAACCCACAATACCTGGGTAATGCATCCAAAACACACAGCTACAGCACAGATGTTAAGGCAACTAAAGGATTCCCCCAATGGCAATCTTCGAGATACAGAAAGCAGCAGAATTTCCACTAATGGGTTGCTTCTAAAAATCGGCTCCTACCCAATGGCTTAAATTGACACATATTAAACTAATGAAAAGAATCTTGTTGACTTCATCATTCAGCACATGAGGGTTGATGAATTTAAAATTAAATGCAAACTGGTGAAATACTGTCATTTTAAATAAATCCACAGTCCCTCAGGTTGCAGATGATTGTACTGCATTGTTTGTCCTGTGTGACACTGTATGTTTAGTAGGGTGAGCGTTGTCATTCTGTGGCATGGACAAAAAATAAATGGGTATCTTCTGAGATTAGCAGATGTTTAAAGCAAAACTAATGGCAGAATTTAGAAGTGGCATTGGAAAGGTGTTAGTCCTGTCCCTGCTATTTGAAAAATCTCCAACTTCTTTGCCAACATATTCCTAGAAAAAATGGTAATACTCCGTTTCCTTATTAGCTGTTTTTAAAAAATCATATTAATATGCTTTTCATATCAGCCTACGCTGTAAAGACTGCCTGTAGTTTCAATACATAAATTCTGAGATCTGAAATGCAAATTTCATTTTTGAGGACATGACAATTTATGCGCAAATCTTCAAAGAGCAACTCTCCTTCTGACTATACCTAGAGGAGAAAGTACTCTTGACATCTGTTGTTAAGTGTCTTTTGTATCTTTTTTTTCAACCTCAGTTTTGGAAACAAACCCTTTCAGGGTGTGGTATGATTGCCACCCAAAGTGGCACAGTGGTGCAGTTTCACTGACACCTTAAACATTGTATTCTCTATAGGAGGCATGTTCTTCTGCTTTGTTCTAAGCCTACACATCACTGGATTCTCACCAGACACATGTCTCTGGGCTGGGAGACATCTTACTACAATAGATTTATTTCTGTTAAAATATCTATTGACTTGGGGTATGGTTAAAAAAAAA